>CAMXCT020000066.1:175478-310783 GCA_947184155.2 Cladocopium goreaui | reverse complement strand
CAAGTCTCGAGCTCCAGCGTCGCGAGACCATGGGAATTAGAACAAAACACTTCGGGGCAAGCTTCGAGGCAGGCCTCGAGGCAGGCCTCGAGGGTCTCAAGGCTATGGAAATTGGAGAAAACAATGTGACAAAGAAGGTCCCTGTTTTGGTCCTCAAAACGTACGAAAAAGCGGGCGCGCAAAAATGGGCCTCCCCACAGGGGAGGCCCCAACTCCGTGTCCAAAAATCATATCAGTTTCAGGTGCTAAAAACGAACCCAAAAGAAGCCTCTTTTCCTTGCTTGTCTTCGTGATGACAACCTTTCCCTTTCTAATATGCTGATGAAAGAATCCAAAACCTGCAAGCGAGGCGCTTCGAGGCTCGGCGAGGCCTGGCCGAGGCCACGCCTCGGACGCAAAACCTATTGGCACGAGGACAAAGCGAGGCTCACGGGGACTCGAAACTATATAATACTATTGTTGAAGTCCCAGCAAAGCTGAACTTGAAGCAGTTGGCAACTGTGCTGCCCCGCTAGAATTTTAGGCCGCAGCTGGCGCAAAGAGACGGCCTCAACGCAAGCCTCGAGGCCTCAAGGATATGGAAATTGCAGCCAAACAAAAAGTTTAGAAGATGAAGTATAGTTGGAGGCAGGCCTCAATGCAAGTCTCGAGCTCCAGCGTCGCGAGACCATGGGAATTAGAACAAAACACTTCGGGGCAAGCTTCGAGGCAGGCCTCGAGGCAGGCCTCGAGGGCCTCAAGGCTATGGAAATTGGAGAAAACAATGTGACAAAGAAGGTCCCTGTTTTGGTCCTCAAAACGTACGAAAAAGCGGGCGCGCAAAAATGGGCCTCCCCACAGGGGAGGCCCCAACTCCGTGTCCAAAAATCATATCAGTTTCAGGTGCTAAAAACGAACCCAAAAGAAGCCTCTTTTCCTTGCTTGTCTTCGTGATGACAACCTTTCCCTTTCTAATATGCTGATGAAAAAGAATCCAAAACCTGCAAGCGAGGCGCTTCGAGGCTCGGCGAGGCCTGGCCGAGGCCACGCCTCGGACGCAAAACCTATTGGCACGAGGACAAAGCGAGGCTCACGGGGACTCGAAACTATATAATACTATTGTTGAAGTCCCAGCAAAGCTGAACTTGAAGCAGTTGGCAACTGTGCTGCCTCGCTAGAATTTTAGGCCGCAGCTGGCGCAAAGAGACGGCCTCAACGCAAGCCTCGAGGCCTCAAGGATATGGAAATTGCAGCCAAACAAAAAGTTTAGAAGATGAAGTATAGTTGGAGGCAGGCCTCAATGCAAGTCTCGAGCTCCAGCGTCGCGAGACCATGGGAATTAGAACAAAACACTTCGGGGCAAGCTTCGAGGCAGGCCTCGAGGCAGGCCTCGAGGGCCTCAAGGCTATGGAAATTGGAGAAAACAATGTGACAAAGAAGGTCCCTGTTTTGGTCCTCAAAACGTACGAAAAAGCGGGCGCGCAAAAATGGGCCTCCCCAGTTCAAGATTCCAGCCGCAGCTGCTGCTGATCAAATCAGCTTCAACTTGAAATAAACGCTTCAACAAATTTGCGACAATGAAGGTGCCAAAAAAGGGACCAAAACTGGACCCTCCAGGGGGGACCACTTTTGATTTCAAGGGGTCCACTTTTTGACCCCTTTTGGAAACACGTTTCCTTTGCAAGGGGGTCCAAAACTGGACCCTCAACAGGTTGAATCCGGTGCCTTCTTGGAGGTCCGGTTTTAAGCCCACACAAGCACCTTCTTCAGCTGAGCTGTTCCAATGTAGAAACGCATCAACGTCACACAAAATAACCAGCAAGTTGGCAATAAGGGCCTCGAACAGGGGAGGCCCCAACTCCCTCCAAAAATCATATCAGTTTCAGGTGCTAAAAACGAACCCAAAAGAAGCCTCTTTTCCTTGCTTGTCTTCGTGATGACAACCTTTCCCTTTCTAATATGCTGATGAAAGAATCCAAACCCTGCAAGCGAGGCGCTTCGAGGCTCGGCGAGGCCTGGCCGAGGCCACGCCTCGGACGCAAAACCTATTGGCACGAGGACAAAGCGAGGCTCACGGGGACTCGAAACTATATAATACTATTGTTAGTCCCAGCAAAGTCTGAACTTGAACATTGCAACTGTGCTGCCTCGCTCAGAATTTTTAGCCGCAGCTGGCGCAAAGAGACGGCCTCAACTCAAGCCTCGAGGGCCTCAAGTATAGGAAATTGCAGCCAAACAAAAATTTCGAAGATGAAGTGAGTTGAGCGGGCTCATGCAAGTCTCGAGCTCCAGCGTCGCGAGACCATGGATAGAACAAAACACATTCGTGGCAAAGCTTCGAGCAGGCCGAGGCGGCCTCGATGGCTCAAGGCTATGGAAAGTGGAGAAACAATGTGTACAAAAAGTCCCTGTTTTGGTCCTCAAAACGTAACGAAAAAAGAAGCGGGCGCGCAAATGGGCCTCCCCACATGCAAGATTTCCAAGCCGCAGCTGCTGCTGATCAAATCAGCTTCAACTTGAAATAAACGCTTCAACAAATTTGCGACAATGAAGGTGCCAAATAAGGGACCAAAACTGGACCCTCCAGGGGGGACCACTTTTGATTTCAAGGGGTCCACTTTTTGACCCCTTTTGGAAACACGTTTCCTTTGCAAGGGGGTCCAAAACTGGACCCTCAACAGGTTGAATCCGGTGCCTTCTGGGAGGTCCGGTTTTAAGCCCACACAAGCACCTTCTTCAGCTGAGCTGTTCCAATGTAGAAACGCATCAACGTCACACAAAAATAACCAGCAAGTTGGCAATAAGGGCCTCGAACAGGGGAGGCCCCAACTCCGTCTCCAAAAATCATATCAGTTTCAGGTGCTAAAAACGAACCCAAAAGAAGCCTCTTTTCCTTGCTTGTCTTCGTGATGACAACCTTTCCCTTTCTAATATGCTGATGAAAGAATCCAAAACCTGCAAGCGAGGCGCTTCGAGGCTCGGCGAGGCCTGGCCGAGGCCACGCCTCGGACGCAAAACCTATTGGCACGAGGACAAAGAGAGGCTCACGGGGACTCGAAACTATATAATACTATTGTTGAAGTCCCAGCAAAGCTGAACTTGAAGCAGTTGGCAACTGTGCTGCCTCGCTAGAATTTTAGGCCGCAGCTGGCGCAAAGAGACGGCCTCAACGCAAGCCTCGAGGCCTCAAGGATATGGAAATTGCAGCCAAGCAAAAAGTTTAGAAGATGAAGTATAGTTGGAGGCAGGCCTCAATGCAAGTCTCGAGCTCCAGCGTCGCGAGACCATGGGAATTAGAACAAAACACTTCGGGGCAAGCTTCGAGGCAGGTCTCGAGGCAGGCCTCGAGGGCCTCAAGGCTATGGAAATTGGAGAAAACAATGTGACAAAGAAGGTCCCTGTTTTGGTCCTCAAAACGTACGAAAAAGCGGGCGCGCAAAAATGGGCCTCCCCAGTAAGTGGAAATGACGAAAGACCAAATAGAAAAGTAGGTCAACTTCCACCAACATTGTTGATGAAGCAAAAGCCACATATTGCGTGAGAGACAACGCGGAGTGAAACAGAAAAGTGGGGAAAAGAGAAGGAGAGAAGGGATGGACACAAAAAGGGTATAAGTGATGCAAACTGGGGTGAGCAAGGGATCATGTCATACCTCTCGTGAAATGTTCCAAATAATGCTTTTTGTCTGATGTAATGGTGTTGTTCCATTCGTTGGTGAGCCCAAACGAAACAAGGTTCATTTTTTGTTGATCAATAGCACGCTGCAGGAGCGCCTGCATCAGGTATGGGTGGACACCATGCAACTGTAGGGTCTTCTGGATCACTCTCGTCATCGGTAGAGGCTGCTTCCTCATCCGAGGAGGTCATTGGCTTTGCTGTAAAGGATCATATCATTGTTTGGCATTGCATCCCACTTGAATTTTGTTTAGATCTTCCGGATTCCACAACTTGCTTGATTTTTATAATCAAAAATCCATAGGGAATTGGGTGGTGAAAAATCCATCGGCTGGGACGACCAAAAACCGTCGGATCTGCAGGGCTAATCCGTCGGATCTCTCTAGGGTGTTAAAAAACCGTCGGATCGGAGTTGTGCAGATTTGAACACCGAAGATCTGAAAAAATCCTTCGGATTCCATTTGAAATAAATTAGCAGAAAAAAACAAAAAGTGGATCTGAAGAGAAATCCCACGGATCATGAGGGCACAAACTGCTCTAGAGAAAAACGATTTTCCTTCGGATCTCGGAACCAAAAAACTTCGGATCTTGATAGCGCAAATTGTGTGGCAAAGATCTGTTGGATCATTGTTCCCGCTGCAACATCTGAAGAAAAAAATCCGTCGGATCTCATGTACACAATCTGTGCATGTGAGATCTGTTGGGATTTTGTTTTTTTTGTTATTTTGAATTTGTTTAAATATTTTGTGGATGTTTTTTTCGATCTGCTTGTTTTGGTTCACATAGCAGAATCTATGTCTTTGTCTTGGGCTGTCCCAATTGAAACCCCTCATTCTGGAACTTTTTTGTGGGTAAGAACAGGTTTTTTTTTCTCCGTCCAACGCCGTATGGCTTTCGCCAGGTCGTTCAACATGTTTCCAATCATGTTGCATGTGAGAGTAATTAAATAATTCACGCAGGGGCCAAGCTGTAGGGCCGCAAAAGTCCAGGAAGCGTTCGAGGGAATTGGTTCCTGGATTTGGCAGACTATTATTACTTTTTTTTTTCCTGGGGGGGGTGGCAGACTATTATTACTTTTTTAAAATCCGTAGACTAAATATATATTAAAAAAAATCCGTAGACTAAATATATATTTTTAAAAAAACCGTAGACTAAATATACATTTAAAAAAATCGTAGACTAAATATATATTCGAAAAAAAATCCGTAGACTAAATATATATTCAAAAAAAGTCCGTAGACTAAATATATATTCCAAAAAAAATCCGTAGACTAAATATATATTAAAAAAAACCGTAGACTAAATATACATTAAAAAAAACCGTAGACTAAATATATATTCGAAAAAAAATTCGTAGACTAAATATATATTCAAAAAAAATCCGTAGACTAAATATATATAAAAAAAAACCGTAGACTAAATATATATTCAAAAAAAACCGTAGACTAAATATATATTAAAAAAAAACCGTAGACTAAATATATATTAGAAAAAAAATCCGTAGACTAAATATATATTTAAAAAAAAACCGTAGACTAAATATATATTCGAAAAAAAACCGTAGACTAAAAAAAGTAATAATAATTGGCCGCCCCCCCTCCCTCCCCTGATATTATTACTTGAAGTTAATTATAATAATTGGTTGCCCCCCCCCATCACCCGAGAGAAAAAAAGTAATACTAATTGGCCGCCTCCCCCCCTCCGAAGAAAAAAAGTAATAATAATTCAACACCCCCCGGCCCCCGTCACCCGTTCCGGGAGCTATTTCTGCCTTTCAATTCGTCTCCGGGAGCTTGTTCTGCCACTAATTTAGCTTACGGCAGCTTTTTCGTGCATTGAAATTCGAAATCCGTAGACTAAATATATATTCAAAAAAAATCCGTAGACTAAATATATATTTAAAAAAAACCGTAGACTAAATATATATTCGGAAAAAAATCCGTAGACTAAATATATATTCAAAAAAAAATCCGTAGACTAAATATATATTAAAAAAACCGTAGACTAAATATATATTTAAAACAACCGTAAACTAAATATATATTCGAAAAAAAATCCGTAGACTAAATATATATTCACAAAAAATCCGTAGACTAAATATATATTAAAAAAAACCGTAGACTAAATATATATTCGAAAAAAAATCCGTAGACGAAATATATATTAGAAAAAAAATCCGTAGACTAAATATATATTCAAAAAAAATCCGTAGACTAAATATATATTTAAAAAAAAACCGTAGACTAAATATACATTAAAAAAAACCGTAGACTAAATATATATTCGAAAAAAAATCCGTAGACTAAATATATATTCAAAAAAATCCGTAGACTAAATATATATTAAAAAAAACCGTAGACTAAATATATATTCAAAAAAAATCCGTAGACTAAATATATATTCAAAAAAAAAACCGTAGACTAAATATATATATTTAAAAAAAACCGTAGACTAAATATATATTAGAAAAAAAATCCGTAGACTAAATATATATTTAAAAAAAAGCCGTAGACTAAATATATATTTAAAAAAACCGTAAACTAAAAAACGTAATAATAATTGGCCGCCCCCTCCCCTCCCCTCCCGATATTATTACTTAAGTAATAATAATTGGTTGCCCCCCCCCCCCCCCCCGAGAAAAAAAAAGTAATAATAATTGGCCGCCCCCCCTCCCCCTCCGAAGAAAAAAAGTAATAATAATTCAACACCCCCCGGCCCCCGTCACCCGTTCCGGGAGCTATTTTTGCCTTTCAATTCGTCTCCGGGAGCTTGTTCTGCCACTAATTTAGCTTACGGCAGCTTTTTCGTGCATTGAAATTCGAAATCCGTAGACTAAATATATATTTAAAAAAAAACCGTAGACTAAATATATATTCGAAAAAAAATCCGTAGACTAAATATATATTCAAAAAAAATCCGTAGACTAAATATATATTTAAAAAAAAACCGTAGACTAAATATATATTTAAAACAACCGTAAACTAAATATATATTCGAAAAAAAATCCGTAGACTAAATATATATTCACAAAAAATCCGTAGACTAAATATATATAAAAAAAACCGTAGACTAAATATATATTAAAAAAACCGTAAACTAAATATATATTCGAAAAAAAATCCGTAGACTAAATATATATTTAAAAAAAACCGTAGACTAAATATATATTAGAAAAAAAATCCGTAGACTAAATATATATTTCAAAAAAACCGTAGACTAAATATATATTTAAAAAAACCGTAGACTAAATATATATTTAAAACACATCTGTAGACTAAATATATATTTAAAAAAAAGCCGTAGACTAAATATATATATTCGAAAAAACATCCGTAGACTAAAAAAAGTAATAATAATTGGCCGCCCCCCCCTCCCCTCCCGATTATTATTACTTGAAGTAATAATAATTGTTGCCCCCCCCCCGAGAAAAAAAAAGTAATACTAATTGGCCGCCCCCCCCACTCCGAAGAAAAAAAGTAATAATAATTCAACACCCCCCGGCCCCTGTCACCCGTTCCGGGAGCTATTTCTGCCTTTCAATTCGTCTCCGGGAGCTTGTTCTGCCACTAATTTAGCTTACGGCAGCTTTTTCGTGCATTGAAATTCGAAATCCGTAGACTAAATATATATATATATATATATTCAAAAAAAATCCGTAGACTAAATATATATATATATAAAAAAAACCGTAGACTAAATATAAATTAAAAAAACCGTAGACTAAATATATATTAAAAAAAACCGTAGACTAAATATATATTAGAAAAAAATCCGTAGACGAAATATATATTCAAAAAAAATCCGTAGACTAAATATATATTTAAAAAAAACCGTAGACTAAATATATATTTAAAAAAACCGTAGACTAAATATATATTCGAAAAAAAATCCGTAGACTAAATATATATTCAAAAAAAACCGTAGACTAATTCGTTTTCTGAGGCTTTCCTGTCCTTTCCGGGAATTATTTTTGCTCTGAATTTAGTCTCTGGGAGCTGTTTCTGCCATTAAATTAGTTGCGGGAGCCTTTTCTGCCACTAAATTCAAATTTCCGGGCGCTTTTTGTTGCCATCCAGGGCCTTTTCTGCCTTTAAAGTAGTCTCCGGGAGCTTTTTCTGCCACTAAAGTCCGCTTCCGAACGCATGTTGGTGATTCCGTGGGGGGGAGGGAGTTTGTTCAATTATTATTATTTGAAATCATAATCGTTGCCCGCCCCCCCCCGGCGAAAAAAAAAAGTAATAATAATTGGCCGCCCCCCCCCCCTTCGAAGAAAAAAAGTAATAATAATTCAACACCCCCCGGCCCCCGTCACCGGTTCCGGGAGCTATTTTTGCCTCTCAAGTCGTTTCCGGGAGCTTGTTCTGTCACTAATTTTGTCTACGGCAGTTTTTTCGTGTATTGAAATTCGTTTTCTGCGGCTACTAAATGTGTTTCTGGGCGCCTTTTCTGCCAGTGAATCGGTCTCCGAGTTTCTGGACGCCGTTTTGTCTTTCTTCACAGCCGTTTGTGTTCAATTCTTATTATTTGAAATCATAATCGTTGCCCGCCCCCCCCCGCCCGAGAAAAAAAAAAGTAATAATAATTGGCCGCCCCCCCCCCTTCGAAGAAAAAAAGTAATAATAATTCAACACCCCCCGGCCCCCCTCACCGGTTCCGGGAGCTATTTTTGCCTCTCAAGTCGTTTCCGGGACCTTGTTCTGCCACTAATTTCGTCTACGGCAGCTTTTTTTGTGTCTTGAAATTCGTTTTCTGCGGCTACTCAATGTGTTTCTGGGCGCCTTTTCTGCCAGTGAATCGGTCTCCGAGCTTCTGGACGCCGTTTTGTCTCTCTTCACAGCCGTTTGTGGCTCGTTGCGCTGCCTCTTGCACTCGACACGTCCCCTTCTCCGCTTCATGGCGCCTGCGATCGTGAAGGATAGCGGTGTGGTCAAGGAGAAGAACAACCCCAAACCGTCGCTTCTTATCTGCACCTAGAGCCCCCCAACTCCTACTCTTTCGCCCTTCCTACTTCTTTTTCTCCGTTTCCTTTTTCCGTCCGCTCCTTCTTCACTTCCTCACGCTCCATCCGTCCACTCCTTCTTCACTTCCTCCCTTTTCATGCCTTCACCCTTCTTCTCGTATCTTGCTCGCTGCGTTACCGTGCCCGTCTCTCTCTGTTTGTGCTCCTTGAGGTCGAATGTCCTGGCTATGCGCGCCAGTGTGTGGCATGGCTGCATTTAGAGACAGGGTGAAGACAATGGGGGTTTGGTACCTATCGTGCAACAGTTTTAGTACCTTCTATATATATATGTATATATTAATATAAATATTTACATCTATCTCTATATATCTATATATATATATCTATATCTATAAATATAATAGTACATATATATCTGAAAAATAATATATATATAGTTACGTATGTATATATATATAGATATTTATGTATATATATACATATCTATATCTATACTTATGTATATATTTTTATATATGTATATGTATATATATATATGTATACATATATATATGTATATGTATATATATATATGTATACATATATAGATACATATTTATATATACATGTACATATATATATATACACATTGAAATATATAGATACACAAATATTTACATATCTACAAATATACACATATATATTTAGATGCATATATATATATAAATGTCTATATATATATATACATATATATATGTGTATATATATATATATATCTTTACATATATACATATATATATATATTTATAACTACATACATACATATATATATAGACATATGTATATTTAAATACATATATATATACATTTAAATATATATATATATACATATATATATATATAAATACATTTAAATATATATATATATGTATATACATCTATCTAGCTATATATATATATGTGAGTGTGTATCTTGCTTGAATCAGGACATCGGAGTCCATGCCCTCGCCGTTGCCACCATCAGGACTGGCTCCGTGCCCGTTGGGAGTCGCGGTCGTGCCTCCGCTACCCCCAAAGAGATCATGTGGAAGTTTCCATCCAAGGGGTTCCCCAAAATGGATGGTTTATAAGGGACGTCTCTTTAAAGTGAGTGATTTCGGGTTACCCCCATTTATACAAACCCCCATGTGTAGGACATATCTGAGGAACCCTGGTCTGGAAATCGGGAACTTCAACGCTGATCTCGGCTCCCGGGGTCATAGCTGTTTGTTTTGCTCCGAAACAGTGTGCGCCTCTGTTCGCAGATGTTGAAACGCATGTTGATGACTGAGTTTCAGACGAAACCAGACGTTCCATGATGTTCTTTGGGGGTTGCAAGTTGGGTAAAAACAGCCAGATGACTTCTGAAGGAGATCCAAAGACATCCAGCGAAAGTCACGGTGCAGAGAGGTCACCGTTCGCCGGGCGAGTCGGGTCGTGGCGGTATATATATGTATATGTATATATATGTATACATATATAGATACATATTTATATATACATCTGCATATATATACACATTGAAATATATAGATACACAAATATTTACATATCTACAAATATACACATATATATTTAGATGCATCTATATAAATGTCTATATACATATGTGTATATATATATCTTTACATATATACATATACATATATATATACATATTTCTAAATATATATAGACATATGTATATTTAAATACATATATATATATACATTTATATATATATATAGATCTATATATATACATTTAAATATAAATAAATAAATATATATATACATTGATATATATATATTTGTATATATACATCTATCTAGCTATCTATATATATATGTGTGTGTGTGTATCTTGATTGATTCAGGACGTTGCTGCTGCTGGTGTGACACAGCCCACCTACTGTGTCATGTTTGCTGCTGTTGTTGTGGCAGTGCTGCTGCTGTTTCTGCTGTTGGTGCCATGCTTTCTGCTTGCAAGCTGCTGTTTCTGTTGCTGTTCTTGTTTTTGCTTCAGATGCTCTGCCGCCGTCTCCGGCCATGACAACGCCACAATGGTGGATGATAAGGCCCACCTACTGTGTTATGTTTCTGCTGTTTCTGCTGTTGGTGCCATGTTTTCTGCTTGCAAGATGCTGTTTCTGTTGCTGTTCTTGTCTTTGCTGCTCCAAATGGTCATTATCTAGCGTCGTTGTCGTGGTTGTTTTTGTTTTTTATTCCTGTTGTTTTTCTTCTTGTTGTTGTTGTTGTTGTTCTTGTTCTTGTTGTTGTTGTTGTTGTTGCTGTTGTTGTTGTTGTTGTTGTTGGTGTTGTTGTTGTTCTTGTTTTTTTCTTCCTGTTGTTTTTGTCGTTGTTTTTTTTGTTGTTGTTCTTCTTGTTGTTCTGGTTGCCCTTGTTCGTGCTGTTGTTGGTGCTGCGACTGTTGCTGCTGTGTGGCTGGTGCTTCTCCACTTGCAGCTGGCCTCCTGGTTGGGTTCCCTGGTGCGTCGCTGTCGGTCGGGTCGCCCTGGCTGGCTCGGCACTCCTCGGTGCCCCGATGGTTCGCCTGCAGGAGTCCTGCTCTTGCGATTTCTGCTGTCGATGCTCGCCGCCGTCCGCGGCCATGACAACGCCGCAACGGTGCATGATACTGCCCACCGCCACCTACAGTGTTATTGTTGTTGCTGCTGTTGTTGTGTCTGGCTGTTGCTGTTGTTGCTGCCGTTGCTGGTGCCGCGGCTATGGGTGCTGTGCTGTTGCTGGCTTCCTGGGTTCCCTGGTGCGTCGCTGTCGGTCGGGTCGCCCTGGCTGGCTCGGCAATCCTCGGTGCCCCAATGGTTCGCCTGCAGGAGTCCTGCTCTTGCGATTCCTGCTGTCGATGCTCGCCGCCGTCCGCGGCCATGACAATGCCACAACGGTGGATGATACGCGTTGTTGCTGCTGTTTGCTGTTGCTGGCTTCCTGGCTGGGTTCCCTGGTGCGTCGCTGTCGGTCGGGTCGCTCTGGCTGGCTCGGCAATCCTCGGTGCCCCGATGGTTCGCCTGCAGGAGTCCTGCTACTGCAATGATATGTTGTTGGTTGTTGCTCCACCCAGCACAATACTCACCATGCCGAGTCATTATCTAGCGTCGTTGTCGTGGTTGTTCTTGTTTTTTTTCTCTTCCTGTTGTTTTTGTCGTTGTTTTTTTTGTTGTTGTTGCTGCTGTTATTGTTGTTGTTGTTGTTGTTCTTCTTCTTCTTCTTGTTCTGGTTGCCCTTGTTCGTGCTGTTGTTGGTGCTGCGACTGTTGCTGCTGTGTGGCTGGTGCTTCTCCACTTGCAGCTGGCCTCCTGGTTGGGTTCCCTGGTGCGTCGCTGTCGGTCGGGTCGCCCTGGCTGGCTCGGCAATCCTCGGTGCCCCGATGGTTCGCCTGCCGGAGTCCTGCTATTGCGATTTCTGCTGTCGATGCCTTCCTCGGCGATCCTGCCTGTGACTCCTGCCACTGTCAGGTTTCCAGCGCTGTGTGGTGATCAATGGGCTGCGAGGTGCGGGGGCCTCGACTCAGTCAGCACTTTGAGCTCTCTGCCTACGGCATGAGGATCATCATGCAGCTGCATGATGATTGGTTCTCCATGCACAGAAAACTTCGCCTCCTAATGTTTGTTCGTGTTTGGTGTGCTTCATTCCTGTTTGCCCTTCCCCGACGATCCCGCCAGCCCCCTGCGACTGTCAGGTCTCCAGCGCTATATGATGATCAAGTGCTTGCGAGGTGTCGAGGGCTCAGCTGCATCAGAAACTGCTTTCAATTCCACAGTGCCAGTGTTAAGGGTCATACGGTAATATCCCCGGTGCCTAGCGATGTCTGTGGATTCTGCCAGCCTTGTACTCGCGCTCGAACGGTCGTCCGCGGCCATGACAACGCCGCAACGGTGGATGATACTGCCCACCGCCACCTACAGTGTTATTGTTGTTGCTGCTGTTGTTGTGTCTGGCTGTTGCTGTTGTTGCTGCCGTTGCTGGTACCGCGGCTATGGGTGCTGTGCTGTTGCTGGCTTCCTGGGTTCCCTGGTGCGTCGCTGTCGGTCGGGTCGCCCTGGCTGGCTCGGCAATCCTCGGTGCCCCAATGGTTCGCCTGCAGGAGTCCTGCTCTTGCGATTCCTGCTGTCGATGCTCGCCGCCGTCCGCGGCCATGACAATGCCACAACGGTGGATGATACGGCCCACCTACAGTGTTATTGTTGTTGCTGCTGTTTGCTGTTGCTGGCTTTCTGGCTGGGTTCCCTGGTGCGTCGCTGTCGGTCGGGTCGCTCTGGCTGGCTCGGCAATCCTCGGTGCCCCGATGGTTCGCCTGCAGGAGTCCTGCTACTGCAATGATATGTTGTTGGTTGTTGCTCCACCCAGCACAATACTCACCATGCCGAGTCATTATCTAGCGTCGTTGTCGTGGTTGTTCTTGTTTTTTTTTCTCTTCCTGTTGTTTTTGTCGTTGTTTTTTTGTTGTTGTTGCTGCTGTTATTGTTGTTGTTGTTGTTCTTCTTCTTCTTCTTCTTGTTGTTCTGGTTGCCCTTGTTCGTGCTGTTGTTGGTGCTGCGACTGTTGCTGCTGTGTGGCTGGTGCTTCTCCACTTGCAGCTGGCCTCTTGGTTGGGTTCCCTGGTGCGTCGATGTCGGTCGGGTCGCCCTGGCTGGCTCGGCAATCCTCGGTGCCCCGATGGTTCGCCTGCCGGAGTCCTGCTATTGCGATTTCTGCTGTCGATGCCTTCCTCGGCGATCCTGCCTGTGACTCCTGCCACTGTCAGGTTTCCAGCGCTGTGTGGTGATCAATGGGCTGCGAGGTGCGGGGGCCTCGAACTCAGTCAGCACTTTGAGCTCTCTGCCTACGGCATGAGGATCATCATGCAGCTGCATGATGATTGGTTCTCCATGCACAGAAAGCTTCGCCTCCTAATGGTTGTTCGTGTTTGGTGTGCTTCATTCCTGTTTGCCCTTCCCCGACGATCCCGCCAGCCCCCTGCGACTGTCAGGTCTCCAGCGCTATATGATGATCAAGTGCTTGCGAGGTGTCGAGGGCTCAGCTGCATCAGAAACTGCTTTCAATTCCACAGTGCCAGTGTTAAGGGTTATACGGTAATATGCCCGATGCCTAGCGATGTCTGTGGATTCTGCCAGCCTTGTACTCGCGCTCGAACGGTACTGCAGCTCGCTACTCCTGGCCTCATGCCGCTGCTCCCTTTGCCATCGTCTATCATTGTGGAGAGCCTTCTTCCATGGTTGCACGCGGGCTCGGTCTTTCGCTTGGCTACCACTGCGCGCTTTGACGACCCTCTCCTTGCAACTTTCACGTCGCAGGCACGGACTGCGCTGCAGGAGTTGCCCATCGCCTTCGAAGATGTTCTACTCACTGGCATGAACGTGCCTGTCTTCGAACATCGACGCGTGCCTCGGCTCATTCTGGTCCCATCTGCCCCAGAACAGGCTACAACAGCTGAGAAGGTGCGAGCCTTTGCGGCAATCAGGTACAATCTGCTTGAAGAACGGCCTGGTGAGTTTGAGCGCCACATGTTGCAGGCCTGGATGTCAGCTCGGGTTGATCGCTGTTTTGTTGCTTGCGCTTTGACTTGAGCCGTTAGATCCTTGCATGTTCCCGCCTCCAAACTTTGGGTGAAAATGGCCCCCGAAAAAAGTCGTTACATATTGACATTTAATTAATGTCAACTCTCCTGATATTTGCACCCTGCAACAAACTTGGGATACATACATGCTTGCTCTCAATAAGGTCTATCGCACTGCCATTGTTGGCATTCATGCTCAGGCTGACGGTGAGATGGAAAGAAAAACCCGGACCATGTTGAGACAATCAGGTCAGAATCAAAAAGGTGCTGTTGCCAAGCATCAGTTTGTCACTTCGGCAACTCGTTTGGCAGGTAACCCGGCCGCAGGTGAATCCCTGCGCAAGCTGCGTAGGAACTTGGCCAGATTTCATGAGGTGGTACGTCAGGTTCAACGTCACGGGCACGCTGATCCCGCTCTTCTTAGACGGCTCTGGCCTGAAGAAGCTGCAAACATATCGCCTCATGATGCCCTGTTTCGAGCACAAGAGAGCATTCAAAATTTGCAGATGAAACAAACCAGAGAAGAGTCTAAGCAAAAAAATGACAACATTCGCTATTGGAAATCACAGATGACTGCGGGTTCTTTCAGGCCTCTTAGCAGGTGGCTTCAAAACAAAGTGTCTATTTTTGAAAATGTCAGTGTTGGTTCTACCACCACTCCCCGAGAGGCTGCACAGGCTATTGCTGATTATTGGAAATCGGTTTGGGCTGATCAAAATGTCCCCGCTGAGATGGCGGCCGCCACTTTGGCTCAGGATTTTGGACCTACCGAAAACGTTGTGTGGGAAACCATTACTGTTGCTGACCTTTGGCAGGCGGTACGCAAATCCAAGGGCTCTTCTGGCCCTGATCAGTGGTCAGGTCATGAACTCCAGTTCCTGCCGCTGAAAGCTATCGAAGCTTGGCATAGCATTATTGTGCGTCAATGGTTCTCTGTCAAGAAACTGCCTTCGCAGTTAAAAGAGGCAAAGCAGATCAGTTTGCCCAAGCCGGGTAAATCTCACCTTGGGCGCGTAAAGCCCGAACACACGAGACCCATTACGGTCATGAGCATTTTTTGGAGATGTTTTGCTTCTGCCCTTCTTCAATCTAATTCTGTTCAAACATGGCATAAGCTCAATTTGCATGAAAGCGTCTGCTATGGGCGGGGTGCGTTTGGGGCAGAACTCATTGCGCACACGCTCCAGGACCGTTTGGCCAAACACCATGGTTTTTTAGCAACTATGGACTTCAAACAAGCGTATGACCGAATGCGCCCTGAGGTTAGTACTTTGCTGCTTAAGCGTTTGAACTGGCCTGTTGAGATTTGCGATCTTCTCTATGAAGCCTGGGGCCAACAACACCGTTGGATCAGCTGGGAAAATGAAACGTTGTCTTTTCCAGTTCACGCCCCTGCCACACCGCAGGGATGTCCCCTTGCGCCTCTCCTGTTGGCAGTGTGGACAAGTGCAGGTGCTAGGGCCACTCATGATGACCGGTGCACTTTGAAAGTGTACATGGACGACAGAACCTTGCATACCTGTTGTTGGGACGCTGTGATGTCCCAGATTTCCAGGTGGGAAGCTTGGAGCTTAAGCGTTGGCCTTAAGGAAGGTCCTGAAAAGACCAAAGTGATTGCCAAAGGGAAAAAACACCTCGATTTACTGGCCAAGGGGCCTCAAAGTTGGATTGAAACTGACATGCGCATGCTAGGTGCTGTAACTGTAAGTCGCAAACGTGCTTACCATCAGGTTGAGAAGGACAGAATTGACAAAGCTCATTTGAGGGCTGTTCTCTTCAGAAGTGTGGGTCTCCCTTGGGAGCGAGCCTTAGAAGCATACAAACTGTTCGTCCTCTCTGTGCTCAACTATGGTTGGCTTGCCCAACCTCCCACGCAGGCCACGGCTGACAAGTTCTTTTCCTTGTTTAACCAGGCCACTCATAATACTGCCCGTATGGCATCCCCTGTCCTCCGTAAGGTCGTCTATGGGGCTAAGTTTTACCTTCTTGCTGTTATCTTACAACGCCTCTGGGTTCGTACGGTTAAGCTTTTCCACGCTGGCTTGATCACTTGGAATGGTTGTTTTGGTTCTTCCATTGCTTGGCTTCGCAAGTCTCTTCAGAAACTTGGGTGGACGGAAAGATCCCCTCATGGTTGGCAATCTAAACATGGTATCATTTCTTTGGATACCCCTGTTGACTGTTTGGGTGAGTCCCTTCACTTCATTAGAAATTCCTGGCGTGAGACGCAGTTCCGTGCCTGGTTGTGCCAAAAACGACGAGAGCCTAGACAGTTCTTGTCTGATTATTCCGTTGAACAGATGGTTTCCTTTTTTGATGAAATTGATTTCCATGCTTTGCGTGTTGGCATTAAAGACAATGCTTGGCAGAGACATGTTGCCTTGGGGGCGACTGTTTCCCCTGCTGCCTTGGCCAAGATGAAACAAGATAATGAGCTGGGTTGCCCTTTTTGCTCTTGCTCTGTTGCTACCTGGGAGCACATGGCTTGGTTTTGTCCTCAATTTGAGAACAGGCCTGTTAAGCCTCAAAACCCCCTCACGGCTAGGTTTGGTTGGCCGACTCTTAATGGTGACACTAGTGTCTTAAAGTATCTTGCTAAAGTTGCTGCTACGGTTGTTGAATGTCGTTATACGGATTCACACGAAGCTGCATAGGAATGTAACCTGTTGTTCCAAGGACCTGGGATTCTAAGGACTCTGAGGTCACTTTTCCAGCTGCTCGCGTACCAAGGGCGGCAGCTGTGACAACTTCATTATTATATTGACATGTTGTGATGCGTCTTTGCCGCGTTGCAAGGAGGACGATGCTATGGTTGGTCCGAATTTGCAGGCCTGGATTGGGTGCTACAACCACGATCTCGGACTTCCGGCCGCCTACGACGAAAGCATTTTGCAGTTGCAGTCCGTGCCTACTGGCTATGTCTGGTTCGACCACGTGCGCCGGGAAGCCTTGGGAGTGACTGTCCAGCAGGAGATTTTGCCGCCGCAAGAATGGGCCACCTGGGGGTCAATCTTTCTGTTGTATGCCGAGCACCCAGTGAATGACTTTGTGCTTGCGTTCTGGGAGCCGGAAACGGCTAATGGAAGAGCCATTCCACCGCCGCTCCCGGAATAAATCTCCCG
The DNA here is from genome assembly GCA_947184155.2 of Cladocopium goreaui. NCBI lineage: Eukaryota > Dinophyceae > Suessiales > Symbiodiniaceae > Cladocopium > Cladocopium goreaui. Next base: position 293,473 of record CAMXCT020000066.1, on the reverse strand, counting down.
TGGGCCACAGTTGCTGTGCACAGTGCCTCCGGGATCTGTCTCCGTCGGACACAACGTCGACGCGATTGATCGGTTGTTCCGTTGCGACCTCAAAATCACACGCGGCAGAGCAACTTGCAGGTACACGCTGATACGAGTCACGCTTCTCAACTGATGCTGTGTGCCATTTGCATCCTTCCTTTCTCAGCCCTTGCGTTTCACCGCTTTCTATCGTCAGGTATCTGCCGCTGATTGGACAACCACGAGGAGCTGTGAGGCGCGCCGCAGCAGAACTTCACTGATTCTTCGCCTTCGATTCTTTCGGCTCGTCGTTTGCCGTCGTTGCCACAAGAGCCTTGCAGTGTCACTTGTCGGAACACCCGTGAAATCATCCATCCTGCAGGAATGGTCAGTCTAAGCCAGTCGCGGCTCCGGGGTTTTTGTTACCTCTGAGGCTGCTCGCTCTCGGACCTGCTCGCCACGCCACACGCTGCCCATCTCCACCGTCACATGTCTGCAGCCGTTTTCCGTCTCGACAGGCGCCCGACGCTGTGTTTGCAATCAGTGCGCTTTACGCCATGGCAGCTCACAATCCGCGTTGGTGCGATCTCGAAGATTCCAGTACCGACGAGGGACATTCCATGGTTCGCCAGAACACTTTCCCGTTCTACCTCTTCCTTGACGTTTTCCTGCGCGGGCTTTTCCGGCGCGGTATCAGTCTTGGGTCCATGGCCTGTCTCCAACAACGCCTCCAAGCTGACGGCCAGATTGCGACCTTGCCGTCGAGCCTGCAGGACATCATCTTACATTTGACTTTTCGTCCTCGCAAAATTCGGTGCCAGGTGCGTGCCTTCGTTCACGCACTGATGCACGAGGAGTGCAGTGCTGCAGTGCTGCGGCACTGGCAGGCGTGGCTGCGCTTGCAGTGCTTCTACGACCCACCGGTCTATTGTCGCACTGCCTATGCTGCGATCTATGTGTACCAACTCTAGGTGCAAACCACAGCGACTGCTGCCACCCGGTTCGAAGGGTTGCTCTCGAAGCTCTTCACCATGTTGAGCCTCGTAGATGCGCTGCGCATCAGCACGGAAAAGTGGGCGCAGCACCGTGCTGTGCCAGTGCCTTACGCCGCCTTCATGGTATAGCCAGACCTTCCCTGGTATCCTTTGGTACTGCAGTGTGGTTCCTGTAGTCCGGCAACGTGTCGTGTACAGAGCGTAGGTACATAGCATTCATTGTTGATGTTGTCTACATGCTTTGCAAGTTGACACATGTTACCAATCTTAGCATCAGCTGCACTCACACCTGTCCATGCACTGCTGCTACCGCCGCCTGTTTCCAGTGCATCAAGCGCAGAACCTCGTGTCCGCACTCCCTCTCGCCTTCACATCGCGCCATGCTGGGCCTTCCGCGTGATTGCATCTCCCTTCTCCTTTCCTTGCTGGGCGTCGCCGGAGCCCCTGCTTTGGTCCTGACGGCCCCGGCTCTTAGTGTGGCCCTGCAGGACGTGGAATGTGTGCGTGCGGCGTATGTGGCCGCGGCACGGGCGTTTACCATTCCTTGGCAACTCCGGGCATTGGTGAAGGCCGCTCGCGCCACTCCGTGCCTCCCTGCTGCCTACCTGCGGCTTTGTCGCGCAGTGTTCGCAATCGTTCGCTTGTGCTTCAGGCCTGTCTGTGCGCCCGGTGTTTCTTTAGCATATCCTTGCTTCGCTGATGCAGCCCCAGCCTGCTTGCAGCTGTCGGGCCCTCGCAGCAGGCGAAGCGCTTTTGCCGCGCTCTTTGTGACTCTGGGATTCCCGCCACCACCTCCCGAGGACAGCCACAATCTGCACTGCGACTTGCTTCTGGCTGGCCTCCCTGCCAACCCTCACGTCGCGTGGCTGCGACTCAATCGTGGGTCGTGGTGGTTCCCAGTGCGTCGCATTCTCCAGCTCCTGCGTCTGGGCACCCACACCCTACACTTTTACCACCGTGCCCCGGAGGTGGATCGGCCACCGGCATTTGTCATCAAGGCAGTGTCCTCGGTGTCTCCGGCTGCTTTGTGGCCCTGGAGCTGCCGTGGCCGGCTTCTTGCTGCCCTGATTCGTGTTTCAGTTTTCTGAAAGGCGAAGCTCGAGCTTGCTGTTCTATAGACGCTGCGGTTCCACAGTGTGGTTATGTTGCGAGGGGCATGACAATTTCACAGTTGCACCATACAGTCACGCATGGGGCTCTGCGAGTCCGGTGGTCAGACACAATGGACATGTGCGGTCATCTTTCTGCGTCAAAGTGCGCCTGCTTGGCCCAGTCTTGGTCCAATCAGTCACAAGGGCGATCGGACGAGGACTGCTGCGCCGCAGTGACAAGTAGCTGTGCCAAAAAGGTGGACCTCGGTTGTGTGCATTCGATGCTCCAATGGCCATTCCGTTTGCTGTTTTTGCCTTGGTCAGACACCATGTCGACCGCACCGTCAGTGCTGATGATCTTGGATATCGCTCTGCGGGAGCCTGCAGGACCCCTGACAAAAAGATGTGTCTAGCAGCGAAGTTTTGCACTCTATAGGTTCTTCGTCGTCCGTGCGGCTCACCACGCGCTGTAGGTATCCTGCACTGACCTCTTTGACCTCCTGCGTGTGAATCTTCTTTTCCTTCCATTTGTCTCTGGAGATATCCTGCTTCTGCAGTGCTTGGATCCTAGCAAACCACGTCTATCTCAGCCTGTGTTGCAGTGATGCCCACCCGGCGCGCGATGCTTGCTAATGCTTCCCAGGGCTCGCGCGACATTCGCACAGCTTTGCGCTCTGCTGCCTCGACGTCTGTGATTGATCTCACGAAAGAGTCTGCAGCAGCATCCGAGAAGCCAACAACGCGGACTTTGACGCCACTGCAAGAGACAACTTTGCTGCAGTGGCCTGAAGCCTCCTTGCGCGCCACCTGCAATGCCTGGATGTGCATGGATGATGAACCGCCGCCGCTGCTCTTGCAAGCAAATCTGCAGTTGCTTCCAACTGCGTTCGTTGAGTCGTTTGAGTTGCAGCTCCCCCCTCACCCTGATGGTGTCCAAGAAGTGAGGCAGGCACTTGCTGTTGCAACAGCTTGGTTGGACCTTCAGCAAGCAGAGTTAACCGGCGTCATTACAGCGGGTCCATAGAGGAAATCTCCGACATCAGCCGGTCTTTCACCTGCAAACGCCAGGTGGCTGCTATTTGCTTTCCTTCGGTCAGACAAAGTCGACCTCGTGCTTGCGTGTTTGCACGCATGCATGTGCCCGATCATGTGCAGCAGCGCTGCGATTGCACTGCTCCTGTCTGGGTCAGACACAAAGCGACACTTTACGCACGCGTTTGCACAGTTTCCGACTGCTGTTGCACTTGCCGTACTTCTCCATGCCGTTGCGCCCAGGGTCTTGTGTCATCTTGCACGGCATGGCCTTAGGCACTGTATATGTTCATTGAGCTCCACGGCAAGCTTCGACCACAAGACGTTGCTCCTTCTTCACGCCATGTGTCTTTTTCTCGTTCTTTCAACTTTTGGAGCGCTTCTGTCGCTTCCATTCGTTGTCGGCCCAGTTGTGCTGTGCCATGGCGTCTGACGCCGAGCCTGGATGCGCTGCTCTCGCCCCTCCGTCCGGCGCACCTCGGTCTGCTGACACGGTGCTACCTGCTGTCACCTCCGCCCGTGCGATGCGAGGAAGCTCAATCCTTGCTGCGGGCATCGTTTGGGCTGGAGGTGGCCCTCAATGACATTGCCACGGTGTATACCAAATTGGAACGTGACTGCCCAGACTTTCTCGGCGGAGCCCGGCCTGCATCGAATACTCTTGTTGGCGAACTTCCTTTCATTGAGGCTGCGGTGAGCAGATGCGACAATTGCGAGGTCGCACTGGTTCCAGGGAAGCACGGAGAAGCAAAGGCTTTCCTCCTGGATCGGGGGTGGACCTCTGTGAAGTGGCGCCATCACCAGTGTCCCACCTGCAACCTCATCTTTTCCAATGTTTGGAAATCGCAGCCTCATGCAAGATCACGCTGCTGCGCTGTTGCGGCTCCAGAGGATGCCGCTTTCTTCCAAATCGTCGGCTGCCCCCGGAAAAACAGCAAGGCGTTCATTGAAACGCGAGTCCTTTGGTTGCTTCGGGCGGCAGTGCTGCGCAGCAAAGCTGCCTTCAGCGGCTTCGTCCAGATGCTCGCAGACCTGCATGGCACTCCTGCTGATCGAGAGAATGATTGCTACAGGTTTGAGCACCATTGGCTGCTGCTGGAGGTTTTGACCGTGCTCTGGGCGCGCTCACCCAGTGTCGTGCGGACAACGGGTGGCCGCTTGATACTAAGCATGCTTCTTGGCTGCGATAGCCCTCTTCATGCAGTGCTGTGTTTGGCTGTTTGATGCGGCTGTTCCATGCCCCATGCCAGGAGTCTACGAGTTTCAGGCCGCCTGGTGCAAATTCTCCCTTACCTTCGCGAAGCGGTCCATGCACAGCACTACGTGGAGCACAAGTGTGAGCTTTGCGCGGTTCCTGGGTCACCCTGGATGCCAAGTACGGGCTGACCTGCGCTTTGTGCAACCACGAGAGGGGGGGTGGTTGAGTTTCCGCGGGTGGAATGTTCCGTGATGTTTGGCTGCCAGAAGCCGCCGATGCAGTCGGGCCTCTACTGCTGTGACCACCACCCTTCGTCCTCTTGCGCTCCGGCACCTGCTGCCGCCCGGCCCATTCTGCGCCACCGCGATGACAACGGGGCTCGCAGGTACAAGGTCGATGGCTCTCCTCGCTGGTTCTCTTCTTCTGAGCTCTCTGTCCGTGCAATTCAGGAGTATGAGGGGCTGCTTGCTGAGAAAAGGGCGCGAAGGAAACGTCGCAGAGGCCAACCACTTGAGGACCCCAACGACAACGGCCCCCCCCAGAAGATGCACCATACTTTGACGCTGTGGAGCCAATTATGAATCCCCAGCCGGACGACGTGAACCCATGCGGCATTGACAAGGCTGCAACTCTCCCTCGCCGCAAATACGGCGGACTGTTGGTGGCAACCTTGCCGTGCGGACGTGTTTGTGCAGTAGCATGGTTGCAGGGCTTTGAGACCAAGCATTCTAGCAGTGCATTCCAACATGTTGTTCCCTTCCATTCCTGCACTGCTGTCCCATATTTTGCTCCGCTGTGTCCGCCCAGGTTCATCCGCTGGCCCATGCAGAATCGCTCACTCAAGTGTATGGCTTGCTTTCGACGTTGCTCCAACGAGGTGATGTTGCACTAAAGTATGCCATTTATGACAACGCTTGCGCATTGGCTCGCTATGCTCGCCACCCGTTGCGTTGTGGCAGAACGCCGGCGGCTTCGGCAATCGCTGCACTCACCTTCGTTATCGACAGCTTTCACGTGGCCAACCACACAGCCTGCATCACCGAGGGTCACGACTTCTTCTTGCCTGAAGTTCGACGTGAGAGGCATCCCCAGCTCGCTGCAGTGAACACCCAGACCGCAGAACAATTCTTCTCTTGGGCAGACCCCTTTGTACGATCCACTGCTTCTATGACACCATCTGTCTTCCAGGCCTTTGTCCTCATCCTCGTGCACCTCTACAATTCCATTGTCTGCGGTGACTCGGCAGCCCAACTCCGGCGTCGACCAAGCCGTCGTCGCAACACTCCAGCTGCTGCTGCGCCTTTGCGTCCTAGAAGTCGTGCTTCTGAGAATGAGCCGGGGCACGGTGCTGCAGCGCCCCCAGCCCCGGTGGTCGTTTTGCAGTTTCGCCGCAATCCACGTGGGGTCGGACTTTGGGGCGCAGGCAAGTACCACTGGAGCCCAGATCCAGGTGCACGCCGCCCCCCATGCAACATTGTCGCATTCGAAACGCTGCCCGAAACCATACAGGTCATTGCGCAGGATGTTGACTTCTTACCGGACGTTGGCTTTGTCCTGCATTTCGCCGGCGCCAGGCATCAGGTCTGCCGCACCTGTGCTTTGGCCGCACGGCACGCCGGCCTTCTCGTTGACTGAGCCCATTTTCCTTCTTCTGAGTTGCGATCGTGCATCTTAATTCAGGCAGAGGACGCCATAAGATACGAGTGTCCTGCTTTTTTTTCCGTGTCAGTGCCGTTTCACGCGTCCTCAGGTGGCACTCGCAACCTCCAAGTGTGGGAGGGGCAAACTGCTGCATGCATTGCTGCGACACCACACGCGTGCCTGCAGTTTCGGTCACACAGTCAAGTCGCACAGCGCGCCTCAAAGCGTTGCGTTCGCAGCCGCTGCAAATCAATTTCAACTTCCTACTGTCCGTCAAGCTGTCGGGGGAATCCCCTGTCATTGCTGGCAGCAGTTGTCATGTACACTTTTGATTCAGTGTTCGTCCTGCTTGTCGGCTCCAGGCATCTCGTGTCGCTTCGATCCCGCCCTTGCGCTGTCCGCGTCCTTTCATCCCCATGCCTTCTTCCGCGCGTGCTTCGTCGGGTCCACCTGCGCCGCCGTCCGGAGAGAAGGTGGACGAGTTTTTCCAGCTGCTGGAGCAACAAGTCCCTTTCCCTGCGGCTCAGTTAGAGCAGCTTGTCCCCGCAGCCCTCCTTCAACATTGGAAAGACCTTGGCGCGACGCAAAGCGTCGCATGGCCTTGGGTCATGCTGTGCGAACTCTGCCTTGTCAGCTTTCTGACGCCCAACGCACGATTCCAGCCCCTGCCGAGCTTCTCGGTGTACTCACTCACCTGGACTTTTTTCCTCCACCCAGGCTCATGCCACACCTCAAACCTTCTTCGTTTGTACCACAATGTGCTCCATGGCCTTGAGGAGAAGGCCAACGAAGATCGGAAGGCCATTCGCTCTCGCCTGCGGCAAAATGCCATGCCTGGTCCCCAGGGGCAGGCCACACTGAAGGAGCGTTTGAAAAAGGTCCAGGACATCACATTCCGTTTGGGCACGGGCTCATTGGAAGGCATTGGCCTTCGCATCGCGTCCTTCGTCGGATGGACTGCTGCTAGCGGGTACCTGGTCGAGGGCACGCAGTTCCTGCAGTGGCTGCAAACTGAGTTCGGCGTGAACAAGGCAATTGCGACCCAATTGTGGGAACGCATGTCCTGGCAGCGCGATGTGATCAACCTCCAGCGCTCGTTCTCCATGCCCTACCCTTTCTTGGGTGTTTGCGGCGCACTTCACCTGGAGGATATTTGGCCGCTTTATGCCCAAGCCGATCCTCTTGGACTGCGTGGGCGTCTTTGCCTCTTTTACAGCCGCCCCGTCATGAAACGGGCGCGGGACATTGAGGCCGCCAATGAAAGACTGGGAAATACCGGCGGCACAAACCGATTGGAAGCTTTGCTGATCGACCGCTTCTACCGCGTCTACCAGGCTCATGCATTGGAACATCGTGACGAGGCTGTCTTTGTCTATCACCTCGGCTATCCCTTTCTGAATTACACCTTTGCCGCCGAGAACAACCAAGAAGCCAAGCAGCTTTTCGTCGCCCATTTCGACCATCACGCAACCTTGCAGGAAGAGAATTACTTGGTCCAGCATGAAGCATCGAAACGCCATGGAAAGCTTAAGGGGAAGCACCTGCGCCTTGCACTTAATTGGGCAAATTTGCAGAGTGCCTTTGCTCGCACAGAACCAACGGCCTGGCCGACAACCGTGTCTGCAGCTGCGATGAAAGCAGCTGACCTGCTTGGGAAGTATTGCGAAGGAGTGACGGATGTCATCAACAAATTCGTCGCTCGCCCCGAACCTGCAGCTGCAGCCCCACAGCCAAAAGAGGAGAGAGGGTTCGTGGGCAGGATCGCCCGGCTGCGTGCGATGCCCTTAGCGGCTTTCTTGGAGCAACACCCCGTTGCATCCAACCCGTACCTGAAACCCTTCATTGCAATGGTGCTGCGAATGCATTCCGTGTGGTGTGATTCCACCTTGCTGAAATCCCATTGCTTTGTGCGCGACAACTTGCCCCAATCACCCCACGAGGAGAAGATCCTGCTCATCCTTTTGGCCCTCGTTTGCCTTGAGAAGTTGCAACTTGCCGCCTGCGGCCTCTCTACCAACAGCAGTGGCCCCCGCAAGCTCTTTGCTTGTAAACGCCACCTGCCTCCTGACGCTCCTCACCTCGCTTCCGTGCAAGCTGTCCTTGCCATCTTCGAGGTGCCTTTGGAGGAGTATCGTGCCCCGCCACCTGGGGAGCTCCAGCACAACGTGCCCACTGCGGCGCCGCGGCTGGAGTTTGCTGCCTTCGATGAGGCTCTTGCTGCGGCTGCGACGCAGCAGTTGCACCACTGGAGCGAAGCGGCTTAGGCGCTGCGTTAGGCGGTGTGAATTCATGCAGCAGCTATCTTCTGCTAGTCGGCTGTTGCGGGACGATCTCGAAGAAGCCGTTCCCACCTCGGGCACGCAGAGTGCGATCACAAAGACGCTCCTGCCAGCCCCTCTGCATTGGTTTCTTCAGCGACAGAAGCATTGCGGCAGTCCAAAAAGTCACCGCCTGTTTACCCATATCCAACTCCACTTCATGTCAAGCTTTGCGCCTCTGGCGAGCATTCATTGCCTCCCCTGCCACAGTGCTCTGAATTCCTTTTGTGCTGGTGCTGCTGCCCGTGCTGCTCACAGTGCTGCTGCTGATGCTCGTGCTGTAGTGCTGGTGTCGTCGTACTAGTTGTTGCTCGCTGTACTGGTTGTATTCGTTGTTGTTCTCGTTGTAGTTGTTGTTCTGGTTCAATTTGTCGTTGTTGTTGTCCTTGTCATGCTCGTGGTTGTTGTTGTCGTCGTTGTTGTCGTTGTCGTTGTGTTCGTGGGCGTGGTCGTTGTCGTCGTCGTCGTCGTCGTCGTCATTGTCGTCGTTGCTGTTGTTGTTGTCGTTCTTGCTGCTGTTGCTGCTGTGTTGTTGTTGTGTTGTTGTTGTTGTTGCTGTTGTTGTTGTTGCTGTTGTTGTTGTTGTTGCTGTTGTTGTTGTTGTTGTTGTTGTTGTGCTTTTTTTGTTGTTCTGGTGCATGTTGTGGTGCTGCTGGTAGTGGCGATGGTGGGTCATATTTCGGTTCTCCTTCTTGTCAGTGTCGTTGTCATTGTTAGCCCACTGTGCACGCTCACATTTGTCCACCGATCCACAATGAACCCTTCGGTGAACTGTTCATGGCACTGCCTTGTCAGGCTCTCCAAAGGCCAGGCCACACGTGGGCCGGACCCGGGACATCTGTAAAATACCTGACTCAATATTTATATATTTGTTTTGATATATACATATATATATATATATTAATATATATATATATATTAATATATATATATATAGGTTTTTCGATCTTTACATGCATTCATGTGCCGAAGATTTCATCGGTGCAGGGCATTGCTGAAGCCAACCAGAACATGTGAATGGGTTGCTGTGTTCCCCTCAGGTCACTTAACATGGACATAGCTATTGAGAATCCCAATTTAGTTACATGCCTCATCTTTGCCACAGGGTGATTTTCCATCTCTTTGTGTCTGTTTACCAGAAGGTCAGTTGCTTCCCTCATAGCGATGTAGCGAACCACAAACTTCGGTCAAGATCCAACATATGTACCATCCATTTGTCTGGCTACCCACGTTTGACCCCCATATTTTCCACTGTTTTGGGGGGAACTCCAGGTCGCTCTGTTGGCTTGTCCAGGTTTTCGCATCACCCTGCCCGACACTGTTGACGCGTCGACCGCTTGCATTGTTGTGAAAGATCAGGCCGGGGACAAATGTGAAACCAATAAATTGGATATTATCGGTATCCCGTTGAATGCAAATGACAGTCCGGAGGAGACAGTAGTCAATGGTTGTGCGGTTTCAGACTTCCATATTTTTCCCAGCTACCATCTCAGATCATGCAAAAAAGCTGTGAACTCAATGCAAGGAACCTGACCCAAGACCATCCATTAGGGCTCTTTTAAATCCGCCCACTTCTAGAGTATTCCCAATGATATACCCAGGTTTTGGATGGTGACGATTACTTGGGGGTGACGTTCCACCGAGAGGTCCCCCAGACCGCGTCGCCGCAGGAGTATGTTCTGAGTCCAAAGCCAAGGCGGCTTACGGACGGCCTTCACCTGATGCCCTCCCGAACCGTGCCGGGGGCATACTACTTCTTTCATCCTGAATCCGGGCGTTGCAGCTGGCATGCATTTTAAATGTTCTACGGTCTAGCTGGTTGCTCCGAGCTGTAGTGTCAAATTTAGATGCGGCTATAGTACTGCAACCACTTTTTGCGGCCTCTCACTGGAAACAACTTCCAGTGATGAGTGGAACTTTTGCAAAGGGGAGCATCAGATGCGCCGGCTAGTACTGCAACCATTGCGGCTACGAAGCGAGGAAAACATCTTCCATTGATCAGTGGCATTTTTGCGAGGGGAGCATCAGATGCGCCGACTAGTACTGCAACTACTTGTGCTGCCACTCACTGAAAACAACTTCGAGTGATGAGTGGCACTTTTGCCAGGGGAGCATCACATGCGCCGGCTAGTACAGAAAACCACTTGTGCTGCCACTCACTGGAAACAACTTCCAGTGATGAGTGGCGCTTTTGCAAAGGGGAGCATCAGATGCGTCAGCTAGTACTGCAACCAGTGCTGCTACTAAGCGAGGAAAACACCTTCCACTGATCAGTGACCTTTTTGCGAAGGGAGCATCAGATGCGCCAACTAGTACTGCAACGACTTGTGGTGCCACTCAATGGAAACAACTTCCAGTGATGAGTGGCACTTTGGCCAGGGGAGCATCAGATGCGCCGGCTAGTACTGCAACCACTGCTGCTACTAATCCAGGAAAACATCTTTTGTCGATCAGTGTCCCTTTTCCTCCCAGAAGCATCTGATGCGCCGACTCGTACTGCAAGCACTGCCGTGCCACTCGGTGGAAACAACTTCCAGTGAGACGTGGCACTTTTGCCAAGCGGAGCATCGGATGCATCGGGTAGTACTGCAAGCACAGCTGTTACTAATTGATGAAACCAACTTTTGTTGATCAGTGGCACTTTCGCCAGGGGGGGCATCTGATGCGCCAAATAGTACTGCAACCACTGCTGCTGCCACCCGATGGAAACAACTTCCAGTGATGGGTGGCTAGTACACGCCACAAACCCCGGTTGCGGCTGACAGCTTCGCACTTTGGGCAGAGTCTTGAGCAAACGGTGTTGTTGAAAAAAAGGTCCAAGTTCTGGTCATAGCAGTAGTAGTCGTAGCAGAAGTAGTAATAGTAGTCGTAGTACTAGTCTTAGTCGTAGTAGTAGTAGTAGTAGTAATAGTAGTAGTAGTAGTAGTAGTAGTAGTAGTATAGGTAGTAGTAGTAGTAGTATAGGTAGTAGTAGTAGTAGTAGTAGTAGTAGTAGTAGTAGTCGTAGTCGTAGTAGTAGTCGTAGTAGTAGTAGTGGTGGTAGTGGTAGTACTAGTCGTAGTAGTAGTAGTAGTAGTAGTAGTAGTAGTAGTAGTAGCAGTATAGTAGTAGTCGTAGTAGTCGTAGTAGTAGTATTCGTAGTAGTCGTAATGGTTATCTCCCGCCCACCCCACCCTGAAGAAACCCAAAAAAATAATAATCATCGATTGTCCCCCCCCCAAAGAAAAAAAGTAATAATAATCGATTGCCCTCCCCCCTTTCCCTGCCTCCCAGCGTTGGTGTGGCTCCTTCCAGCTGTTGCATGAAGTAATGATTATCTCCGGCACCCCCCCCCCAAACAAAAAAAAGTAATAATAATCGATTGCCCCCCCCCCGAGAAAAAAAAAGTAATAATAATCGATTGCCCTCCCCCCCTTTCCCTCCCTCCCAGCGTTGGTGTGGCGTCTTTCCAGCTGTTGCAAGAAGTAATGATTATCTCCCGCCCCCCCCCAAAGAAAAAAACAAGTAATAATAATCGATTGCCCTCCCCCCCTTTCCCTCCCTCCAGCGTTGGTGTGGCTCCTTTCCAGCTGTTCCATGAAGTAATGATTATCTCCCGCCCCCCTCCCCCCAAAGAAAAAAAAAGTCATAAAATCGATTGCCCCCCCCCCACCGGGAAGAGAAAAAAACAAGTAATAATAATCGATTGCCCTCCCCCCCTTTCCCTCCCTCCAGCGTTGGTGTCTTTCCAGTGTCTGAAGTAATGTTATCTCCCGCCCCCCCCCCCCAAAGAAAAAAAAAAGCAGCTAATGAAGCGCATGATGCCCCCCCCCCGCCCCCCCCCCCAAGAAAAAAAAAAGTAAAAATAATCCCCCCCCCCCTTCGCCTCCAGCCCGCTTCTCCTTCTTTAATGGTATCTCCAACGCGGCAAAAGTAATAATAATCGCTTGCCCCCCCCTCCCCTTTAAAAAATGGTTTCGAACGCGGCCTCATATATATATATATATATTATTTTCTTTTCATTTTGCACCCGATCAAATGAAACATCCACATGTGATCAGCGAGGGCCGACATGCAACTGGAGTTACTTTTGCGGACTGTTCTAGAGACACATGTAGTTACATGACATGAGAATATTGCATACTGCAAAAGATTTCTAGCAGTGTGTACCTCCAGAATGCATGTGCTCATTTGTACTTTCAATGGATGTCAGTTGAGAGAAACGGTCAGAGACGCAAAGGATGACAGACGCACAAATCGAGAAGTGTCACCAATCATTTTGCATGTGAATCCATAAGACATGGAATCATTTCACATTACTTTGAGGCCTTATAGGCTCATCAGGAAAACAAGAGTGGCCGCTGCTTCGCATGGTAGCGGAGCCACTGTAGCTCCAAGGCCTTTGAAAGTTTCTGCCCCTTGTCCTTAGCCATAGATTTCTGGACTTTTTGACCAAGACTCCAAACTGGTGTTGCACGTGCTTGGACTTCACCTTCAGACCCTGGACATAACACTGCTGTCAGGTTTCCTACACTGATTTGCGTTGTGGTATATACACAGGTTTCTGGTGCAGGTGGTAGGCGCACAGTGTCTTCAGCTGGTTTTTCAGGTTTGCAGACGTTCGCAGTGAGTGTTTGTGGGCTACAGAGTTTTCTGGGCTGAGTGATGGCTCAGTTGGACCCAAGCATCTTGCAGACAGCGTTGTTACAGGTGGCAGAGGCCACACAGGCTGCAAGCAAGGCAGCCCAGGCAGCAGCTCAATCGGCTTCTCAGGCTGCTTCGAGCCCTAGTGCATCAGCTGGACAACCAAAGGCGGCCATTGACTGGTCAAAGTTGGTCAACAAACCCCCAGTTTTTGGGGAAAACGCTACAGCAGATGATGACATCAGACTGTTTCGAGACTGGCTTTGGCAGTTGACACAGTTTCTGGTGACAATAGACAGTGAGTATGAGAACGAGGTGAAACAGGTTACAGATGATCCAACAAAACCTTTGGATTTGTCTTCAGCTTCAACAGACACTCGAGGCCGTGCTGCCAAACTTTACGGGCTTATGTCTTCCTTGGTGAGATGCCGTGCATTGGCCATTGTGAAGGCAGTGCCAAGTGGCAATGGATATGAGGCTCTTCGACAGTTGGTTTTGGCCATGGACTGGCAATGCTTGCTTCTTTGACGAGTTGGGGTGCATTTAGCTGGAGGGGGCTTTGAGGAGTGCAGAAAGACTGGAGTTCAGATGCCAGATGAGCTCAAGACTGCAATGGTCCTTAGATGCATTTCTGGTGCGTTGAAAACACAGCTTTCTTTGCAGCTCGATGAGAATGCCACGTATACCACAGTCAGGGAAGCAATCCTGAGATGGGATAGGAGCCAGCAGAAATGGCATACCCTCCTTCAAGGAGACTCCACTGATGCAGTGCCTATGGAGATAGATAGAGTTGAAGGACGTGGTCATGGTAAGTCGAAGGGAAAAGGAAAGAACAACGGAAAGAATGATGGCAATCAAAAAGGCAAAACCAAGGGAAAGAGCAAGAGTAAGACTGGAAAGGGAAAGTCCAATTGGGACTTCAGCAACAAAGGTAAAGGCAAATCCCAGAAGGGAAAGGGCAAGGGTGACAATAAGTCAGAAAAGCAGTGCTACAACTGCGGCGGTTCAGGGCACTTTGCCCGAGATTGCTGGCATATGGTCAGGAGTGCACAGACGGAATCAGTGAATCCACCATCATCGACGGCTCAAACCAGCAGTTCATGGAGCAATGTGGGTTCAGGTCAAGCTCAGTCTGTGGCATCAGTCCAATCCGCAGGACACCAATCTGGCCATGCTCAGCAGGCTACTCAGCACAGAGTTTCCGGTATTTTTGAGAATTCATGTGATGATCCTCAAGGAGGAGTTGGTGAACCATTCATTTTCGATTTGCTTTCACAGCATGTGCATGGTGACAGTTCAGTACGTGTGATTTATCACTACATTGGGGACAAGTTTGACGCAGTTGAGTCCTCAGAAGTTGCAGAAGTGCGTGCAATTGTAGCAGAATGCCCTGATGATGAAATGAGCCCAATCTTGCTGGACAGTGGTGCTGATGCAGCTGTTTTCCCAGCCAAATTTGCAACAGCAGGCCAGGCTTCAGATTTCCCTGCTACCAGGTTGCATGATGCTCAGGGCAGAACGATCCCAGGTTTGGGGATGCGTGACGTGGAAGTGCAGTTGCTTGATCAGACTGGCAAGATGGTAGTGATCAGAGAGCATGTTGCAATTTCAGATCAGATTCAACAACCAATCCTTTGTTTTGGCAAGCTTTTGGAATCAGGTTGGGGTGTGTGCAGCCGTGAACAGGTCTTGACGCATCCTGCAGGTGTCAAGATTCCCATTGAGTTGCAGAACAAGAGCATGACAGTTCATGGATGGATTCGTGTTTTGGGTGAGAAACGTGAAAACCCTGATGAAGTGATCCACAATTCAATTTGCGCTGTGAAAGCCACTGTACGTGAGGAACTGGAGAGGGGACCCATTGGTTGGAACTTAGATGAGACTGGATGTGGCGTTGGACGCCATTATGCTGAATGTTTTCAGGATCCAACCTTGGCTTTTCCCCAGATGTCTGGACCCAAGTACCGCACAACTCTGGTGAAAGATCAGGACTCTTGGCTGGTCATGGAGTTTTGCGAGCATGTTGGATCAATCATAGATCTCAGTTCAAGCTTTCATCAACTTTATGGACCCCGTGACGTGATCACAGTGGTGACTGACGTGGAGAAGGACCCAAGACTCATGGGTTTTTGCTTTGCAAGTGATGATGATGAAGTTGCAGTGCATAGCTCTGGAGCTGCAGGGAGTGCAGGTGATTTTGCTGAAGGTGTCATGGCTCCAGAAGATGAGCTAGAAGGAGTTGACATCCCAGAAGCTGTTTCAGACCTTCCTGCAGGTGCATATGTCATTGAACCATTTGACGAGGACAAGGTTTTGGTCAATGGTGTCGGGTTGACAATCGCGAGCAAACTTGCAGATTTGCGCGATGCGTGTGGATTTTTCAAGTTGTCTCAGAGTGGAAGCAAGGATCGATGTTACAAACGCATTGTCAATTTTCTCAAGCAACATCATCTTGAACTCATTGATGCTGTGGCTCACAGGTTGGATACCAATCTTCAGCGTGACCCCAATGCACCACCACTGGCAGAGGCCCCAAATGACAAGGAAGTTCAGAAGCACAACTTGACGCACCTGCCTTACAAACCATGGTGCCCAGCTTGCGTGTCATATCGTGCAAGGGCTGACAAGCAGACTCGTGACAATCAAACTACTGCTTCTCCAGCGCCATGCATTTCTTTTGACTTTGCATATACAAAATCGATGTCAGGTCAAGGAGATGAGCAGGTTGGAACTATGGTGGCATTGGTGTACATTGACAGCCAAACGGGCTTTTTGGGGTGTGTCCCAGTGCGCAGCAAAGGGCAGTACAGCTTGATGGTCCAAGAGCTGGTTTCATTTCCACAGTTGTTGGGGTATACAGAGGTTGTGTACCGGACTGACAATGAACCAACAGCCAGGCAACTTTTGAAGCTGGTTGTGGACACACGTTTGAGAATGGGATTGCCCACACGAAGTAGCACACCACCACCTTATTCACATGGAAATGCACTGGCAGAGAATTGCATTGCCAGGATCCGTGGATTGACTGGCAGTTTGATGTTTTCACTGTTTGAGCAGCTCAACATGAAATTTTCAACAAGCAGTGCATTGTGGAGCTGGTGTATGAGACATGCGTGTTGGCTTCTCAATCGATATGCCCCACATCGAGGCGTGACTCCATATGAACTGGTGTATGGCAAGGGCTATGCAGGCTCTATTTGCCAGTATGGGGAGCCCATTTTTGGTTTTGCGCGTGGGCCCAACAAGGGTGATGCAAGTTGGAGACGTATGATTTTTCTTGGCAAAGTGGAAGCACAGGACAGCTTTGTGTGCTTCGATGGTGACAACATCGTGCTGACCAAGTCTGTGCGCAGAGTTGCAACAAGTTGGAAGAGCCACTTGGGCTTCTACGTGAGCTTCAAGAATGCCTCATGGGAGTTCAAAACAGGGCTTGGTGGTCGAGTTGTTCCCACCAAACGGGCCAAAGAACCAATTAGCTCCAGCTTCAGCCTCCCACAAGGAACCATTCAAGGTTCAGCCTTCTATGATGAGGAAGGTGAGGCCGTGCGTGAAAAAGCACGAGAAGAAGCTCGAGAAGATGCAGAGTTGGCTGGAATGATGGCATGGGACAAACAGGCAGTTGCAGTCGAAGCTCCTGGTGCAGTGACCTTTGCAGGAGCTATTGAAGTTGAAGCAGAGATGTCAGAGGAGGAGCCAGAAATCACAGCCTCTGGTGGACCTCCAATGCCAGTTGTGGCAAGTGAGACTGCTCCTGTTGTTTTGCCCCCAGATCCTTCAAGTGCAGTTGGAAGTGCGCAGCCAACAACTCCAAGAATGAGCTCAACAACCCGTTCACACGATGATGTTCCAGATGATCATGAAGCCAAGAAAGCCAGAACGACAGAACAGAAACGCCAAAGAATTGAACGTTTGTCAGCTGAATACTCCAGCATGATCAGGAGTGTCAAGGTGGCCAATGACGAGTTTTACACCATGGACGACTATGATGCTGATCTGCAGGTTGAGAATGAGTTTGACTCTGCAGACCCATGGTGGGATGAAGATCAAGTGAAGGTTGATCAGATGCCAACAGAATTGTGGAGTGATCATGCAATTGATGACACGCCACCACAACCTCCGTCGTGGGTGGATGACTTGGCTGACAAAGTCGAAACTGAACGTTTGAAGAACATGGGAGTGATGATTGAGGAGGAGCTTTTCAATGGACCTCCCATCAACTCCAAGCTGACAACCAAACATGTCCATGATTGGCGCTTGAAACCCTTTGAGCAAGGGAAGAAGTGGCTCAGGCGTTCACGCCTGGTGGACCGTGAGTTTGCATGGGAGAAGAGGTCAGACACTTTCTCTCCAGCGACATCAAGTCACACGATGAATGTCCTTCCAGTTGTCTATCTTGGACGCCTAGCTGAGGAGGAGAACTCTGAAGGCCTACCAAGTGGAGATCCATGTACACTTGGTGTGGTCGACATCAAAGATGCTTTTCTGATGGTGGACCAACAGGAACCACAACGAGTTGTTCTCCCAACAGGCAACTTTGTCCTGCTCAAGAATTTACCAAGGCAAAGATTGGGCGCAAAGAATTGGTTTTGGCATTTTCACGATTTTCTTTCAAAGGAATTGCAAATGGAGTGGAGTGCAGAACAGCCTTGCTTGTGCAAGAATTCCAAATGTGCCTTGATGATCCACGTGGACGATGTGATGTTTCTTGAAAGCAGCAAATACTGGAAAGAGACGTTTTTGCCCAAACTCAAAGAGCGCTACGCAGTCAATGCATCTCAGCTTGATGGCATTGGCAGTTCCATCAGCTTCCTCAAGCGCAAGCTGGTGAGAATTCTAAATGGTCTTGCTTTGGTCCCTGGAACTAGCGTGGACAAGCTAGTGCAGTCTTTCGAACAATGGTTTGGAAAAGTACGTTTTCAGATGGTGCCATGTGACAACAGCATTCAGCTTGAAGATCTTTCACAACAACTTTCAGCAGAAGAGTCCTTCCACTACAGATCGGTGGTTTAGCACGTGATCGTCCTGACATCATGTATGTTGTCAAGGAGCTTTCCCAAAAGATGTCTTCACCTACAGCTGTTTCTCTTCAACGTTTGAGGAAACTCATTGGCTATTTGAAGGGTACAGGTGATTTTTGCGTTGTTCTGGAGATGCCTGTGCCAGGCCATGGACGTCGCAAAACATCAGAGGAGAAGACTTGGATCCTTGAGTCACATGCAGACAGTGGCTGGAGTGGCAACAAAAGCCACAGGAGATCTACAAGCTGCGGCCTTCATGTGATGAATGGCCAGTACATGTTCGGTTCAAGTCGCACACAACGTGTGGTGTCATTGAGTTCATGTGAAGCAGAACTCCATGCCCTTGTGTCAACATTGAGCGATGGCATCTACATTCGAAGGTGCTTTGAGTTTGTGATTGGTGCCAAGATCCAACACATTTTACTGACAGATTCTTCATCACGCGTCAGCTGATCAGTCGTCAAGGGACAGGCAAAGCAAAACATGTTTCTGGAAAGATTTTGTGGATACAGGATCATGTGAGACAGGCATATGTGGACATATCACAGATTTCAACAACTTGGAATATTGCTGACATTGGAACAAACCCTTGTCCAAACAGCGCATGCAGCTTTTGCTCCATGAAGTGGGAGTACATAGCGGCAATGGTGAATTTCGAGTTGGACAAGAAGAATTTGAACAGCAAAGCTTGCGTCACACGGGTGGACCACAAATCAGCAAATTGGCAAAGCCGGTGGCCCGAGTCATTATGGTGCTAGGCCTTGAGCCTCTTTCAGTTGCAGGTGCTGGAATCCAAGGAGACGATTTGCAATGCAGTGCAGACATGGTGGTACAATCCAATGATGATGGCCACTTTTGGGTCTTTTTCTGGATGGCAGTGTTTTTTTTGTTGTGGATCGGTTTCATTTACAACGCATGGAAGTTTGCCAAGGATGTGCGTGAGGAACTCTCCAGCCATTCATACCAATTGGCTGATGGGGACCGATGCTATGGCAATCAAGAACAGAGACTGAACAGTCAACAGGAAAGCTTGAGTGCACTGGAAGGTTGGGTGGCCAATGTTGAGGGCCAGATCACTATGGCGAGTGATTAATCTGAGTCGGTTCATCATGGCTTGGTGGAACTTGGAGGGTTTACAAGGCTGACAGATTTGACTCCTGATGAGAGGAGATGCATGTACACTGCTGAGCGTGCCAATCTGGTGTCACGCAACACAATGGGTGCAGATTACTACATGAGGTGCGTGCGCCAGCAATTTGGTGGAGGACGTGTCCAAAATACAGATGCAGGTGAGGCTGTGGAATCAGAGACAGACTCACAGGCCGATGACCCACCAGTGACAGCATCAGCAGGCTCTGGTTCAGGAGAAAGACCAAGCAGCAGCCCCACAGGCATGGTGAATTTGCAGGATGACCTTGTGACTCAGTTGAATGCAGCACTGGCCAGGGAATCATACCGCGATGCAACCATTATTCAGCATTTGATGATGGACTTGCTGGATCTCAGCCACCAGAATGGATTCTACAACACAGAGCGCCGCAATCGCTTTCTTGGGTTGCTCAATCAGCGCTTCACTGAAATGCGTGACTATGCCAGATTTCATGGCAACCCAGATGTGGCTACGGTGTATGAATCCTATTTGCATTCCTGGAGGAGGTTCATGCACTGAGTTGTTTGGAGAACTGACGCTCCACCAAACAAAGGAGGGGTGCAAAAGATTTCTAGCAGTGTGTACCTCCAGAATGCATGTGCTCATTTGTACTTTCAATGGATGTCAGTTGAGAGAAACGGTCAGAGACGCAAAGGATGACAGACGCACAAATCGAGAAGTGTCACCAACCATTTTGCATGTGAATCCATAAGACATGGAATCATTTCACATTACTTTGAGGCCTTAGGCTCATCAGGAAAACAAGAGTGGCCGCTGCTTCGCACATACATAAATAAACACATATGCAAGAGATCCCCGAGAGGAATGTTGTTTACAATCTAACGTCTTGATCTTTGCGCTGGATGCCGGGTTCCTGGCTTTGGTGGCCCCTGCTCCCTTTCACATTTCCTTTTGGAGATCTTGTCAATTTTTTTTTTTCGGGTCCAAGTCCCATGGTCCTGGTTTTTTCCAGTAACCCCTTTAACACCTGTTTGCACAAAAAACTTGAAATTGCATGTTGGCAGCGAATTGCTCCATTGTTGATTGTTTTTGTTTTTGCCAATTGCTCTCATAAGAAAAAACGCGAAAACACGGCTTTGATCAGGCTCCTTGGGCCAATCCTCACACCATTCCATTAAAACCTCCTTATCCAGTCTTCCATACAGTCTATCTTCTATTTCATTTGCTTCTCACAAACTGCATTTTTTGCGCTGTATCCTGGATGCCTGGTTTTGGTGGCCCCTTCTTCCTTTCACATGTCCTTTTGGAGAACTTGTTAAAATTGAATTTATCTAGGTCCTCAAATCCTGGTTTTGCAAGAATTAGTCCCTTTAGCATCTTCCCCAAAAAATTTCAGACTGCATGTTTGCAAAACGGTGCTCCATTGTTGACTGGCATTGGTGTTGCTTGTAGACGCAAAGAAGCGCACAAACACAGGAGTTGATCAGGCCCGTCCTCCCACCATTCCAAACACTTTCGGTGAAGGGACTCAAGGGTCTGAAGGGTAATCTTTTGGTCTTGTCGGCATCCTGTTTACTTCATCTTTCTTTCAAGCTTGAGTTGCTCCTCAGGAACCGATTTTTCTGCCGCAGTTTTTATTTACGGCGGTGTAAAACCCCTGTCGCAATGGCGTTTGTGCCGTGCCTTTGGCAGCCTTTGCAAGAGGCACCTGCTGCTGATGCTGATGATGTCAACAATGTTGAGAATGGTCGTGATAGTGATGTGAGTGCCCCACGCCCTTGATATCATACAGAAAATACAGAAAAATCAGCCAATGCTAGGCTTGTCGATTGTCGATTTTCCAGTCCACCGCTTGAGGCAGCTTTGCAAACCAGGCGCGAGAGTGAAGGCACGACTTGGCTAAGCACATTTGAAGGATTTGGGACCCCAAACCCTAAAGATGTCACATGAAATCGTTAGAACCTGCCCTAAAACCCCTCGTCCCCATGTCCCAGCCCACCATGTCCAACCGTAGAACCCCTGGTCCTCTCAGCATGGCCATACCCTAAAGGTGTTGACCATATATACTAGTATAAGACTCATTATAAGACCACGCAATCCTGGAACCAGTTGGGGTTGGATGAATGGCTTGGGTATTTGATGACTTTTGACGACTTTGATGACTTTGATGCTGCTCTGCACTTGCGGCAGGTTCAACACGCAGCCTTTCTGTAAGGGGCGGGGCCAGCCTGGGCGTTGAGTCGCAGCATCCGCAGTTCAGAGGGCTGCGCAGCGTGGTGGTCTCAGGCTGCGGGACATTGCAGAGACAGTGCGAGACCAACTTAGCCGAACTAAGCAGTCGTGCAACATGTGAAAATGCAACATGTCCGACATGTCCGACATGTCCGACATTGTCCCACTTTCTGCCTTCACTTTGTTGCATTCTCATTGCTGCTCATTTTATTAAAGGTTCATGGCACTTCTGTTGTTCACAACAGAAATACCAAAGAGTTGAGACGCAATGTCTTGGACAGCAGTCGAGAGGCTCCAACCTGAATGATGTATATATTAAAGACATTTAAAGACAATGCGTCCTATGACAGTGTTGTGTTGCATGGTGCTGCATGAGAGGGAGGACGTGCAAAATGTTAAGCATGGGAAAGGATCGCAAAGATGCGGAAGTGCATCTCAAAAGCAGGTTCTACGCAATATTACACAATTATCCAAAAATAAAATGAACAGACTCAGCATTTTCAAGCATTAATCGTACCTTGAATGGTTCTCTTGTGCTCGCTATTCTTTGTGTTGGGGTCACATTCGGCCAGCTCCATGATGAGATGGTGAGAATATACGAGTGAAGAGTCGCACAGATTCTTTGCTTCACGTTTTTTTTTGCTTTGCAGGCTTCCTCCTATCAGCCTTTTCCCGAGGACAGAGACTTGCAGGTTTTCCACGTGCCAACATAAAAGCAATGTTTCCACTGTGACTGTGTGTTCTCACTGTGCAGAACAGGAGAATACAAAGCCTGTCAGATCCTTCCAACAGCTAAGTACAAGTTGCACAAGACACGAAACGCACGAAAGAGGAAATCTTGGACAGCCATTCGGTTGCCAATGAACAGAGTCAAGCACAGATTTGGTCCCGTCCATCCTGGCTCAGGCATCAAAGTCTAAAGAGCATAGATGCCAAGCAGCTCTCATGTGTTTGATTGGCAAATCATTGGAATTTCAACTTAATTATTTCCAGACAGCAGCTTTGCTTAGTTTTCAGAGAGTGCCGTACACCTAGTTGAGAAAATGTTGAGAAATCTTGTTGCAGCGTGGCAATCCCTGCTGTGGACAGCTGTGTAATGGAAAAGCCAAATCGCTGGGGTGTCATCGTGGCGTCTTCGGTGGTTTCAGTGGGCCTTGGAGTAACTTGGTACCTCCGCCGGCAACGGAGGCTTTGTACTGTACTCGTTTCTTGTCAAATTTGGTGGAGCGGGTGTGCGCTTGTCTTCTGGAAAACTCATGCAGATTGAACTGTGGAATGCGTGGAATTCACGGAATTCGTCATTGCAAAAGTGGGAGAGCTGAGCCAGCTGAGCCAGCTGAGCCAGCTGAGCCAGCTAAGCCTGCTGAGCCTTGCCAGGCTGCCATTGATTCGATCAATTGGGATGACCCACGGGAAGATGAGATTCAAAGAGGTGAGGAGAAGCTGCCTGAGTCCATCGGCAGGGGGACAAGACCTAAAGAGACTTGTCTTGGAGGTATGTTGAACATACGGTATGTTCTTATTTTTGCATATTCTTGTCCCATCAGAATCTGAACAAACCAGTTTCTGGCCGGATGAAGCAAGGATACACAGGGACTTTAAAAGTCTGGAAGTTGATTGGCTTGGGATAAAGTAGATACGGAATGTACTGGCCTTAGGGAATCTACTGCCGAGCAAACTGTAGATTGAAATTTGGAAATGTGTACAGTGTAAAGTAAGCAGTGTAAGGCAGAAAGGCGATATGCAGAACAGGTGTTCGCCAGGACCAAATTGCATCTCGATCCTCGACTGTCCATGCAGTCGAAACTAGGTGTAGGGCATAGGTGTTGCAGTAGAAGTTGCAGTTTACCAAGATGTCCCCTCAGATATCCCAAGTCCCAGGAATGGCTGTATGGGCAACGCATGTCTCGGCGACTGAAGCTCTTTGCTCCGTGGGCATCTCACGTGGTGCAGGTTGCGGCAAGAGCTCAGCACGTGAAACGGTGGGTGTCTGAACGACGTTCCTATCCCGAGGGAACAGCTGGATACAAAAAGTGGAGGACACAAAGTGACACAAAGATGGGAGACAAATGGAGACAAGATGTTCAACAGATGTTCCATGATGTTCCATGAAATGGAGGAAGGCAAGGCCAGACCATATGCGTGCGCCTTCAGGCAGGACTTGGGGAAGATGCATGCTCAGATTGCAAAAGAAGAGATGCTGAAGGTGTGGAACATGTGTGGAACATGTGAAGCCAGGTTAATTCAGGTTGTTGGGACGTTGTGACACGTTGTGACATGTGTTGAGGCAACTAGAGATTGAGTACAGGCAGCTCTTGTAAGACTCTTTTAAATATGGAGGTGAAGGAAGGGATCACTGTGGCAAAGCAGGTTAACAAGTGGACTGCAAGGAATCGCAAAACTGCCAGCAAACTGTGGACTTGGCTCATGCATTGAGCATTTTTGAGCTTGAGACTTGCTAATAGTCAAATCTCTTGAGCCAATGTGCAGGCTGGCTACGGTGAAAAAGAAGCCTCTCGGGTCACAAAACTTCTCACAAAGCAAGACATCAAGGGGGACAAGGAGCCAAGCACCCGCAGCTACCAGTGAACAAAGTGCGTGTTTTAGATTCTTAAGAAAGAACTTGTTCCTAGGTATTGACACACAATACCAAGGAAGTCAATGTTTGTTTAGACTTGAAGTAATAGATGTTATGAAGCTAACTATCAAACGTAAATACGGATACCAGTTCTACTAGCCTGTAATACGCATGTATGGAAAACCACTTCACGACTGTTTTCTTCAGTAAGCTTTTGCACGTTTTTTGGCACCTTTTTTGCACGTTCTTTGCACGTTTGGCCAGGAGGTCCAGCTCTTGGAAGACGTGATTTGCCTCGTCTTTTTGGAATTCTATTGGTTTCCGTTCTCTCAGAAACATGCGGAGCCTCAGAAGGCGCATCACCTGGTTGTGCAATATTCGCAGACAATTTACGCAATATTGGCAATACATGGCAATACATGGCAATACTCTTTAATTCCACTTAACTCCAGAGTGCAAATAGATATTGACGCTATTAGTGCATGCTTGACCGCTTGGGACATATTTCATATTTCATAATATTTCATATTCTGGTTGTATCATATGTCACCATACAATACCATACATGTATACAAACATGTACGAAAATAGTTGCGCATTGCGCATTACGATTCCGAAGTCCTGGCAAACATTTTTGCTCATATTTTGTCTCGGACACCAATTGGCATCTGAAGGGGATGCTTTGGAGAGCAACCTATGCAGAGATGGGACCAGGCCAAATCGATGATATCAAGTGACATCAAGTGCATCCTTCTATGTTGAATAAAGCTGAAAAATGATTAATAAAGATGAATAAGATCAAAGCAAAAAGAGTTGAATAGTGTTGAATGATGTGCCTGGTGCACCTTGAAAGGATGCGATGGGTGAGGAGAAACTCCTCGACATTGTAAAAAAGACCTGGGTGAAGATGATGCTGGGAGTGCAAATGAGTGCAAGACTCACATAGGCTCTGCGTCGATTGAATTCAAGGGAACGAGCAGCCAAAGAGAGATTAGATTTTGTTTCAAGGAACCACCAAAAGATGGTGGAATGTTTCTGTTGAAGAGTGGGCAGCGAGGGCGAGAGTGTTTCATGTTGCAGAATGCAAAAGTTTCAGGGTTGATTCATTCAAGACACCAACTGTGCTGAACCTCTTTGTGTGCGTGCCATTGCGTGCCTCCCATCCACATTTATACGTATTCTCGGGCAGTTTTGTTCCAAGCAGCAAATTTGGCTCATTTTACTTATGTTGCACTAAATGTGAGCGATCTCCCGCGTCACAGTTTTCGTCCAACAATCCCAGTCGAGTAGCTCCGCTTTGGAGCTCTAGCATCTCTAGCCTAAAGGCTGCATTTGCTGTGTACATGTGGTCCTTCACATCTTTCACCGCTGTTTCTATTTGCATGTGTGTACAAACACACGTAGTGCGCGGCAATGGCACGCTCAAGTAATGTTATCTTAGATGAGGTGATATGATGCTGTAGTGGCATGATGTTTAATTGTGGAGGAAGGCATTGATAGCAGTGTACTCTGTAATTACAATTCTTGACTGATATATTCCCGTACATTCTTCCGCCCGTTTCGCACCGGATTGCATTCTATCGCATTTGTAATGGATACACATACTGTACTTCGACAGACATATGTGCACAGCTTTCGTATGCTTCAATGAAGTGCCCAAAAGGATACTGCCATTCTGCGGAATCTTTCAGCATCTTCATCACAATTTGAATAAGGAGCGACAAAGGTCATGCTGCAGCCTTAGAGTTGCCTCTGCCTGAAAAGCCAAAGGCATCGGAGAAAGGGGGCCGTTCGGTCAGCTCGGATTGGACGATCTTTGCAAAATCTTATGACAATGCAGCAGATAGTGGCACCAGTGGATTAAGGGGGCAATTGCGATTTACGCCACGCAGCTACGGTCGTAAATACCACATCTTCTACCACGACCCGTTCCGCTGGACTCCGCTGGACAGGCACTGATCTTAAAGGCTCTGAGCTGACACTGAAAGACTATGAAAGACTCATGAACTCATGGAGCTTAGTGGAGCTTAGTGGAGCTTAGTGGAGCTGGGTGGAGCTGAATTTTCTTTCACTCGTTTCACCTTCGCAGAGTTAGAACAGTTAGAAACTCAGCAGAGTAGAAATGGATCTTGTCGCTCACTGCCAAATTGCAGTTGAAACTATTGAAGATGCCTTTGCGATGTCAACAGTTGGAAGCGGCTAGTTTTTTTTGGGAAGGGCTGTTGGGAGAAGGACGTGAGCGAGCTCGAAGACGTAGATCGACGGTTTGCCGCCGTGCAATTGACACGTTCCTGGTGGGAGCCCCGGACATGTATCCGTCACTGTGACTTTGGTTCTCTGAGAGTACAGGACAAGAATTCAAATCATCTATGAACCTAGTGAACCTAGTGAACATCGGTCATATGTTCAGCTGGATTTGATAATTGATCTCAGGTGTCCTTTGCGCAATTTACGTCGAGCAGTTGATCAATTTTTAATTCCAAAACGGAGCTATTGCCCATGGTAAGCATCGTTGAAACATGTTGAAACATGTTGAAACATGTTGAAATAGATGCGCAGGTGCCGGGTCCAAAGATTGATGTGGGAAAGCTCGCCATGGCCGTGGCACCGCTGGCGGCGCACATTGACATCTCTTGCTCGTGTCTTAGTCGGATGCCGATTTGAAGTGACATGGTGGAGGCAACTCCAGAAATGATAGATAGTATGACAGGATGGCAGCTACAGGGAGGTTCTCGATTTATATAGTTCCCTTTGTTTTCTCCCTTCCTCTGAAGCCGACTATTTCAGCCTGCTCCGCTACCTCAGTACAGCTGAGAGACTCTTGTGCTTCGACTTTCTGGTCATGCTGCGCACCTTCATTGCCTTTGAAGAAAAGTCCAAAAGTCACTTTTCCGTACCTTTCCGTCAACTTTTGGATTTTGAATTTCTGAAACCATTTGAAACGTTGAAACTTTGAAACCATTTTTTTTGACGATCTGAAACCTCTTCCGAGGTCTGGTCTTTTTCTCACTGGGTGTGAAGCCAGAGATCATCTCCGCAGTTGCTGGTGGTTCTTTGGGCATCCATGGCATGTGCCTCGGCCCTCGGCTACGTCTGGGTGCTTCGGGTGCTGATGGGCAACGGGCTATGACTGGCTTAGGCTGTCTAAACATGCCCGTATTTGGACAGCGACTTGGAGGTCACTGAGAAACTAAGGTGATCAAGTTGCTTCAAGGTACTATAAAATAGACAACATTTTTCCCTGCCTATTTCCTCTCTAAAATGTGTTTCTGTAGACCCAGAAATCTCTAGATTTTGTAGAGGCATTTTCCTCTAAAAAGTTCAAATCTGGCAGCCAACAAGAAGGGGATATTGAAAAGGTTTTTTCTTTTTTTGTATACGATGGTGTTTGAACTTTATAAAAAAGTGTCTTTATTCACTGCTTTGTTTTTTCCTGCTTTGTTTTTTTCATGAAAAAACAACCTGTGAAAGGAATACATGCTTATCATTGTTTTTCCTGGACTGTCACAGAACCTTTCTTTGCCGGAGTTCAATGTTGCATTATCAGATGAAGTTTTTTTTTTCCTGTAGCGTTGCTTAACAAATGTCCCTGAGGTTCGGTGAGTCCCGGAAATGGGGCATGTTATGATTGACTTGAACAGAGATCGTCTCTACAAAGTTCACATTTCATCGGAAAATGAGGTGAAAATACAGAGCATTTTTCCAAGGCACGTCCAGGCATGAACTTTAAACACATTTTTTTGGCTTATATAACCCCTGATTGGGTAGGTTTTCTGAGCTGTACCCAACTTCAACTTTATAGAGGCTCAATGCCATGAGGGTGCTATCCACTTTGAATTTTATAGTGATTGTCTGGGGGGATTTTTTATTTATAGCATTTATATATATAGCTATAAAGCTCGGGCCTTGAGACCTACCCTAATTCACAGGGGGATGACAAAAACAGGGAAAACACGTGTTGAATCGCGAGAAGACATGAAGGGAGAAGGATAAGAACGGGGGCAAGCAGAAAAGAAGCAAGCGCTGCCCCAGGTGTCAGGACATGGATGTGGCATGATATGCCAGGACGCCATCAAACATGATTTGCAAGTTTGCTGCACTGAATAAGATTGGTCAGTGTTTCAACATGTTTCAAAATGTGTCAATATGTTGCAATACTTGCAGCTGATTCCAGAGCTGGCTCGTTTGAATTTATCGGGTCGGTGAGGCATTCAAATATTCACGGCACGGGTGCATGCACTGAGGTGTCCAGTTTACATTGTCGACTGCTATGGCGTCATTGGGTGGGACAAGAAGGACAGAGCAATTCGATCAAATCGACGGTAATTCCAAGATATTCCAAGATAATCCTTTTGAACCGAGAGTAGATTGGTTCGAGTCCGTTCCAGTCTCAATGGAGGAGAAAAAAAATGTGGAGATGATGGAGGAAGGACGAGGCTCAGAATATGGATGCCCTGGAGGCTGGGCCCAGGGCACTGAGCTCCACCGATCTCTCGAATCTCAGTGCAAGTGCAAGTAGTGCAAGTAGTGCAAGTTCACGATTCCCAGCGAGAGCTCGGGCCGTTTTGCCATGGCCATACAGCAGATTTGGCTCAATGTGGCCCAACTCTGTAATATCGCATTGAGGTTTCCCTGGAATGAAGGTGTTTTAAGGCCGAGGTGATGCAGTTTTTTAGGGTTTAGCGTTTAGGAGTCATTTGCCGGCGAAAGGTTCCCCAGTTGGCCAAAGGGAAGTTTACGCCAAGGTGCCAATGTTCCAGAGCAAGGCTTAGAAAGAATTCAGATGCTCACAAGGTCAGACAAGATCAGACAAGGTTCCTCAACAGCGGGGTCACCAATGGCAAGGAGAAGCAAGGTCTCAAACAAAATCCGGAGTCCTGAAAGTCCTGAAAGTCCTGAAAGTCCTGAAAGTCCTGAAAGTCCTGAAAGTCCTGAAAGTCCTGAAAGTCCTGAAAGTCCTGAAACCAGGTTCCCAGATCTTGTTTGCCGTTTTCGTAAGTGCAATTTACCCAGCACGGAGACAGATAGGAGCTTTCAACAGAAGGGTTAAGAAACGGTTAAGGAACGGTTAAGTTGCAAGGAAAGCACTCGATTCGGCCTCCTTGGCATCTTCGGCATTTGGCATTCTTTGGTCTCTTATATCAGATGGCTTTTGGAAAGCTCTGGCGAAGTAAGAGGTGCGCAGATATGAATGGTTTGGCGCCTAGTTTTGCACAATAGACTCCTTGAAAATCCTTCATAATACTTAATAATAATAAACTTTAACCATCTTAAACTATCCTAAATAATCCTTACAATTAAATTTATAATCATTCTCATTCCATCTTTTTCCACACTTCGATTCACTTTGACACTGCAGCAATTGCGGCAAGGACAAGGAGGCGAAGGTGTGGTGGTTGTTGCTTTCAGAGGTAAGCAGCATGGAGGCCAGATGTTTTTTATGTGTAAATCTGTGCGCAATCCTTGATTTCGTGTGAGTCTGACGCATCTTCATGGCCAGAGTGTGAGAGATCCGGTGGACCTAATTCCATTGCGCACAGCATTGATACATATTGATACAAAGTACCAGCAGAGAACCAGGGCTACGTGGAAAACAGGATGGAGACTGAGATGACTAGGACTTCAGGTCGTGTATGTTTTAGCTGTGGGTTCCATGGTGGATTTAAGAGGCACCATGATGTCAACACATGGGTTTATTTCGCAATCTCTTCTCAACTACATGCTGAACTGACATGAGTGCACTTTCTCAAATGTTTGGCAGGGGAGGACGGCGGAACTCACATGGTGGTCAAAGCTCACGGCAAGGCAGGTACTGCAATCGTTTTGATGCGTTGATGGAAGGCTTTACTGCAGTGCACCAACCAATGAAATTCCAATAAAAACCAGGCAATCACTCATGGGAGAACAACTCACTTTTGAAGCTACATACAGTATACAGTATACATACATCATATATTCATATTCATATATATATATATATACACGTTTACAGAAAGGCTTGTTGTGGGCGCGCAACAAAACACGATATTTTCCCTAATATCTTCCATGGTCTAAAGAAATATTGGCTTTTTGCTGTCTATACACAAGCCTTTTCTAGTGGAAATAGAGCTTAGAGTCTGAGAGTGCTTAATCCACCTCCAAAAAAAAGCAAAAAAAGCAAAAAAGCAAAATTACTTTACTTCGTGTGATCCCCACCATGACATTTATACACTTTCTTACTGGCAAATCTTCTGGCATTCTATTTGACATATCTTCTGACATTCTATCTGGCACTCTATCTGGCATATGTTCTGGCATATCTTCTGGCATTCTATCTGGCAAATCTTCTGACATTCTATCTGGCATATGTTCTGGCAAATCTTCTGACATTCTATCTGGCATATGTTCTGGCATATCTTCTGGCATTCTATCTGGCAAATCTTCTGACATTCTATCTGGCATATCTTCTGGCATTCTATCTGACATATCTTCTGGCATATCTTCTGGCATTCTATCTGGCAAATCTTCTGGCATTCTATCTGGCATTCTATCTGGCATATTATCTGGCATATCTTCTGGCATATTTCTGGCATTCTATCTGGCATTCTATCTGGCATATCTTCTGGCATATTATCTGGCAAATCTTCTGGGATTCTATCTGGCATATTTTGTGGCATTCTATCTGACATTTTATCTGGCATTCTATTTGGCATACCTTGTGGCATTCTATCTGGCATTCTATCTGACACATCTTCTGGCATATCTTCTGGCATATCTAGTTTGCAAGTAATATATAACATACTTGTCTGACATTCTTTCTAACTTTCTTCTGCACATTCTTTGTCCCATATCTTCCTACATGAGGTCCGGCAGGGAACACTTGGCGTGGATACTCGCGGTTGAGGTCCGGCAGGAAACACTGGGCGTGGATGGTCGTGGTTGAGGTCCGGCAGGGAACACTGGGCGGGATACTCGCGGTTGAGGTCCGGCAGGGAACACTGGGCGTGGATGGTCGTGGTTGAGGTCCGGCAGGGAACACTGGGCGGGGATGGTCGTGGTTGAGGTCCGGCAGGGAACACTGGGCGTGGATGGTCGTGGTTGAGGTCCGGCAGGGAACACTGAGCATGGATGGTCGTGGTTGAGGTCCGACAGAGAACACTGTGGATCGCGGGTCGCAGTTGGACGAGGAGGACGAGGAGGACGAGGGGGAGGACGACGAGGAGGACGAGGAGGAGGAGGAGGAGAGGAGGAGGAGATGAGGAGGAGATGAGGAGGAGAGGAGAGGAGCAGGCGACTGACATAAAATCTAACAACCCTCACCTGGCAGGTGGGGAAAAAAGCAAAAAAAGCAAAAAAAACAAAACAAGCAAAAACAACAAAAAACAATGTTTTGGGGACTACTTGGATCTAGCGTTCAGACTCTGGAATTTCTCCCGAGGATTTGGTGATATTTGATGCTTAGGATCCAGATTGATCAATATTAAGCCAAATTTGACTCATTCTGCCTGGTCTTGCCTCTAAGGCATCATTTGTTTATCAAATGTGCTGCACCCTTCACAAACCATTATTCAAAAACATGTATGCTAAACTGCTAAACATGCTCAAGTATTTCTTGGGGACGTGCAACTTTCCTTTTGGTGAGTGAAGCTGTTCCTTCAAATAAATGGTGTCCTTGTCCAAATAAAGGGCAGCTGGGTTTCTTTGAAAGCAGTGTTACACGTGTTCAAAGAAATAGTGTGATTGAATCTCATGAATCTCATTGTCTTCTGGGAATGCGACACAGGAACAAAACTTAATGGACTACATATTTCTCTTTGGGCAATGAAAGCAAGTGAAAGAACAAATGCATTGTCTGCAGTTTTGACTTCAGCTCAACATGCTGCATGTTCTTTGATCAATTGCCGTGCCATGCAGTTCAAACTGTAACTCTTGTTCATTCAACATTATATATATGTACTTCCACTATTAACTAGAATATAACTTCAACGATGACAGATTGCACCATGGCAGGGCGTTGGTGTGAGACCAGCTGGCTACAGACAACATATTAGCATCAGGTTGTTTGATGGACTTTTGCTGGTCCAGCACAAACTGCATTGATGACATATCAAAGATAATATTGAACATGCCAATAATCTGTTCAACAAATCAGGGGGGTTGCCTTCCCTTCTAAGTAAAGTAGCCTTTGTAGATTAATTAGGGTTACAGTACTGTAGGTTGTTCAAAAGTGGCTCACTTCTATGGGATGTAGTATTGCAACACAATCACATGGAAACACTAGAATAGTGTTTTCCCAGACTTCAAAACAGTATATTTCTAGTTTTAAAATGTTTTTTGCCACAAAAGCAAGGATACATATTCTGCCTGGGAACTGCATGACCTAAACTTCTCCACTGCAATCTTGCATTTTCCGTCGAAGTATATATATATATATAATGGGGATGTATTTTGCTTTCCAAGGTGTGTTTTTTCTTCCTGGATTTTGCCACATTTTAAAACCAATATTGACCATTGTTCTGAAGTAATGCATTTTGCACATGAAAGTGTGTTTTTCTCTGGATCAGTTTCTTCTTTGGGAACATCACAATATATAGCCCTGCTAAATTTCCAAAGGATAGGAAGAAAACCCATAAATTCTCAAAAATCTCGTGCCCACAACAAGCCCCTCCCATATTTTGGGTTTTTACCGCATGCACCGTCCTCACTGGTCTTGCAGCGTAGAATTCTAGCCAACAAGACCTTGAGGTATCACCGGCCAGCGCCTTCAGATGGGAATATTCTGACTTCAATGTTGCTGGCCGAGGCCAAGTTGGAAGCTGCTGCAAGTGGTGTAAGCTACGGAGGCTATGCGAAGGCAGCGTAGAATCTCAGTGCCAAGTTTCTGTAGCTCGGAACTTTGGAGAACATGGAGGAAGGCTTCAAGTGGCTGCTAGAGACAGATTTCGCAATGAAGACGAACATCAGATGAAGGATGAAAGAAGACTTGGACAGACTTGGGCCTTGCAAAGTTCACAGAAAGTCCATGGCACTGAGATGCAGCATGATTGCATCATGTTTGAATCATGCTGCATCCATTTCAGGCTGTATGTCAGGCCATGGTTTCGGGCCATGTCTTCCGCACGTCTTCCGCACGTCTTCCGCACGTCTTCCGCAGCCGTCATGAGGGCTCTTCGTAGGCGTCCCCCTGCTCCGGGGGCGCGTGATCCTGTGAGGCGGAAAAATGTGCACCAGTTTGGGGTCGAATATGGTCGAATGATTTCAAATGGATGAAAATGTTTTGGAAAATTTGGAATTTCTCCAAAACATGACTTTGACATACTTTTACTACTTTATGACTCTGACTGATGACGGCATGACCTGACTCTTTGGCTTTTCTCTGCTCTCTTTTGTCTCTTTCGTATTCTTTCGTCTCTTTCGACTCTTTCGACTCTTTCGTATCTTTCGTCTCTTCCGTCTCTTTCGACTTTTTCAAGTCTTTTGACTCTTTCGTCTCTTTTGTCTCTTTCGTCTCTTTCGACTCTTTCGTCTCTTCCGTCTGTTTCGACTCTTTCGTCTTTTTCGTCTCTTTGGTCTCTTTTGTCTCTTTCGCCTCTTTTGACTCTTTGGCCTCTTTTGACTCTTTCGACTCTTTCGTCTCTTTTGACTCTTTCGTCTTTTTCGACTCTTTCGCCTCTTTCGTCTATTTCGACTCTTTCGTCTCTTTTGTCTCTTTCGCCTCTTTCGACTCTTTCGACTCTTTGACTCTTTCGTCTCTTTCGTCTCTTCCGTCTCGTTCGTCTCTTTCGGCTCTTTTGTCTCTTTGGATCTCTTTGGTATTCTTTCGTCTCTTTCGACTCTTTCGACTCTTTCGACTCTTTTGTCTTTTCGACTCTTTCGTTTTTTTCGTCTCTTTTGTCTTTTTTGTCTCTTTCGCCTCTTTCGACTCTTTCGCCTCTTTCGTCTCTTTCGTTCTTTCGCCTCTTTCGACTCTTTCGCCTCTTTCGACTCTTTTGTCTCTTTCGACTCTTTTGTCTCTTTCGTCTCTTTTGTCTCTTTCGACTCTTTTCACTCTTTTCCATTTTCCATATCTTTCTCTCTCGCTTCATTGTGCCGCTTGCCTTTCTCAAGCGTGACTCGGCCCTTTGCCAGTATTTCTGCTGGATTTCCTTTCAGATGCAAATGACATCCATTCCAATCTATTCCAATCTATTCCAATCTATTCCAATCTATTCCAATCTATTCTAATCTATTCCAATCTATTCCAGTCCCACCGGGTATGGTGATTCATGATGCTGGGACTGTGCTCTTAATGGATGTGTACAACCCAAAGCCTTGCTGAACATTTGACCATTACTGAACTGCCAGAACTCCTGGATGAGCAGCTGGCAACAGGCCGTCTGCAATGGGGTTTTCGGGTGCGTTTGTCAAGTTTTTGTCACGGTAATGTCTGCGGCATTAGGAATGTGCTTTCTGTGGCATAGATCAAACATGATCAAACCCAGATGATCAGATTCTGAGAATGATCATGACACATATTTTTCAAGAGAGCTAGGCAGGAAGCATCATGAGATCCTGCAGGGCGTCCCAAGTACCGAACAACCTGTAGCTCCTGTAGCTCCTGTAGCTTTCCTTTGAGAATTTCAGAGCAGCTGGGCTGCAAGGCCGTGGCTTTGGACTTGGCCAAAGGAAAAAAGAAGTCAAAAGACAGCGCCCTGGCTGCCCTGGCTGCCCTGGCTGCGCTGGCTGCCCTGGTCATGGCCATCATGGCTGCCATGTCCTGTCCACAATTTCAGTTTTCGTTGTGGCGGCCACGGCTTCCCTGTCCCACACCGTCCGACACTATGGAAATTGAAAGCAGAAAGCGTTTGGCCATGGAACTTGAAAAGGTCTTCGCTGCGTTTGGCTGGGATACTGTATATTGTTTGAATTCTGTATATTGTTTGAATTCCATGCTGAGTTCGATGAAAAACCTGCCCCACACTATCCATTGCCCCACACTATCCATCAGTTTAGCCAAGCTGGAAGCTGGAGGCCCCCAATGCACTAGTGGAATCTGAACTTATCAAGAAAGCACAGACTTTGCAGATAGCAGCGCGATAGAAGCGCGATAGAAGCGCCACAGAAGCACGATAGAAGCGCGATAGAAGCGCGATAGAAGCGCGAGAGAAGCGCGATAGAAGCGCGAGACTGTGAGACTTAGGCCAGCCACGGGTCAGCAATTATATACTAGATGTCCACAGGCGTTTCAGCATGAGTTTCTGTTATTGACTTTTGTTCTCTTGTCCAGGCCTTGTCGTGCTGAACGGTAACCAGCAGAAGAATCTACGAACAGGTCGAGATGAGCTTCTTGGTGCTGATTTGATGCTTGAATATGCTTGACAAATGTTAACAAGTGAATCTCGGCGTCTTACAAACATCAGAATGTGATGCCAGTTCCTTTGATTGCTCGGCTGAATGAGGTGTGACATGGCAGAATGGATTTGCGATCACTGCGACACCGCCATGCCGGGTTTCTACCAGCGCTGTAGTGCCTTGTTAACAGGTGAGGTGTGGTGGGTGTCTTTTTGCAATGCCATTCCCATGTGTTTTAGTTGAGACGCAGCTGACTACAGCCAAAAGTACCTGGGTCGGTGACTTCAGATTCTCTTCAAATTACTCCCTTCGGTTTTCAGGTGAGTCTCTGGCAAGTGCAAGGATGTTTTTTTGAGAAAAGTCTCTTAAAGTGCTGTTCAACACTCTCCCTGGTGGCCAGTCTGGTGGCATTCTGGATTCGAATCTTCCAAGGCAAATGTGAGATTTTGCGGCCAGAGCAGCGTGCAACCCGCCGAGAGCACCTTGACATGGGATTTGCATCGGTTGTAGTGGAGATATCACCATCCTTCCAGGCAAAAGATTCCAGAGACGGGGCCAACATGGGTCAACATATTTTTAACATTTTTTAACAAATGGGCTACAGAAGGCCTAGAGATCTTGGAGCACTCTAGAGATCTCTAGAGCATACTTGAGATCTATTGGATCATTTGATTCGAGTGCAGCGGCGCTGCATATACTGCATGGCGGAATCACTGCTTCACTACGAAGCTCTCTATTGTAACATGCGGGAGACGTTCTAAAGGTTCATGTAAGGTTTTTTAATTGCCAAGGCTGCCAGGGTTACAACATCAGACCGCGCGAAAGTTTTTCTGAGTTCGCTAAAGTTTTTTTTTTGCGAAATATTTAGCGACATATTTTGACATGAGACCCCCGCGAAAGACAAACGTGGGGTTCGCAAAAGATTTGCGAAAGTTTTTTTTTATTCGCGAAGAATGGCCGTTTGCAGACAAAGGAATTTTAGAACAATCGTAAAATGCAGAGGAAAACTGGTGGCCTTGACCATGTAACCAAGCGCGCAAGATATTTCAGGCCCTTTGGAGGATGCCCTTTTTGGTTGTACAGCTTGTGGAGAACTGTGGGCGTAGAAATCGCTCAGGCTGCGGGCCAAAGAGGGGGAGATCGGCAAAGGCGGTGGCTGGAAAGAACGCAATGACAAAGAGGACAAAAGAGTTGCCTGGCTATACTACTCGTAGGTCCCAGTTACAGGAATTGATTTGAAATTTGGTTTGAATTGATGTGTTTGAATCTGTGATTGTTGATGGGTTTTCCTGCACCCCTTCATCTCCATCTAAGTCATCAAATGTGACGAGCTTTAGCATTGTTCCCTTCGTCGCAACGGAAAGAGGAGAGAAAACAAGTAAGTACCTGGACAAAGTCAAAAATTGCAGGATGAATCACTGGTCTTGAATTACTGAATCAGATCAGTGTTTGTCATCAAGATGAAGTTGACACCTTCGTCGGATATGCGAAGCTTTGCTTTAGTGAAATGAAGTCGTCATCGGAATAGCGGCGGAGGCAAGCAAGCATGTTGACAATGCCGATTTTGTCTCACGAGTACGCGCGAAACCAACTCTGCGGACACGATGTGGCATATTAGAAATTGTTTCTTTCCAGCAGGCAGCACCTGGCTTTTCCGTTGCAGACGTCTCAAGAATGTGTAGTTGGTACTTATAGGAAATGAAAGGCTTATAACAGAGCATAGTAGGGATTGCTGACTGACATCATTGTTTGATGGATTGAATGACCGAAGGAATGTTTGTCTGAATGAGTGCATGTCTGCCTTGGAAAGAGCATCAGCGAATGCCTCGCGGCTCAAGGACAGTTTGAAGTTGCCCTTTTGTCTCTTTTTATCTCTTTTTTTTGAGCTTATTTATTTCAAACTTATTTCTGTTTTTTCTTTGAGTTTTTTTCTCTGAGTTACTTCTCTGATCCAACTTTTCTCTGAGATACTTCTGTGAAACAAATCTTGCGCAAGAAGCAAAAGAACCTGGTGAAGAACACCCATTGCGTGTGCAAGTGCAAGTGAGCCTTACACCCCACGCCACCCTACCCCAAGATGGAAGAACTAAGAGATTTGTGGCTCGGTGAGTAAGTCCGTGTAATATCCGTGTAGTTGAGTTTGATCTGAGTGCGTAGTTACTTGGTCTGTGTGTGTAGTTGAGTTCGGCCTCTGTTGGATTTGTGTGCATGGCTGAGTCGTCTTCCAGGAGGCACAAGTCAAAGAGTTGAATTTCCAAGCGAAGTTAGCAACATTTTTTCGGAAAGCTATTTATACGACGCTCCAATGGATAAGAAAGATATAAGCACATGAGTCTGAGCCGTTGTGACGCATGCAATTGTCTCTAGCATCTAGCATCAAAGACTCAGTTGGGAGTAAAGACATGTGCTGTCCCTGATGCCAAGTGGGTCATTTTGGGTCTATGGCCTTTTTTTCCCGTTTGAGAGAGTAAGGAATGGAACAGCGAGAGCGAGGAGTACGACGACTTCGGCCGGAAGAAAAAACGCATCTTGCCAAATTGAACACATTTATATTTCCTGAAGTGCCAAAATTTACTTACATTTGGCTGGTTTATACCAGCTGGCTTTGTTCTGATATATTGAGTTGCTACAATGAATCTGCACAGAAAAAGGCAAGATCTTTGGAAAGGGCATACGGTAAGAGTAGCACTTTCAAACCCTGCAAGGCCGCGTGGTGTCAGAGCCCAAAGGCGGGAATGATTTTGGTCAAGCAAAATTTCATCAGAGTGCAACTGCGCAAGTTCCTGAAGTTCTTTGATCGTCAAACTCTGACCGAAACAGCCCTGTGAGGTTTCTTTTTGTTGTAGCGGCATGTAAAGAAACAAACTTTGTCGTTCCTATTTGCATTTTGGTCGTACCTTTTTGTTCCTCTGGGTTCCTCCTTTTCATTACGCACCACCAAACCTCCTCTTTGATCCTGCTTTGGCTTGTTTCCAAGTCCTGTGGAGTCACTGAGGAGCATGTTCTGATATGTTCTGCGTAATACTCTCTAAGACTGTATTCTGCAAGCAGTTGCAGTTTCAGGTTTTGCCACAGAGGCAACCTGTACAACACAATATATATGGTGATCGATCTAAAGGTCTTTGTAAGGAGTTTTAATTGCGAAAGCCGCGCATGTTATGTTGGAAACCCTCGCGAAAGTAAAATTTTATTTCGCGAAAGTTTCGCGAAAGTTGGATATTATAATCATTATGTAAAGGGCTGCCACCCACTGCCGCCCGGGGTCCGGCCGGAGAAGGGCACCAGAGAATGCGAGTAGCAGAGTAGCAGTAGCCAAGTTTCCAAAAGTGAGACTTTGCGAGAGCCAAACACCAAGGCCCCTGCTCTTCGCTTTTCCTTCAGTGCACCCCCTGCTGATGGCCGGGGTCTGTGAATAGGGATATTTTCGCGAAAGTTCCGCGAAAGTTATGCGAAAGAGCGGGCGAAAGTCAAAGTGCAGGTTGAAGGGGGTGGGCCAGTAAACTTTGCAAAAAATCTGTCCTAAGAAGGGATTCCGTGATGCTAGCTGCATGTTTAAAAGATTTTAAAAGGCTACCAAGAAGTGATCGTTGATTCTCTGGCGTAATTTGGCAGGTGGTGCACGAATCTTCATAAGAGGTGTTGTTGGCCAACATAGGCCCCGCGAAAGATAAACATGGAGTTCGCGAAAGTTTCGCGAAAGTAATTTTTTGTTCGCGAAGAATGGCCGTTCCGGGATGAAGGAATTTTGATCAACAACCATATATATATATATATACGTATATTTATATATATATATACAACTATGTACAACTATTCTTTGTTGGTGGACGTAAGGGTTGGTTTGGCCTGACTGTTTCGAACGGTCTAGGGCACACCGATCAAAGCTTTGGACAAGTGCGGCCCGCCTTGTTCCTGAGACCGGCAACAAGCTGCTCTTGAGCGGTTACATCAACGCAAACGCTGAGGACGTTTTTGCGTCCAGCATGACCACCATGACCTCGAGCCTTTGAATGCATCCGAATCCAGAATCCAAACCAAGGCTGATCATTGATAGTCGATGATAGTGGTGGTATGCTTGAAGATATGAGGACTTTGAACTAAAATTCAACTTGGTGATGCCACAGGATTGGAAATGTGGTCGAGCCAATCGCAACCTTTCTACAACTACTTAGAACTACTTTCTATAACTGGCTGTACTCTTGAAAGATTTGACACTTCAACACACCAGCATGTTGTGCAAGCAGGCCGAGACCAGAACCTCTGAATCAGATACGATACAGCTGATGCGTTTCCAACATCCTGTCTACATCCATTTCAAATCTGTCCTGCAGACAGGACTTAATGATGCAGCTCTCGACCTGGAGAATGCTTGGGTTTCTTGGAGGTATCGGATAGGACTTCTCCTCGTTACCACCCCACATGTTTCTCAACTGCAAAACACCAAGTTGCAGCTCAAGACTTTCTTTGGATGTGTTTAATGTGTTTGTGCAGTTTGGCAAGTAGATGTTGGGAGGCGCTTTCTCGGATTTCATAAAAGATTGTTGAATCGTCTCATTTCCTCCGGGATTTTGGCTAAAAGAAATTTAGTTCTGGATCTTCAATTATTATCGCAAGCTACTCGGATAAGTTTCACCGAGCCTTGCAATTTTGATCAAAGAAATCCAGTGAACCCTAGAGGCATTTGCCATGGCCTTGGTCAATGACAAATTCATTCTTGTATGTCTCTTGTATGTCTCTTGCACTTACGACAATTGATTGGAAGCAATGACAGTCAAACCATGTTGGTATAATTTGAGATCATGTTTTGACCATGCAGCCTATGGATTGATTTCCACTGTGGGAATTGTGGGTGCCCTGTGGCTTGTGCGGCTCTCCTGGACACCGGGAGAATCATTGATCATTGACAACATAAAACAAATATCGATACAAAACATTACAAAACCGTATTCAAAAATTAAAACCTCCTGGACTCCTGCATGTTTTTTCTGCTGGGCCCTTGGTCCGAGGTGACGAACGATGTCTTCCTCTCGAGTACCTTGACCAAGATGATCTCGGCTTGACTCGCTTTGACTCCTGACAGCGAGGCCAAGTGGTGCCAAGGCTCCACAGACTTGAATGGAGAATAGGGGAGTTGACCAGAATTGACCAGATTTATCATCGATTAATCATCGATTTATCCAGAATTTCAAATTTGGGCTCTACTTTTTGGATTTCTGGAAACATGCCGTTCCTTGCCGCTAAACTCAGTACCCTGTGTAACGGCGCTGCCAAAGCTGC
Organism: Cladocopium goreaui; assembly: GCA_947184155.2. NCBI lineage: Eukaryota > Dinophyceae > Suessiales > Symbiodiniaceae > Cladocopium > Cladocopium goreaui. The sequence goes on along the minus strand of CAMXCT020000066.1, from coordinate 253,049 downwards.
TTGCAGTTCTCTAAGTTTGGGTTTCATTTGGCGCTGGCGAAGTTTCACCGCGTGGCAGAGCTGCCGAAAAAGATGCGGGAGGATGAAACGGGTATTGGTGGATGATTGGTTCAATCAAACACAAGATGCTGCGGGAGGAAACGCCTCCTTTCGGACCGATGGAGGCAAACACATTATCTACTGAGTTCTACCCATGAAGATAACATGCAGTCCTGAAATACTCAGAGAGTTTGCTAGTAACTAGTGACACTTCCTGATTAAAGAGACAACCCCACATTGATCAAAAGTGACATCACGAGTTTGTTTCATTCGTCTAGTGGACTTTCACTGGCTATGACCGGTTTCACTCGACGCCGCGTACAAATATGGGTCATTGATGTCATTGAATACTGGCATCCTCAACGTCAGAGTCGTGACACTTTGCTGCTTCCAATGACATGCTGTCTCCCTTGAAGGCTTGCTACAAATTGGAGCATTCCGGTGACCTGGTTCCTATTGATGAATTTGTGGCCAGAGCCTTTGCGAGTTTTTGCAAGCAAAGAACATGAGACGAAGAGCCCAGATAGAGTCAAATAGGGCCACCGAGGTGACACAGCTTGGAAACGCTCTGACGAGACTGAACATCACCATAGCTCCTGGTGCTTACATGGAGACAGCATGAGTTTTGAAGGTATCATCCTCTACCTCTTCAGCCATAGTGAGTTTCGACGGCGATGACGCCGAAGAGGCAATGCTGTAGCAATCGTAACAGTTTGCCGTGACGCTTCTGGGCTGTGCGTGGGCATGGTGGCATCGGCCACATCGATGGAGTGCAACCCCTCAATCCTCTGCATTCGCTATTGCATTCGCAAATTCAGGGTTGTGAGATGTTGTGAGATGTTGTGAGATGTTGTGAGATGTTGTGAGATGTTGTGAGATGTTGTGAGATGTTGTGAGATGTTGTGAGATGTTGTGAGATGTTGTGAGATGTTGTGAGATGTTGTGAGATGTTGTGGGTTGTGAGATGTTGTGATGTTGTGAGATGTTGTGAGATGTTGTGAGATGTTGTGAGATGTTGTGAGATGTTGTGAGATGTTGTGAGATGTTGTGAGATGTTGTGAGATGTTGTGAGATGTTGTGAGATGTTGTGAGATGTTGTGAGATGTTGTGAGATGTTGTGAGATGTTGTGAGGATGTTGTGAGATGTTGTGAGATGTTGTGAGATGTTGTGAGATGTTGTGAGATGTTGTGAGATGTTGTGAGGTGTTGTGAGATGTTGTGAGATGTTGTGAGATGTTGTGAGATGTTGTGAGATGTTGTGAGATGTTGTGAGATGTTGTGAGATGTTGTGAGATGTTGTGAGATGTTGTGAGATGTTGTGAGATGTTGTGAGATGTTGTGAGATGTTGTGAGGTGTTGTGAGATGTTGTGAGATGTTGTGAGATGTTGTGAGATGTTGTGAGATGTTGTGAGATGTTGTGAGATGTTGTGAGATGTTGTGAGATGTTGTGAGATGTTGCGAGGTGTTGTGAGGTGTTGTGTTGTGAGGTGTTGTGAGATGTTGTGAGATGTTGTGAGATGTTGTGAGATGTTGTGAGATGTTGTGAGATGTTGTGAGATGTTGTGAGATGTTGTGAGATGTTGTGAGATGTTGTGAGATGTTGTGAGATGTTGTGAGATGTTGTGAGATGTTGTGAGATGTTGTGAGATGTTGTGAGATGTTGTGAGATGTTGTGAGATGTTGTGAGATGTTGTGAGATGTTGTGAGATGTTGTGAGATGTTGTGAGATGTTGTGAGATGTTGTGAGATGTTGTGAGATGTTGTGAGATGTTGTGAGATGTTGTGAGATGTTGTGAGATGTTGTGAGATGTTGTGAGATGTTGTGAGATGTTGTGAGATGTTGTGAGATGTTGTGAGATGTTGTGAGATGTTGTGAGATGTTGTGAGATGTTGTGAGATGTTGTGAGATGTTGTGAGATGTTGTGAGATGTTGTGAGATGTTGTGAGATGTTGTGAGATGTGTGAGATGTGAGGTGTTGTGAGGTGTTGTGAGGTGTTGTGAGATGTTGTGAGATGTTGTGAGATGTTGTGAGATGTTGTGAGATGTTGTGAGATGTTGTGAGATGTTGTGAGATGTTGTGAGATGTTGTGAGATGTTGTGAGATGTTGTGAGATGTTGTGAGATGTTGTGAGACGTTGTGAGATGTTGTGAGTTGTGAGCAAGTTGTGAGCAAGTTGTGAGCAAGTTGTGAGCAAGTTGTGAGCAAGTTGTGAGCAAGTTGTGCGCAAGTTGTGAGCAAGTTGTGAGCAAGTTGGAAGGGCCAAATTTTGGATTGGCGTGATTGGCCTTTGGTCGATTTCTCGGCCGCTGCAGTGCTGCAGCATGTTTTTTCTGCCACATTGATTCACCCGCCACATGTGCACCGTAGCTGCAGTGAAAGAGGTGGCTGCCAGCGCTGCCAAACAGCTGCCAGCGAAAGCCAACGCGGCAGGATACTTCCCTTGCTTTTGTTGGAGAACCCAGGCGTTTCTGCTTTTCCATGTCTTATATGTCTTGGTCTCTAGACCAATCCAGAGTTTTTCCTTCTCGCTTAAGACAGAAATTGTCGCTTTCTCATTTCCAGACATTTCCCTGCAATTAAGCCATGACAGGATTTTTTTTGCATTTGCGCTGAGCTGTTCTGTAGACTTGGGTATTGCGATTTTGTCAAGTATGATTCTTTTATCCTGTGCAAATTCTATTTTGAGGTAGAGGCTACAACAAGTACATGGCGGATGGGGTAGAACCAGAGGCTTTTGCCAGTCCGGTTGCCCAGGCAGTGCTATTCTGATACTTCCCCTTAGACATCCTTAGACTGCATGCATGTTTGCGGCATGAAATAAAATCAAGCTGAATGTAGATTTGTCTGCCCCCACAGGTGGAGGATTGGATGGGGCAGGGGCCTTTGCCTCCAGCTTCATGCGGTGCATTTTTGCCAAATTGATTGGCAAACCTTTTCAAAGCTGAAGCGGGACATCCTTTGGTGGTCAAAAGGTGTCAAAAAGGTTTTTTTGTGCTACAGATTGGACATGACATTCACTGGGTGTTGTGACACACAGTTGTGGTCGCAATCTGCTCGAAAGCGGACACTTTCTGCCTATTCCGGATTTGAAGATTTTTTACCCTAGGACCTAGGATGAATCTGGTCTTGCTGAGGATGCCTTGAAGTTTGGCGTCAGTTTTTTATTCAGTTCCAAGTTTATTTTACTATAGATGTTTCGCTCTCATTCAGCCTGGTCCGTTTTGCATTTTCTGCGCATCTTGTGCTTCCTAGCTGCGCTTCATGTCTTCTGGTCTAATGCTTGATCTTGCTTGATCTTGCTTGATCTTGCTTGATCTTGCTTGATCTTGCTTCATGTGTCTGTGCAGCTGTGCTCCGAGGTCCCTCTGTTTGGCATGTTCGCTCATGGCGAGCTTGGGCCGAGCAAGGGTGTTCCTGTTGCTGTGGCCTCCGGCGAGGCACAGGAACTATTCGCAGACAAAACGGTTCAAAGCTAGCAAAACATGACACCTTTTGAACCATGTTGATACATTTTTAGATTTTAGATCACTTTAAATTTTAGATCATTTAAACAGATTTTACTGTATATAATACATTTATATAATCGGATTTAATTCTGATGTGTGTTGACGCATGTTGGCATTATTTGGATACCAATTTATAACCGATCCATGGTATTCTTTCTGGACACACATTGACAGTTTTTGGACAGAAGTTTTGGTGCTTTGTCCGGTTTGCTATTCAATGCTATTCAATGCTGAATCCTTCTTTGTGTGTTCTTCAGCTTGGTGTCTTGGTGAAAGCGAGAGTTTCAGCTCATCACAGGCACCTGAGACGGGGCACGACGTGCACTCCAGCACCTCCATCTTGGCTCTTTATGCATAGGCTCCGCCCCAAGAAGTGCAACCCCTACCTGGATGAAAAATACTGCAGCATACCCATTAAAGTCATCAAACTGCAACATATAAGTATTCAAATATGATATATTCATATGTATATTTAGATAATTTTAGATATATTATATGCATATGCACATATATATATAAAACCTAATGGTAATGATAATAGTAATAATGATAATGATAACAATAATAGTAATAGCAATAATAATAATAGCAATAATAGTAGTGATAATAATAATGTACACAAGTATATACCATATATATATATATTTACATACTGAATATACTGTACTGCACGTGATTCAACCCTATTTTCATTCATGTTCTTTTGCATGTCGCTGATGCTTGATGCAAAGCTGTCATAAGCCGTTGTCATCTTTCTGAAAGGCCTTTGGATCGAAGCCTTGGTCGGGGCAAAGCCGAAAGGGCCAAAGTGAAAATAAAGCGGCGTGTCCGGGGGCATCAGTATACGTCAAAATTGCAAAAACTAAACCAGTTTCAAGATATTTCAATAGAGCGCATTGCAGATTTTGAAGAGGTGAATATTTTTGAGCTGACGCTCATCGTCGGCTCCGCCGGACTACGCGGCCCTCCATTTCATCGCAGTGTGGGCTTGAAAGCTATTGAATGAGGACCTGCTGCAGAAATATATTCCTTAGGTTTTTTGGAACATATTTGTTGGAAAAAGACAATTTTTTTGGGAGCAAGTGAGTTCCCGAAAGCGGGTCTTTCCTAACGAACGGCTGCCAATTTTTCAATTTGTTACTTCGTGTAAAGGCGCCTCTGTACAGAGACTTCTCTGTGTAAAAGCTTTTGTGTGTAAAAGTTTCTCTCAGTAAAGACTTCTTTGTGTAAAAGCTTCCTTCTGTGTGTGAAAGCTGCTCTGTGTGAAAGCGCGTTTGTGTAAAGATTTCACTGTGTGTAAAAGCTTCCGTGTGTAAAAACTCTCTGTGTAAAGGCTTCTCTGTGTAAAAGTTTCTGTGTGTAAACGCGTCTGTGTGTGAAAGTTATATATCTGTGTAAAGACTTCTTTGCGTAACAGCTTCTGTGTGTAAAGGCTCCTAGACTTTGTGTGCAAAAGCTCCTTAGAGTAAAGACTTCTCTGTGTAAAACCTTCTGTGTGTAAAAAGCTCCTTTGTGTAAAGACTTCTCTGTGTAAAAGCCCGTGTGTAAAAGCTTGCTGTGTGTAAATGCTTTTGTGTGTAAAAGCTCCTTTGTGTGAAGGCTTCTCTGTGTAAAAGCTTCTGTGTGCAAACACGTCTGTGTGTAAAAACCCCTCTGTGTAAAGACTTTTTCGTGTAAAAACTTCTGTGTGTAAAAGCTCCTAGACGTTTGTGTGCAAAAGCTCCTTAGAGTCAAGACTTCGCTGTGTAAAACCTTCTGTGTGTAAAAAGCTCCTTTGTGTAAAGACTTCTGTGTAAAAGCCCCTGTGTGTGTAAAAGCTCCTGTGCGACTCCTCCATCCAGCTTTCTTTCGGGTCACGCTGTCGTCGAGTTTCAATCTGCAACATTGTTTCTTGTGGAAGAATGCCAAGAACAGGTGAAAAGCATCGCACGTTGAAAAATTGAACATAAACAGCGCACAAAGTGCTGTAATTTACAGCATTTTGCGCTGTCAGATGGCAAGAACCCACGTAAATACCACAGTTTTAGTCCCCGAAAGTTGCTAAAACGCTGTTATTTACAGGGTTTCGTTCACGTCACGATCTTCGATTTTTTGAAAAACACGTAAATACCAGCGTTTTTTGCGTTCATCAAGGCAAAAAATCGGTTCAAAAAGGGAAGAAAATGCTGTAATTTACAAGGGTTTGGCGCCCTCACGGGCAAAAAACTGCGTAAATACCAGCGTTTCAGCATCCAAAAGTTGCCAAAACACCGCTATTTACAGTGTTTCGTGCCTTCCACGTTGTCTTGAAATTGCAAAAACCCTGTGAATACCAGCATTTTTTGCGATCATCCCGCCAAAAATGCTGTAATTTACAGTGTTTTTTTGCTTGGCTTTCAAAAACACTGGTATTTGCAGTGTTTTGTGCATCTCTGGTCTAAAAAGTATTGGTATTTACAGCATTTTCTGCATTTTTGAATTGCTCCCGTAAAAGACGTTAAAATGCAAAAATGCTGTAATTTACAACATTTTGTTCGTTTCGAGAAACTAAAAATCGTCCGAAAAATGTGTCAAAACGGCACTTTTTTCCGATTTTAGGTACCCTCCAAACGGGGGGGGGGAGAATGCTCTTGGAGACGCTTATGAGCGACCCGGATTCCGTCCAAAAAGCTTTCCCCCACCCTCCTGAAGGATTTTTGGTGTTTTTCGGGGCCCGGCGTCGGAGGGTCGGTGGTTTGGGGCGCGCCTCACCATAGAGCTCTAGTCGCTCTGGGACGCTCGTGGGGCAAGCCACTCGTGTGGAGCCGCGGAGCCGAATTTTAACGGCTGACGCCCCTCGTCGGCTCCGCCGGATTTCTCGACCCTCCATTTCATCGCAGTGTGGGCTTGAAAGCTTTTGGATGGGACCTGCTTCAGAAATATATTCCTTATGTTTTTTGAAAAACGTTCATGGAATAGGAACTTTGTTGGAAATAGACGGCTTTTTTGGGGAGCAAGTGAGTTCCCGAAAGCTCCTGCCAAGGGTTTTTCCCGAAGAACTGCTGCCAATTTCAACTTGTTACTTCGTGTAAAGGCGCCTCTGTGCAAAGACTTCTCTGTGTAAAAGCTTTTGTGTGTAAAAGTTTCGTGTGTAAAAACCACTTTGTGTAAAGACTTCTTTGTGTAAAAGCTTCTGTGTGTGAAAGTGTCTCTGTGTGAAACGTCTGTGTAAAGATTTCACTGTGTGTAAAAGCTTCCGTGTGTAAAAACTCTCTGTGTGAAGTGTCAAGGCTTCTTTGTGTAAAAGCTTCTGTGTGTAAACGCGTCTGTGTGTGCAAGCTATATATCTGTGTAAAGACTTCTTTGTGTAACAGCTTCTGTGTGCAAAGGCTCCTAGACGTTTGTGTGCAAAAGCTCCTTAGAGTAAAGACTTCTCTGTGTAAAACCTTCTGTGTGTATAAAGCTCCTTTGTGTAAAGACTTCTCTGTGTAAAAGCCCCTGTGTGTGTAAATGCTTTTGTGTGTAAAAGCTCCTCTGTGTAAAGGCTTCTCTGTGTAAAAGCTTCTGTGTGCAAACGCGTTTGTTTTTTAAAAACTCTCTCTGTCAGGCCTTCTTCGTGTAAAAAGTTCTGTGTGAAAAAGCTCCTAGACGTTTGTGTGCAAAAGCTCCTTAGAGTAAAGACTTCTCTGTGTAAAACCTTCTGTGTGTAAAAAGCTCCTTTGTGTAAGGACTTCTCTGTGTAAAAGCCCCTGTGTGTGTAAAAGCTTGCTGTGTGTAAATGCTTTTGTGTGTAAAAGCTCCTCTGTGTAGAGGCTTCTCTGTGTAAAAGCTTCTGTGTGCAAACGCGTCTGTGTGTAAAAACTCTCTCTGTCAGGCCTTCTTCGTGTAAAAAGTTCTGTGTGAAAAAGCTCCTAGACGTTTGTGTGCAAAAGCTCCTTGGAGTAAAGACTTCTCTGTGTAAAACCTTCTGTGTGTAAAAAGCTCCTTTGTGTAAGGACTTCTCTGTGTAAAAGCCCCTGTGTGTGTAAAAGCTTGCTGTGTGTAAATGCTTTTGTGTGTAAAAGCTCCTCTGTGTGAAGGCTTCTCTGTGTAAAAGCTTCTGTGTGCAAACGCGTCTGTGTGTAAAAAGCCCTCTGTGTAAAGACTTCTTTGTGTAACAGCTTCTGTGTGTAAAGGCTCCTAGACGTTTGTGTGCAAAAGCTCCTTAGAGTAAAGACTTCTCTGTGTAAAACCTTCTGTGTGTAAAAAGCTCCTTTGTGTAAAGACTTCTCCGTGTAAAAGCCCCTGTGTGTGTAAAAGCTTGCTGTGTGCAAATGCTTTTGTGTGTAAAAGGTCCTCTGTGTAAAGGCTTCTCTGTGTAAAAGCTTCTATGTGCAAACGCGTCTGTGTGTAAAAGCTTCTGTGCGACTCCTCCATCCAGCTTTCTTTCGGGTCACGCTGTCGTCCAGTTTCAATCTGCAACATTGTTTCTTGTGGAAGAATGCAAAGAACAGGTGAAAGCATCGCAGGTTAAAAAATTGAACATAAACAGCGCACTGAGTGCTGTAATTTACAGCATTTTGCGCTGTCAGATGGCAAGAACCCGCGTAAATACCACAGTTTTAGTCCCCGAAAGTGGCTAAAACACTGTTATTTACACGGTTTCGTTCACGTCACGATCTTCGATTTTTTGAAAAACGCGTAAGTACCAGCGTTTTTTGCGTTCATCAACGCAAAAAATCGGTTCAAAAAGGGAAGAAAATGCTGTAATTTACAGTGGTTTGGCGCCGCCACAGGCAAAAAACTGCGTAAATACCAGCGTTTCAGCGTCCAAAAGTGGCTAAAACACCGCTATTTACAGTGTTTCGTGCCTTCCACGTTGTCTTGAAATTGCAAAAACCCTGTGAATACCAGCATTTTTTGCGATCATCCCGCCAAAACGTGTAATTTACAGTGTTTTTTTGCTTGGCTTTCAAAAACACTGGTATTTGCAGTGTTTTGTGCATCTCTGGTCTAAAAAAGTATTGGTATTTACAGCATTTTCTGCATTTTTGCATTGTTCCCGCAAAAGACGTTAAAACGCAAAAATGCTGTAATTTACAGCATTTTGTGACTTTCGAAAAGCGAAAAATCATCCGAAAAATGTGTCAAAACGGCGCTTTTTTCCGATTTTAGGTACCCTCCAAACGGGGGGGGCGGGATTTTGCTCTTGGAGACGCTTGTGAGCGACCCGGATTCCGTCCAAAAAGCTCTCCCCCACCCTCCTGAAGGATTTTTGGTGTTTTTCGGGGCCCGGCGTCGGAGAGTCGGCGGCTTGGGGCGCGCCTCACCATAGAGCTCTAGTCGCTCTGGGACGCTCGTGACGCATTTGTCAGCGTACTCGTGTGGAGCCGGCGGAGCCGAATTAAAGGGCTGCCGCCCCCTGCCGCCGACCCCGGGAAGAAGCAACGGAAGATGAAACCGAGAAGGTATCGGCGGCTGGGGTCGACGGATGACAGAAAGAGAGAGAGAGATATATATATATGTATATATGCACAGATGTACAGATGATCTCCATATATATATATACCGGGAGTCAAAAGACTGTACTAAACCTAGTCGTTTCCGAAAGGACTAAACATACACCCCCTAGACTAATCAATTCCACCCTGGGTTTCTGAAGTAATAGGTGTTTGTAGCATGGGATCCTTTATTAACACATGTTGTCAACACATGTAAATCCTCCGGTAAGATGTTTCAAAGGGATTCCGAAACTCCTAGCCGTTCTGCACCGCCAAATTGCTTGCTGCGTCCTGCAGCTGGCTTTCGTCCTGCGCAACTGCAGTGAGAGGACCGTGTCGCAGCACCAAATCACCATGGCAGTGAAGGACGGATCGGGCCCGAGGCCGGAAGCCCAGAGTTCCTAACGTCACCTTCTGCAGTGACTAGAAACTAGCTGAAAACCATGACTTTGCCTGCTTTTCTGCACTGCCAACTGCGAACTTGCTCGCGTCCTCTTGCAGCTGGCTTTCGTCCTGCGCAACTGGGGTGAGAGGACCGTGTCGCAGCACCAAATCACCATGGCAGTGAAGGACGGATCGGGCCCGAGGCCGGCAGCCCAGAGTTCCTAACGTCACCTTCTGAAGTGACTAGAAACTAGCTGAAAACCATGACTTTGCCTGCTTTTCTGCACTGCCAATTGCGAACTTGCTCGCGTCCTCTTGCAGCTGGCTTTCGTCCTGCGCAACTGGGGTGAGAGGACCGTGTTGCAGCACCAAATCACGGCAGTGAAGGACGGATCGGGCCCGAGGCCGGCAGCCCAGAGTTCCTAACGTTACCTTCTGAAGTGACTAGAAACTAGCTGAAAACCATGACTTTGCCTGCTTTTCTACACTGCCAAAAAACCACGACTTTGCCTGCTTTTCTACACTGCCAACTGCGAACTTGCACGTGTCCTCTTGCAGCTGGCTTTCGTCCTGCGCAACTGCGGTGAGAGGATCGTGTCGCAGCACCAAAGCACCATGGCAGTGAAGGACGGATCGGGCCCGAGGCCGGCAGCCCAGAGTTCCTAACGTCACCTTCTGCAGTGACTAGAAACTAGCTGAAAACCATGACTTTGCCTGCTTTTCTGCACTGCCAACTGCGAACTTGCTCGCGTCCTCTTGCAGCTGGCTTTCGTCCTGCGCAACTGGGGTGAGAGGACCGTGTCGCAGCACCAAATCACCATGGCAGTGAAGGACGGATCGGGCCCGAGGCCGGCAGCCCAGAGTTCCTAACGTCTGAACTGACTAGAAACTAGCTGAAAACCATGACTGCCTGCTTTTCTGCACTGCCAACTGCGAACTTGCTCGCGTCCTCTTGCAGCTGGCTTTCGTCCTGCGCAACTGCGGTGAGAGGACCGTGACTTTGCCTGCTTTTCTGCACTGCCAACTGCGAACTTGCTCGTGTCCTCTTGCAGCTGGCTTTCGTCCTGCGCAACTGCGGTGAGAGGATCGTGTCGCAGCACCAAATCACCATGGCAGCCTCGTTCCATTCAGATGCCGTACCGTTAAAGGCAGCCTCGTTCCATTCGGTACTGGTTTAAGCCTTAAATTCACGTCATGTTGCAAGGCACAAAACACGCCATCAAGTCCTTTACAAAAAATATTCGAGCAAAGCTGTCAGAAAAGACCTTCAATCAATTGCTGGAAATAGTTGTGTGATTTGTGAGTATCCTTATCGGAAATTTAGCAATTCAGTCAAACAACCGTTAGCTCCAGAAATATTGTTAAGAAATATTGTTAGCTTCAACATCTCATATATTATATATTTAAAATATATGTTAGTTTTTTTTAAACATTTTAAAACTAGTTTGATTGTCAATCACTTAATAAGTTTACCAGGTTACCAATTTAAACATATCATATGGTTTAGTCTATGTCATAGAATATGTAGAATACATCTTTTCAAATTTCAGCAATGTGTATCAAATTTCATCATTTTTGTACTAGTAGTTACTAGATTAAATTGTATGTGTGTGTGTAGTAAATATAATATACATATATGTGCGTATGCGCCGTTATTGATAAACATATAATCACTGAAATGCTTTCTTGACGTCGACAATGTATGGTTTGTTTTGGGATTGTTTTCACAATCTGAAAATTCAAGATTTAACAATCATCAAAGTATCGTACCACTGTACCATACATCATCTACTGTACAATCGTACCATCGTACCATACATATATGTATCATTGTACCAACGTACCGTACCACCGTACCTATCGTACCAGGGGTATATCGTACCAGGATTTAAGTATCTATAACCACACCTATCTTGAACCTAGATAACTCTTGACAGCTCATTTTCCAGTTGACATTTTAGGCACAACATCCAAAACAAAGATCATTCAAGACCCTTGACTCTTTTTTGGTTTTTGCGAAGCGATTCTGGTATCGCACGTCAATAGTCAGTTGTGCTGGATAGGAATGTCGCAAGAGATGTTGGACTCTTGAACATGCTGACCGCTAGCCTTGTGGTCAAGCTTTGCTGATTTCATGTAGAGACCGAGTGCACAGAATCTAAGAAAACAACGAGTTCCTGATTTGGGAAGCAAGGGCCAATGATTTAGGGTTTAGAGGCAGCCGTAGAAAACAGTTTCGTGAACAACTGAGCATCATAGAGTTCATGTTGTGGTAAAGAAACAACAGCGAGAGCCTTTGCTGGGCGAGCAATGGCGGTGGAGCTGCAGTTCTGGAAACAGGCAGTGGCGTTACCGCCCAGGCCGTGGCCTTCAGATCTGGCTGCTGCAGCTAGATCTGAAGAATCTGAAGAGGAGCAGGCCCAAAAAGAAGACAAGCCATGGACGGGAGGCAATGCATATGCCAGTGATTACATTCATAACTTGTTTCCATGGAATCGCGTGGCAAACTACACATTTCTTTTACGCCAGTGCTTTTTGCCCACTGCGCGCTTAAAACTCTTGCAGGAAGCAGTCGACCACTCTGAGGATATTCTGTTGTTTGCTGAGGCGTACCATCGCAAGGCATGACTTGTTCTCAGTTCCTTTGATTAGCGTCAATGGCCAGAAAGAAAAAATGCATTGTGGCCGAACCAGGCTTGCGTTCTAGCCTGATTCTTGGGCCTATTTTTGGTACAAGAATTTGCAAACTCTGGCAGGCTGCGTTTCAGTATGAAGAAGCCTGCCGTTTCTGGGGCAACCTTTGCGAGGCCTGACCATTGCGGGCAGCGATCGCAAACTGACTTAGTTCCTTTGACTGGCTCTCGCAGTTTCCCGCAGCCTGTAGCATTTTGACCATCATGATTGACATGTTTCCAATTCCAAGGCCATCGACTATGTCTGGACATGCTGCAGCTTCACATGCTGCAGTCAACCAATGTTGCATTGAGGCGGGAAAGGCAGCCGTCGTTGCTATGTCTGCTCTGTTAGAGCCGGCAATCCAAGTCACAAGGCTGACTTGTGTGTTTGCTTTACTTATTTTACATGTGTGCGCAGCCGTTTGCCTCTTGTGGTTCAGAGCCGGAGTTTCGAAGTCCCTTGAGCCATGCCCAAGAGTGATGACGCTCCTCAGGACAGGCACGGCAAGAAGTTTGTCATGCTCATTCTTGACCATTGTGGGCAGGAACCTCAGGAACCGATCTTCTCCACCATTATTGCGGCTCTCGCGGCAATTTGGGAGCCGGGGAGGGCTTTGACATAAGTTCCATATTTTCCATTGCGCTTGTGAAGTTCAGTTTTCCCTCTTTCTTTGAAGCAAACTTGGTCTGCTTTGACCCCATTTGACCCGGCAGGAGCAACTTTGTTCCTACTGCACGCCCGCTCCAGAGGTGCGACCGCGACAACCGCGACGGCGACAACGTGATCCCGGATGCGAATGAGGCCGCGGTCCTTCATTTGATTTATTCTTCCTCACGACGACGTCATTGATTCACCCACACGTAATTTTCGGCATGTCGCTACATGCCCCAAAGTCCCAATGACATTTCTGATCCGTGCTGTCAGTTCTGCAGCGCTGCCCTTTCTGACTTGCCGTGCAGGCGTCGTGGAAGCAGTACCTCCACTTTGCAATCAATGACGACGAAGCCAAGGTGTGGCTTAGAATGGCTTAGAGGGAAGCCCCTGAAGGATGGTCATTCGGAAAGTCATTCCACACCATTTGCCTGGTGATTCAATTTGTGTTGATGCATTTCATTGGCATGCATGGCTTGACACTTCCTTTTCATGGCCTTTGTGGCCCAATGCCCGCTGATAGATCTTCAGCCAATCGCTACGCGACCCATGTGAAAAGCTGCACTGACTGCGTCTGCCTTGCTTTCGTTGTCAGTCACTTGATCATTTACAGTGGCACCGGAGCTTGCTTTGCTGGGGCCTTGCGCAATTGAGCCCAAAACTCCAAACGCTACAGGGATTGGATTCGGTGTGAGTTTTTCCTTCACTGACCCTTTCTGCTGTGATTTCACCCTGGAAGGTTGAACAACGATTTTCTGGGAACAGCTGCATTTTGCAGCTGAGCGATAAGTGACATATCCTTGAAGGACTTTTGTTACTATGGCTGAAGCAAATGGCGATGCAGGTGGGCAGTCTGGATCTTGGTATCGGGTGCCTACATGGGATGGAAGCCCAGCTACATGGCGTGAGTTTAGAAGAGAGATGAAATGGTGGCTTCACAGTCTGGATCTGAAGAGCACTGCAAAGTATAACTTAGCTGCCAGGTGGTTGATTCGTCAGACAGGAATTGTTCGTCAACGAGGCGAAGAATTCGATCCGGATGAACTGGCATACAAGCCGGCAGAGATGGGGGTGGATCCAGAGAGCGGCGAAGAAGTTGAATTAGTTCCTGCTGATTACCTTTGTGGGTTGAATAAGCTTCTGAATGCGCTGGAATCCATTAATGGAAGGACACAGCTTGACAAGCGAGGTGAACTTAGACAACAATTCTATGTGGACCTTCGTCGAAAAGCTGGTGAGCGTACTTCTGAGTTTTCAACCAGATTTCGGACACTGGTAGCTGATTTGAAGTCCGAGGGTGTAATCATCCAGGATGCTGAGTTGGGTTGGTTTCTTCGAGAGAAATTGGGACTGGACCCACTGAGGCGTCAACTTCTGGATACAGCCCTGCAAGGCGATGAATCGTATGGCCGAATCGAAGCTGAGATTCTACGCTTGTTCAAGGATCTTCATCAGTCTGATCCTCTTTACCGCAAAGCTCCACAGGATGGGTTCAGACCGAAGTTGACAGTGCGAAGAATGTTTGATTTCAACAGATCTGGCGGTGTTTCAAGTGCTACATCCACGGCTCCAAGTCGGTCCTTGCCGAGCTCTTCTGGGTCCTCTTGGAAGAGACCTATGTCTGCTGCAGCTTCATCGGTGGGATATCGCCGAGCTCTTGTAACTGAAGCTGAGCAAGAGCCTGAAGCTGAGGTTGATGAAGTGTATGAGACGGCCGCTGAGGAGCCGGTTGCAGAAGATGCTCCTGCGTTGGAGGAGTATCTGATGAATGAAGCTGAGGTGTTTGCTGCGGAGTTGAAAGATGCTGAAGAATGCGGCATCGATGCTCAGGTGCTCGAAGAACTTGAGGCAGACTTCGAGCAGGCGGCAGAGACGCTGGTGACCATGAAAGAGGCCCGTTCGAGGCTGAATGAAATTCGAAAGGATAGAGGCTTCAACAAAGGTGGACCTGGATCGACAAAAGGCAATGTGAATGTGCCTTCTTCCAAGAAGGCCAGTGGAAAACATCCGTGCTTCGACTGCGGATTGCATGGACATTGGGCCGGAGACAAAGAGTGTCAACAACCAGGTGCCGGTTTGGCTCGAAAGACTTCAGTTGCGGCGGCAAAGCAGAAGCCACGTCAAGTTCGCATTAGTGAAGCATGCCATGCAGATCATCTTCCTGATGGCCATATTGAAAGTGATCCCAAGGTTGATTTGGTTGGTAAGTCTCAAGATCTACATGAAGCTTCCGTTGTTTCTCATGATGGTTTATTTGGGATGCCCCTTGACCAAGCACTGTTTGCCACCACTCCATCGAGAGAGCATTCCACTTTGGCATCTGTATCGACACTGCAGGTTTTGGCCGACGATAAACATCTCGTCGGGGCCCTCGACAGCGCTTGCAACAGGACCTGTGCTGGACCTCAGTGGTTAGATGGATACATGTTAGAGCTGCGTCGAATGTCACCATCCTGGATTATGGACTTGATTGAATCTCATGATGAACAAGAGAATTTCAGATTTGGCAATGGGGGTTTGGTGACATCAAGCAGACGATGGAGGGTTCCGGCATTGGTGAGTGGCAAGTTGATTTTGATTTGGATCAGTGTGGTACCAGTTGGCACTTTGGGATGTTTGTTGGGTCGTGATTCTTTAGATGCAGTTGGAGGTGTATTGGATTTTGCAGCGAAAACCTTACAGTGCACCTTTCTTTCAGCTGAAGTCCCTCCGCAAAGGTTGGACCAGATGAGCGCTGGACACTTCATTCTGCCACTGATTCCAAAAGGATGGCCGAGGGCTATTTCGGGTCGTTGGCGGAAGTGCGGTCTTGATGGAATCATTGAGTTGCAGATGGCTCCACAGCAGTGGTTGGATCGAAAGTTGTCATCTCGTATTTCATCTAGCAGTGTTTGCAGTCATGATCAGATGATAGCTGAAGATTGTGGTTCTGCAGCAGCAGTGCATGAAGTGTTGTCGGCAAATTGTGATTTCGTGGTTCAAGACATGTCAGTCCTGACTGATCACGATTCCTCCCGTCAACATCCTCTCCAAGAAGTTTGCTATGCTGACCCCCGGGATCTTTGCGAAGTACGCCAACGAGGAGCCAGGTGTGCCATTCATTCCACCTGCGGGACAGAAGCGTTTGATGGAAGATTGCAGGTTGGGCTTCGCAGTGTACCGATGGCGCCGCTTCATCATGAGGCTCCTCGGAAGGTACGCCTGGCACGCCCAAAGTTTGCAGTTGTGGCTTTTGCAGCGATCCTATTTGCGGTTCTTGCCATTTCCATACCCTTCGATCGCCTCGGTCGAGGATTGGAAGTTTCAGGCAAAGACCATGGCCGATCAACTGGTTATGGTGCCGGATGATTGGCGTCGAGCTCGAGACATGGATTTGTTCACGTCTCAGAACCTCCTGGAAATGTCTCGGTTTCGAGATCGAGTCGGCTGGAAGTTTGCCTTCATGGAGGACTCCATTCTGAGCGGCTTGATGGCTGTCAAAGCAACTCGTGGTGTCTCCACCAAACTGAAGACAGCAGCTTTGGCCGAAGCTCGAATGAGTGTGGAAAAGGAGAAGAAACAAGGCCAGCAGATGGAGGCCGCAAGGGAGCTCATTGGTCCTCGCGGCGGGCTTCCAACCTTGAAAACCGATTTGATCAAGTTGGCCCTCCTTTGCGATGTGGAAGTCAAGGAGTCCGACACCGTGCCCATGCTACAAGCCAAGATTCGCCCTGTGGTTGCCACAATTCGAAATGCAGAACCAAAGACCGCCGCAAAAGCTTCAACACGGTCTTCAAAGCCCGAGGTGTCTACAACCAGGGAGTTGACTTCACAGGCAGCCGGATCGGAGCAACCAGCAGTCGAATCCATGAGGTCAATGTCACCGGAATTGATGACCCAAGCTCAGATGTCGACCATGCTGGACAGCAGGTTGCACAGCGCAATCTTGGAGCAAGATCAACGACTGCAGACGATGATGGCCCAAGTCATGGTTCACATCGAGGAGCGCTTCAAGCACATGCCTCAGGTGATGATGCCAATGCCCGATCAGCTGCCCAATGGTCCAGCGATGGACGATTCCACCATGGAAGCGATGATGCCTCCAAACATGCCGAGGTGAAGATTCAAACAGCAGCCAATGTGAAGCCTGGAGTTCGTCAGATGATAACCCAGGCATGGCAGCGTCATCGCCGAGACCAATTGGCTGTTTCCACAAATGCTGCTGAGATCAATGAGATCTTCCATACTACATGGCTGTCTGAGATGAAGGAATTTGCCAATGAAAGCTTTGTCACTGTGATAGATCTGCCCAATCCTTTTGTCACAGAGGTCTACACCGACACAGAGCCCATTGCAAAAGCAGCTGTTCGTGCTGGCCTCAACGTTGGTGAAAATTTGACTTTGGCCTCTGGATGGGATTTTCATTTGAAATCTCATCGGCAAGCAGCTTTGCAGCGACTGCGCAGGGAGAAGCCCTATGCGGTGATCCTGGCATTTCCTTGTGGGCCTTGGTCTCCACTGCACCATTTGAATCCGCCGTTGGATTTATCGGCGATGCGTGCAGCTAGCTTGGAGCTCATTGAGTTTGCGATTGAAGTGGCCGACCTACAATCACGCCAAGGTCGACATTTTCTCATGGAAAATCCCAAGCCATCACTGGCCTGGAAGCAACCTTGCTTGAAGAAGTTCTTGGAACGTCCTGGCTGCCTTTCCATTGATGTGGACATGTGCCGATTTGGACTTAAAGGACCTGGAGGTGGACTGCATAGGAAAAGCACAAAACTGGTCACACGGGCGCAGGCTTTGATATCACACTTCATTGGTCGGACTTGTCAACGAGACCATGAACATGAGCCTGTGATTGGTGGAAGCAAGATCACCAGCGCGGCTGGCCACTACTCCAAAGCCTTTTCTGAGGCAGTGATCAAGGCATTTCAAGATCAGTTTGACTTTGAGACTTTGCAGTGTTTCCAGAATCAGCCCGACTCCAAAGAATCACCCGAAGATGATGAAGTTGAGGTGAATCTTGTGGACTTTGAAGCCCTTGGACTTGAGGCTGGTGAATCGGATGATTCCTTGGAAGTTGGTCCGCTTGACGAAAAGCTGGTGATTCCCTCAGAGATCAAAAATGCTGTGTATCGTTTGCACACCAATACAGGGCATCGGTCACCAAAGAGACTGGCTCGTGCTTTGTTGATTTCTGGAGCTCCACATGCCGCAGTTGTAGCAGCGAAGAATCTGCAGTGCTCCATATGCAAAGAGCGTCGCAGTCCAAAGCCTCGACCTCCTGGTGGATTGCCCCCTCCTCGAGAAGTTGGACAGCAGATTCATGTGGATTTGGTTTTGCTTGAAGATTCGTTGCGAAGGAGCTATGTGATAGCTCATGCCACAGACAATGTTTCACGCTATCAAGCTGCCAAGGTCATCAAGGACAAATCCACTGCTTCAGTGATTCATTTTTTGAAGACCCACTGGCAACCGCTTTTGGGTTGGCCGCAAACCATAGTAGCTGACCAAGGACGTGAATTCATCAGCGCTGAGTTTGGTGATTGGTGTGACTCTCAGTCGATATACCTGTATCATATTGGCGTTGGTGCTCCCTGGCAGAATGGTGTGGCTGAGAGGAGTGGTGGAACCCTAAAAGCCTTGGTTGGTGCTATCACTCAATCCAATGCTGTTTCAACTTTTGCAGAGATGGAAGAAGCAGTTGGTGAGGCGGTGATGGCATACAACAGCGACATCAACGAGCATGGTGTGGCGCCCATTCAACTTGTGACTGGAAGGATTCCAACTCCTGTTGGTGATGTCCTCAACAACTTTTCCAAAAGGCTGGTGGAACACTCCTTGCTGGAAAGCTCTACAAGTCTTGAACGGCAGCTTGCAGTTCGTCAGACAGCCCGCCTTGCCATGCTGCGATTGCACTACAGTCGTGGGCTGCGACAGCCAGAATTGGCTCGCTCACGCGAAAGCGTGGCTGTCGAAGCTCCCCAACCAGGAGATTTGGTGTTCTTTTGGAGAGCTCAGAAATACCAGTCGAGAAAAGATGGAGGAACACCTGGAACTCCGTCACGCCGTCGCCTTCAACTCAAGCGATGGCATGGCCCAGCTTTGTTGGTGGCTCGTGAAGGACGAGATGGTGATGAGTTTTCATCCAATTGCTTTGTGTCTTTCAGAGGTCAGTTGACCAAATGCCCAACAGAGCATGTCAGAAAGGCTTCATCTTTGGAAAGTATCGCTGCAGGATCGTGGGAAGCTGCCATTGATGAGGTGATACAAGCTGCAGTTAGAGATGCATCTAACCGCGAGCAACCTTCCGTCAACCCTGGAGCGGTACCACCTGAGGATGGAATTGGACTTGATCCCTCAGTTGGACTTGGCCTTGGACTTTCTGGCCGAGGTACCGATGGACTTTCTCCAGGAGAGGTTGTCGCAGCACTGCAACCAGCTGCAAGCGGTCAAGTCTCTTCAGGTGCATCCATGTCAGCTCAGCAGTCAATGCCTTCCATTGCCTCTACACCTCTTGGAGCTCAGCCTGGAACTCCTCTCCCTGATTTGATCCTGCAAGCCTCTCAGGTTACCGTGCCAAGCTCTCCAACACCGTCCCTGCGAAGCAATGTTCTTGCGAGAGCGCGACAACTTGATGATGAAGCTCGTGGGCAGAAGCGTGCTGCAGACGATGCCTTGTCACCCGGGCAAGTTTCTCCCACTGATGCAGGTGAGCAAGGTGAACATGTACCAGCTCATGAAGTTCCAGTTCCGGCTGATGAGCAAGCAACGTTTGAAGTTTGTGCGGGTCTGACGATGACTCATGATCAGATCCAAGCTCTTGCGGCTGAGCGTACAGATGTGCATCCTTTGCTGAGATTGGCATGTCTGGCCGATTTGGATCGTAGAGATCCTCTTGAAGCAGAAGAACATGATCATGGAACGTGGGATGGTCGATGGTCTTTCATGTGTCAAAGAGATTGGGACATGCTTCAGTCCATCGGTGCTCAACTCCCCTCTGGTCAGCGCCCTTTGCAGTTCAAGCAGCTCGCAAGGAGTATCAGTGGAGCAAGATGGACAGTGAGCAGAAGAAACTCTGGGGAGATGCAGCCTTGACTGGTTGGAATGCATACATTGACAACCAGGCCATTCAAGTTCTTAGTGTTCAAGAAAGTGATCGAGTTCGCAAGGACCTTGCAAGGCGCAAAGAACTGGATCGCATATTGGTGCCTCGATTTGTCTGCACAGACAAGAATGATGGATTGCGCACCAAGAGTCATCCACTGCCAGTGAAGGCCAGCAGCAGATTGGTGGCGCCTGGCTTTCAAGATCGTGCAAATCTTGAGGGCACTTTGAGACGAGATTCACCAACAGGGTCTCGTCTTTCACAACACCTTTTGTTCGCCATCGCTGCATGGAATCATTTGTGGACTTTGATATCTGCTGATGTGAAGTCTGCCTTTCTAAAGGGCGATCCCTATGTTGATCGAGAGCTCTATCTCACCAAGACCAAGGAGAAGATGTCTCCACCCTTACCAATTGGTCCTGGACAGCTCTGCAGAGTTTTGAAAGGGATTTTTGGATTGTCTGATGCACCCAGACAATGGTGGTTGCGGCTGTCTCGATCGATGCGATCTCATGGATGGCGCCGCAGTATCATTGATGCGGCATCTTGGTTCTTTTGGGAGATTGTTGATGGAGTTGATCGACTTGCTGGCATGATCGTGGCACACGTGGATGATTTGTTATTCACTGGCAACAGCAAAGCTGAGCAATCATTGCGTGCGATTGGCGCAGAGCTCGGTTTCGGTTCGCTGGATGTTGGAAGCTTTACATGGTGTGGCAAACACATCCGCCGTGCAGAAGACCATACTATACGTTTGAGTATGACTGCATACCATACGAATTTGACTGAGGTTGTGATTGCGAAGCATCGGAAATCAAACCCTGAAGATGCACTGGACAAGTTTGAACTCAAACAGTTGCGTGCCCTTCTAGGCAGCTTGCAATGGTTGGTGGCACAGATTCGATTTGACATGTCATTCTGTGTTTCATCTCTTCAAGGTGAAAATCCTCCAACAATAGGAACCTTGATCCGCGCCAATGCAGCTGTCCGAGAGTTCAAGCGCACTGGCAACTTTGAGCTTGTGTTCAGGCCCATCGACTACATGTCGGCGGGTATTTGCATTGTTTCAGATGCGGCCCTGGGCAATGTCAAGCTGAACGGATCAGCAGTTGGTTCCCCTACAGAGCGTGTTTACTCTCAAGCTTGCTATTTCTGTTTGCTTTGTGAAGACACAATGCTTCAAGGAAAACAAGGTTCTTTCAACATCCTGGATGCTCGCTCGCATCGAATTCCGCAAGTTTGCAGGTCTACGTACAGTGCAGAAACCCTTGCAGCAGAAGAAGCTATGGATGTTGGGCAACTGTTTAGAGGCATGATTGCCATGGTTCGTGTGAAGGACCTCACGGAGAAGGAAGCTGATGCAGCCTCCGATGCCATTAGCATGGTAACCGTGGTGGATGCCAAGGATGTCCATGACAAGGGGAATTCGGATACCAGCAGTTTCGGTTCTCAGAAGTCATTGGCATTTTCCATTGCATGGATGCGAAGTGTTCTTCGAAGACCAAATACAGCTCTGAAATGGACTGCTACTGAAAACATGTGGGTTGATGCTGGCACGAAGGAAATGGACTTGAGTCACCTTCGGAAAATCATGGAGATGGGATCTTGGTGTATCACCTACTCCCCGCAGTTTGTCAAGCAGGTGTTCAAAGCCCGGACGGCTAAGCCTTTGGTGAAGTCTTCAACATGCGTTGAATTCCCGGAGTGATGCTAGATGGTAATGATCCTGTTTTGCCATACCTGCAGAGCCTCTGCGAGAAGCGTGGGTGGCATATGCAGAATGGTGTAGGAATCCAAGTAGCTCACAATGCGAAGTCATTTAGATCTCCAGAGCCCAGGTTTTCACCAGCGGAATTTCCTCTTAGGAGCAGCTTTGGCCGATTCATTCATGCTGACGGTCAGATCGAATGGCGTAGGATTGAGGCAGGAACGGATTATGGAAAGTTGTCAAATCAGCATGCGTTGATTGGGATGACAGTTCCTACCTTAATCACCATATACCATCGCACAGATGTGCCACAGCCATGCAAGCCAACAAAAGAACAGGACGAATGTTGATGCATTTCATTGGCATGCATGGCTTGACACTTCCTTTTCATGGCCTTTGTGGCCCAATGCCCGCTGATAGATCTTCAGCCAATCGCTACGCGACCCATGTGAAAAGCTGCACTGACTGCGTCTGCCTTGCTTTCGTTGTCAGTCACTTGATCATTTACAATTTGTCTAACGGATGATTCCTCTCCGCGTATGTTTCCAAACTGCTTGCAGAAAAAATCAAAAACAAGGCATTGAATTTGGAATTCCAAAGTCTGATTAACAGATTGTGAACGGCCACTAGACATGATGCCTTTGCTGCCTGGAACAAACGAGGTACGGGCTGCAGCTTTGCTCGCCCTGCAGCCATTGTTCCAAAGTGATGATGGACCGCTGAGTACAGAGGCATGGCCCAATGGCCATCTGATTGTCATAGCGATCATCGATGATGTGGGTTGGTTTGAAAATATTGTACCCTTAAATGCGTTGGTCAATAATATAACAACAATAGAAACAAGAAAAACAACAACAATCATAATATTATATATATGTGAACTCATTTACCCTTGTTCGGGGTGCAGTTGTAGTTGAGATACTCGATGTGCTAGTTAACCAACGCAGGCGACATGCAGTGTCAGACGGTGCAGTCTTTTTACCTGGCAAATGGGGTCTTGAGCCAAAATGCATTGGCGGTTTCATGCGGAGCTGTGGACATGTGTGATTGATGACATGTCACAGCTTACTACCTTGCAGTTCCCTTTAACACCCCCCATGCCCAAAGTTGCTTGAAATTTGGGCACGAGAGAGGGAACAAGGAAATGATATTGTGCACGCTACAACTACCGCAAAAGTCTGTACTTAATGGTTCACTCCTCATCAGTCCGTTGGACTCAGAATCGGAGATCCCCATGCCAACTTCGTGGCGACTTTGTGGGTAGAGGTATCATGCTGTACAAAGATGAACCCACGTCAAGCTACGCTAACTACCATGTAAACTTGACAACGTCGGCTGTCCGTTGGACTCAGCTAACGTGTCGCATCTACGTAGATAGCAAAACAGCTTTCAGCAAATCTACTCTGTACAAAAGAAAGTGAACTAATTGATTGGGAATTAACGTGAAAGGTAATCTAAGATGACTGTACACTAGCCACGCTCAGAGTCCTCTCAGAAGTCATTGATCATCATCATCCGTAGCCAACGAAAATGATATGCGCCACATAGCCCCGTAGTGATCACTGGTCAGTTCTCTTCTTCTTCAACTGGGGCGTCTGCTGTGGCCTCTCGCTAGGTGGAGGTCTTGATGGCTTAGGTGCGGCTTTGGCAGGCATTGCTTTCTGTGGCAACTTTGCCTTTTGTGCCGGAGCGGATGATGGAGCAGCATATGAGGATGATGAAGCTTCAGAAGCAGCCCCTTTTGCTTGAGGTGGCTTCGGCACCGCTGCTTTGGGACCTTGTCCGTGACCAGACGCAGCGGTCCTTGATGCTTCAGCTGCTCGTTGGGCGCCTTCATTGTCCGCAATGCTCCGAAATACGTTTTCAGTCACCTTTGGGTCAAGGTTCGGAGCCATGGTCGATTTCCATGTCAATCTTCCACGTTGGGCCTCCTGCTCAGCGTACGACAATGAGTATGCCATCTTTGCCACAAACATTTCAGGAAGAACAACTCCGCATTGTTGCGCGGCAATCAGAAGTTCTTCACTGCGTTGTGTCTCGCGGAATGCGAGGTACACCGTGAATGCAGGAATTTCTTGACATCCGGGAAAACCATGGTCCCCCGACCTGAAGTACGTGTAGTGTTCGGAAGATGGAAATGTGCCCTTAAGCAATCGTGACACGAAGTCACTGATCATCTTCCTCATTTCTCCTTTCTCCTCGTTGGTTCCTTTCATCTTGCTCATCGGAGTGAGGAACTTCATCCTGTCCGGAGTATATCCGGCGTGAACGAGGAACTCCATCATCTTCTCGTACATCTCGAGCGTGTTCACCACGTATTTCATCATATTCTTCGGCCTGCCGCCGAACAATCTTTCGCCATTTGACCATGATTGGTGCCGCCTTCAGATCGTACCATTCCATGAGCTGCTCGGTGCTCGGCTGCCTTAACGACCCGTCGTCGTTCTCCCCAGTATAGGGGCAGATGCCATCAAGGTCTAGTCGACCAAGCTTGTTGCTCACCATCTTGTTGTAGTAGTCGTCTGGTGACATCATGATCCTTTGGTCGTAGTACAGTAGTGCTTGTACATCTGCAGAATCTTGGAGATCACTGCGTTGTCAAACAGCTGAGCGGCAGCCTCAGACACGTCAATGTTGACGAGCCCCTTGACTGGCATTCTCTTGCAGCCGGCATCCAAGTTCAGGGCCCAGGCGGGGAGTTGGTTGGTTCTCTCCTCCGTCTCCCTGTCGACCTCTTCCTGTTGGACGTCTACCTCATCTTCTTGTTCATCGATTTCGACCTGGACGTCCTCGGATTCCTCTTCCTCCTTCATTTCTTCATCTTCTTCGCCATAGTCGACCTCTGCGGGGTCGAAGTCAAACTGACTTCGGGTCTCAGCGTTTTCCTGAGCTTCGTGTACAGTGTCCTTGAACATTAATTCATTCGCCTTGCGAATTTCTTCATCGATCTGTTTCTTGGTGGCCTCATCTTCGTCTTCTTCATCAACTGGATCATCGAGACGATATGGCCTGATGCCGTGGCTCTCCAATGGGGTCCAACATCCCACGCAGCTTGAGAACTTCATGGGCGTCTCGGTGAGACAATGCGGACAGAACCTACATCCAGCCTCGGTCACGGCTTTTCTTTCAAGGATGTAGTCCACCAACTTCAATCGTGCTTCGTACTGCTCTTTGCCTCCTTCGATGATCTGACGGTTTTCGAAGCGTCTCAAGATGGTCATGACTTCCATCGTCTCTTCATCGTAGGGCTGGCCGGAAGCATTGACGCACTGTTGCGCAATCCGAATTTGACAGATCCGGTCCTGACGACTTGTTCTTCGCCCGATGGAACGATCAGGCGATGCCATCGGCAATTTGCATCTTGGATCCATCCTCCACGGATCTTTGAGAAAGGTACAATTTGATCAGTGACGACCTGGCCTGAATCGGTCAAACGGCCGCCAAAGTCCCTCATGAGGGTTTCGGTTGGGATGTAGAGGCGCACAAATCCTCCCAGGCGAGTATCCACGCTTTTAGTGACAGTCCAGGATCGTTGATCCCAAGGGACATATGGGTTGAAAAACGCGAAAATCCTCGTGTTGCCATCCAAGCCGCCAGGGATAAGTCCCTCTTTCCAAATGCTCTTCAATCGATCCTTCATGGTAATGTGAAAACACACCGGAAGCAATATCACTGTGTTCGGAGCAATCGGATGGGACAAGAGGGATGCTCTCAAAGTGACGTCATTGACCAGGCTGTGCTTGTGACCTGTTGGTGCTCGAACGGCCACAGGGTACAGAAGTAACCCTTCCTCTGGAATTTTTGTCTTGCGATCGACACGGTTTGCCCTGCATGTCTCACTGTTCCTGTCGATGTCCGGGTAGATGCCAAAAGCAAGAATTTGTTCACGGACTCGACGCCCATATCGAGCGCAATGGAACATGACCCTGAACAGGACGCTCATTCGATAACCTGCCTCCTGTTTGTCCCATGCTCGTTTGTCATCGCTCTTTCCTCGTGGGGCTAGGGACACATGTGGGGATCTTGACGAGTCCTGTTTCCAGACGTTCTCATACTTGAGGAGGTCGTCGATCGGAACCCAGCCTGCATCATCGTACTTGAGACCAAGATGGACCCTGTCCATGACTTTGCCCGCGTGATGCCTCAGGACGCGATTCAGGGCAGTGCTTACGTCCTTCTCATAGGGCTCGAGTTCGTTTCTTTGTCCGAATCTGTAGTTGATGTCGATCTCGACTCCGTTGTAGAACTCATAGTTGTAGAAGGAACATCCTGTGCTTGGCACGATTTTGAGGAATCCGTCTGCAGGGGCCTCGATTCTTTTGTACATGGGCTTGCGGATGTTGGCATCAGTGTACACCACCATGAAGTCTGGAACTTTCCAAACATCTCCGCCTCCACGAACAATTGCGTCACGAATGACATCGTCGAGTTCACTCCTGGTTCGGGGTCCTTCTTCGGTGATGTTTCGACCACTAATGCAGAACTTCCCTGCTTCGTCCATGTCACCCACTTCGGACATGTATAGGACAGTGTCGTACCAATGGTACTCCCCAGTGCGGGCTTCAGCTGGTTCTTCTTCAGTGGCTTGTTGTCCAGCTTCCTCAGCGTCCCCTTTCCATTCACCACCCTCGGCCTCCATGTCCACGTCAGATCCGGAGCTGTCGTCCTCCAATGATGTCCGAATGCCCTTTAGCACCTTGTTGATGTCGGCCTTCTTCGGGTCAGTGCAATGGGCATGATCATGTTTTGTACTTCCACAGAATATACAAACATTCACGGACTCAGATACAGCAAAGAGATTTCCCAGCGCATCCAGGAGCTGCTGTTTTCCAGATCTTTCGGATTCTCTGGCGGCATCGGCAAAGTCATCCTGAGGCTCTTCTGCATCTGCCTCTCCAGGATGGGTCGTGGACCCTAGTCCCGGTTGAGCTTCCGCATCATCACCCATGTCGACGTCATCATGCCTTTCTTCTTGTGGAACTCCTCGATCACGAAAGCGGCTTCATGGTCTGTCATACAGTTGAAGTCCCGTAAGCTTTCGTAATCAGGGATGCCGTTGAGGATCCTTAGGACTTCTTCTGCCTCGGCTGGCTGAAGGGTGCAGTCAAATGACCCGCGTCTCTTGTCGTTAATCGTTGAAGTAGTTCGTGAGACCGATCCAAACCCTCGGAGAGCCTACTCTAATCCATTGAGGAAGTCAGCAGGGTCAGTGTTGACATCGAAAACATTCGAGAACGTCGACCAGGTCCTTTGTCATGTTGGCGGCGTCAAAGATTTCGTTCCGGTCGTTGACCTCAGGAACTGCCACCTGCTCGAAGAAATCCTTGTAGGCCATGTTTCCGCAGTCCTTGGTGAGGCGGAATGCCAGCACGTGCTCCTTCGACACTGGATCATAGATGCGCTCGCGATACACGCTGAACTGCTTTCCACGGCCGTTCTTGAAGATCTCTCTGGCCTGGTGGGGCGGCACTCTCACGCCCCCCATGTGTGACAATGACTTCATGAGTTCCTCCCCATACCTGAGGTTGGCATTTGCGACCACTGATGCAGCGGCGAAGACTAGCCATTTCTGGAACCCTTCGTTGATGTCAATGTGCTCCAGGCCACAGTTTGCGAACGCAACCTTCAAACGAGCTGCTAGCATCAACACAGACTTTCTGGCACCAAGAGTTGGCGCAGATTTCTTGTAGTGATCCTGTGTACTTGCAGACGAGCAATTGATGCAAGTTGCAGGTCGGCTCTGGTTCATTTCGATCTCATCCATGGTTTGTGCCCTTCGGCAACTGTCACACAAAAAATCGATGCTATCGTTGAATACGGGAAACCAATAGCAAGTAGATATTGGTGACGGTTCCAACTCATGGATTTGTACCATCGGTTCGACCCATTGGGCCTTGTACCGTTTGTCCTTGTTGAACCTGGTTGTTGGTGCACCATCTGGTGGACCTCTTTGGAAGACCGTTGCGTCTGCGGCAGCATAGTCCTCGGGAGTCATCTCTCCACTGGCGATCTTGAAGACGTGTGTAGGCCCAGTGACTTCCCTCAAGAGTGCGGGATCAATGCCAGACTGGTCGGGTTTATATGCAGCCTCGTTGAGGGCAGACACATGCTCCCGGTTCGTCGCACACATCAAAAACATTCTCTGCCTGAACAGGTTCTTCTCGATGACTGACCAGATCGCGGTCTTCCCAAGAGACCCGTTCCTGGTGGTGTTCAGGATTGAGAATTGCTTCCCAAACTGGGAATACATCGATCTCCACATTCGTTGATCAGTGGTCACCATCACTCCCTGATCCTTCAATCGTTCGGTCATCTCCACGGCGGTCCTGGAAGTGATGGAGTCAATGCAATTAAACATGGAGTCGTTGTTGATTGCAATAATCACTGGCCTTGAGATGAGTTGATCAAGGTCCATCACCGCTTTGATAAACTGTGTCATGAAGGTGTTCTCCAACATGACATAGTGAGGCGGACGTTTTGCATGCAGAAATTGCAACGATAACCATGTGGACTGTGATGTTGCCCTCATCAGCAACCTGGTTGTTGAGATATTCAGTGACATGCTCCATGGTTTCGAGGAACTGTTCAATGGGTCTTTCGGCCTCAGACTCGTGAATTTTGAAAAGTTCGATAGACCAGCCCATGTCAGCAAGCCCCATCCCCATGTCGTGGCTTCCTGTTTGAGTACCCACTCGATACATCAAATCCGTGATCAAGATGGTGGTACCACGCCGGAATTCACCAGCGAGCGTGTCTGAATCCCTGATGACATGTGGTGAGTCAACAATCCGGCAGGCAAGCGGGTTGGAGATGTTCTTCTTGATTCTTCCTAACCCCGAGGCATTGGCAACCTCATTGTCGTGCTTGCCGAGCATCATCAACAGTCCAGCAGTCGAGAGAGCATCCCGTCTTTGCTAACACGTGCGTTCTGACCAAATGGCTGTAGCACTTCAGCCGTCTGCCTCCGAAATCTTCGCAGCGTCGTCATCAGTGACAACAGCAGGATTGAACACTCCGAAGATCATGCAACCATATGCCGAGACTCGGCGGAGGTACTGTGCCCAGCCTGTGACGCTGGAAGCAGATGCCGCAGGGCCCTGCATGATCGACAGCAAGAACTGGTCTAGGTCATTCATCCACGCAGATGTCATAAACAATGACCCACGGTGATCCGGATTTGTGGACGTCTTGAAAAGATATCCGCTTGGCACTTTGGCAATTACCCAATCAGGAGGTGTGGGCGGCTGCGTTGGTCGAGACTTTGGCGGCGGTTTTGCAGATGCCCCAGCCGATCCCGTTGACTCCGATGCACCGCCTCCGGGGGAGGTAGGGCGCGCCTTTGCCTCTGGTTGTGGCTGTGATGCTGCTTCCTTTCGTCGCCTCTCCTCCTCCGCTGCCATCTGCTTGGCGTTCATCATAACGATTGGTTGCGGGTCCCCAGATGGTGGGACTGCATGGGCAGGAGGGTTGCGCCCGTCTTTCGGCTGTAGAGGCTCATCCCACCGAGGGATGTGTGTCACTTCAGCTGCTCCTTGAGCAACCTGGCTTGCAGAAGTTGTGGTAATGAAGTCGTGGATGCAGGAAAACGTCCTGTTCCTCATCTCAATTGCCTCGTACAGTCCTTGATCGGCACTTGCAACATTGTATCCTCCGACTTCCCAGATGTCCTCACGGAGGTCCAACGCCATCTTCACGTCCCTCAGCTCAAAACGAACATGATTGTACAGCTCTCGAAGGCCTGGATAATTTGCCAGCTTACCCTTCCATTTGTGCAACATGCTAGATGTCATCAAGACTGCTTGAGCATGAACCACTGCTGCAGTCCTCTCCAGTGGAAGGTCATAGCGCATGGAAGTCCAGTCTTCGAGTACGTTCTGCAAGATAATCATGCCGGACGTGTTGTGCCCCGTTCGAGCATTGTGCCTCCTCATGGCGTATGCCATCCCTATGGCCTCTTCCTTGAGGATGTCGCGCAGGAGCCTGACCCTTTTCTCCATCACTTCTTGTGAGCACTGGGTGTCGGCAGCCATCCTATCGAAGGTCCATTGATCCCAGTACTCGCGAGTCAGGGGAGCGAACTTGGTCCTCAGTCGGATCTGTTGGCAGTGGCTACCATAGGGTGGATGAGACTGATTCAGCGACCCCAGATCGACGACACTAGTTTTGGCTATCTTCTCCCTGAGCTCTTGGACAGTGATGGTCTTGTTGATCATGTTGTTTGTCCCTGAGTATTGGCTTCGCAGAGTGTCCCAGAATTCCTCGATGCGGATCGCGCACTCAAACGTGCAAAGCAGCTTGAGGATTTCCATCTCCCCATCATTGCGAGCGCTACGCTCCATCATCTTTGAGAAGCGGGATCCCTTCTCCACGAAGTCCGCTACAGGCAGCTTGGACTCTTCCAAGTCACTCACCCGAAGCAACAGCTTCATTAGTAGGTGGATAGCATGTGTGACTTGTTCACGATGCGGCCGCTTCATGACGAAGGCTAACGCTATGACAACCGGTGCCGGGATCTGCACGACGTCCAACCACTCGTTGATGTCGCTGTCTTGGCACATTTTGGTCTTTGCCTCGGCATACGTTGAGAATGCCCTGGGCAACCGGTTGACCTGCCCCTTCTGCTGGATCAAGACTAGGGTGGTCCTTAGAGCGTTGTAGCCCTTCACGGCCGTCGGGATAGACAATCTCTTCTCTGCCATCGCGACGAGTAGCTCAACCAGAGGGGGATCCGGATCAGCTAGGGCGTACCTACGTTGTAGGCTTGACCCCAGCTTCACCTTCACACCACCTCGGCGTAGACCCAAATCGATAGTGCAGTGGTGTCATTGTCAATGTTGTCGTCCCTGATAACAATGCATGCACATGACTTGACCTGAGACTTGAGTTGACCTTCCCTTACACTGTTACTCTTTTGATGCTTTCTCCCATATGCATGGTTCAACAACATTTGATTCTTGATACCTCGAATGATGCATCTTACGATCTTGTCGGTATACCATTGTGTTGCACGAGTCTCTCTACCTGCACATGGTCCATGAGAATGTGAGCCATCACACTTCGTATGCGACTCAGGAAATGATACCCCCCACGACACGATTCTCCATGGTTTCTTGATGGCAGTTCCGGCGTCCTTGAATTGTGACTTCAACCCATACATGCATCCGTCAAATTCATGCACCGTTGACTCAGTACCATTCACCATGAATTTCATCCTTTCATCATTCCAGTAGTCGCATCCTCTAGGGAGCTCTAGCAGTGCCATTGCATACAATTCATGAACTCTTTGGAGACATAATGAGAATTCTTCCCAAAGTTCCCAGTACAGGAATGCCTTCATCCTAATGTTGTGTGCAGTAGCTTCACTCACGTTTTTGTTCAAACGATTCCACGGTGAACCACCTGTGCAAGGCCCAGCAAAGAACACGCAGTCACTCGCACTTCTGATACATCGTCGCCACTTTGCTCTCCCAGAGTTGGACATCAAATTGTCATCTTCGGTGATAGTGACCACATGCATCAACTTGAACCGGTCCATCCTGTGAACTTTCGTGATAATGCTCGTCCTTCAATTCATATAGGTCCAGGCAAATCACGGTGTCACTAAGCAGCTGCCCGATGAAATCAGACATTGATTGTTTGAAGTGATACACCAATGAACTACCATCTTTCCGATGTAGGACCATTCTGATATCCCAATCTTTGTCTTTTCTGGTCTCATGCTTCAGTTGGTATTGATGGGTAATGAACATGTCATCCAAAGGGATTATTTTCATGTTACCATCAAACGTGCAGGTGACCAGTGTCTTGGCACGATGCCCTATCCTCCACATCAGATCCACTCTCCCTGAGGTCTTTCAAGTCAGCATTGGATATGATCTTGAAGGTTGTGGTCCCTGTCCAAAATTCGTTCCTTCGATTAGTTCGTTCGATGTTGTTCCCAGCTAATCTCCATGAATCTTTGATGGTTCTCCCACTTGATTGAAACACTTGGTACGTCTCTCGAACATCCCGAAATCGTTTCAACTTGCAAGGGAGGAACTCGGCTTCCTTGGGAACAAACATTCTCCTTCTTGGGGTATTGTGCACTCTCACCAGAGTTGTTTCATCCTGCCATATCCACTTGTCTTCACATTCTTCAGTCTTTGTTATTCTACTTCTGGACTGTGTTGAGTTGTGGGCTCGATCCCTCGAAACTCTCCCAAAAACCAGGTCACCACCAGCAAAACTGATACGACGATTGGGGTCCTTGTTTTCAGTGGGATATGGATCATCATTTGGATAACCAATTGGAAGACTACCCCAACCAGAACTCCCCCCATGAACAGCACGAAGAAGCGTGTTGATCACTCGAGCAGTACCGGCAGGAGCTGCATGAATGGTTGTGGGTTTGTCTCCATGAGATTGATGACAGAATAATTGATCAGCACCCACAGTCAATGGCGGATATGTCTGGACCGGGATCTGATGAGTCGGCATCGTAGCGGGAGCCCCTGGTCGTACTTGTGACGCCGGGTGTCGCGTTGTGACTAGCCCGGGCTGACGCTTAGCGTCCACCGTTGGCGGTTCGCTAAGGGTATTTGGATGGTATTGGAAACAAGCCCGTTCCACCCATTGATCAAAACGATCTTGTTGTTGGACAGGATGAGCTCGATCCTCTACCTTAATCCACTTGCCATGAGCCAGTATCCATGTACTGCGTAAACAGTCATTAGGTAGAGACACACCTGGTGGGCGCCTTCGAAAGAAGGTAGGCGTCTTGACAACCAAAATGGGGTCCATTCCTGGTAGTTGTTGGACTTGTTCTTTACCTGAAAGCCCTTTCTGATACACCTCTGGTGGTAGAATGGGGATTTCGGTATACGGAAAATTTGGAACTTCATTGGTTTTGGTTTGAAAAACTTGGCGAACCGTAGTATCGACATCAGTGGTCGGTGAGACCATGTCACTGAGGTCCTTCGAACTGAGATCGCCAGGGTCCAACAAATTAATGAGCATACATGCTCTTTTCCATGCGAGGGGGTTCTTGAATCCTTTGGTGTGAATGTCCGCGGCCATTTTGGAAGTAACTTCATACACAAGCACGTAGTTCTCCCTAGTAAAATGTTCATGGAGTGAAGTAATGGCTATGCCATGAGTCCTCTCAAGATGCCGCATAGTGGGGTTACGGCCCGACCGGACCACACCGATCATGCCCTGATTGTCATCGTGAAACAATAATTTGGGCGATTTCCCCGTGAGTCTCCCAAATACTCAATGCAGGCAATCCCATTGTCCGAAGCGTGACATCAGCAGCCACGATCTCAGCCTCAGGAGTGGAATGGCCTACACATCCCTGACGTTTGCTGCCTCCAGACAGGGGAAAGCGGGTGTGAAGCCCCTGAATGTGCATATGAGACCCAGAAGTAGACCTCAATGATTGTGCACACCCTGCAAAATCCGCATCAGCGAACAGAGATAATGAGAGATCCTTGAATTTATCTCCAACCCATCCTGTCATTAAGTGGTACAGTTTTGCATCATCATCGACTGTCCATTTGGTCACATTCCTGGCCAGTGAATTGATTGACCTAAGCAAGTCGAATCGTGCGATCCTGGCAGCGTACAACAACTTCATGAGCACGCTGGCAGCATGTGGCGCGAGTGCGCCTCTTGCAGACTCCCCAGAGGAGACGTCATCCCCTGTGGTACCGGGTTGATAAAACTCCGGTGCGCCCGGATCAAATTCATGTGAGCACCAAGGACAGGATACCTTATTTTTGGGATTGCCTGCGCATGGTGCTCGGTATTTGTGTTTTTTGGTTTCTTCCGGAAGACTGGGGGTTGATGCATTCTTCAACTTGGTATCTTTTCCCACAATGTCAAGCTATTTCTCCACTGACAGTTTCAACAAACCCTCCATGTCGTAGGTCATGGTTGACACCGGGGTACCATCATTCAGTTTGGCAGATCCCTTACTCAAAACGCATCCCAAATAGAGACCTAGATCAGTTTCCGTCTCAATGTTCAGCGTAGAGCGTAGCATCTCCCATCCCTTAGTCAGGTTCTCTTCCGGCCCTGCCAGTTTCAAGTCATCTACATAAATGACTAAAAGCAGTTGAAGTTTCTTGTGAAAATACATTGATGGCCATTCCTCTCCAACAGGGATGAAGTCCAACTCGGGCCCGTACTTTCCGATCACAATGCTGTTCCCACATAGTGCCTGAATCAGGATGACCATAGGGTGCTTTAACCAATCTCACTACTGATCTACGGAATTTCCGAAAGTCAATATTATCTGGCCATGCATCATCGGGTAATTCCACCCAACATAGTGGTCCCGTCAGGACTGCCTGGATATATGCTTGGATTGCATCAGCTAGTTTTACTCCATGCCCTGGTAGACACCCATAGAAGTCCGCCCAGCGGGATGCCTCAAATGTAGCAGGCGAGTTGCCAAGGTCCTGGAAGAATGCCTCCCAGAACTGGTTCTTGACTTGGTTGCCGAGCAGTACTCCTCGCCCTTTGGACTTTCTGCTGGGGTTACCTTTGGGCAGCTGATAGTTCTTCTCTACACAAATGCCATGGATCCTTGCCATGTGTACCTCTCTTCCATCTTTCTTAGCTTCACGAACAACATCATCATACTCTCTAACCACGCTAAAGTTATAAACTCCAGCTGCGTGTTGACCTAACCATTCTTTCCTCATGGCCTTACGGGCATCCTCATTTTCCATCATCTCCTTCCTAGCAACTGGACGTGCTACTGCAGTATTGAACATCTTATTGATGTTAATGCCACCACCATCAACAGTATTCTTTTCTGGGTGATAATCGTATTGATTGATGCATGGCACGCACGGAAATGAATGAATGTTCCCGATCGGGTTACATGATTCATGAACACTGGGTCCGGTGTCGTGCAAAGTTGCGGTTGCGACCACCTTTCCCTGGTTGAAGTCGTACACGTGGTCATTGTGCCAAGTGGCCTTCGGACCTCGTCCTTTCTCGACCTCGGACCATTCGTCCCATTCCACAATGAAATCGTCATCGTCAGGGACGTCAGTGTCAGACAAATCAGCAACAGTCGTAGTAGTCCCTTTCCCGTGGGGAATAGGGGACACTTTACCATACTGAGATTCCTTTCCTCTGCGAACATGATCCTGTGGTTTGGCCACTCCTGTCTCGTGGTCACCATCCTTCTTCTTGCCGGAGCTTGAAGACTTCTTCTCAGCCTTGGCTTTCTTCTTTTCTTCTCTTTTCTTCATTCGATCTTCACTCTCCTTGATCTTCGCTTCGCTTTTCTTTCTCTCCATCTGGGCCTCAGTCTTCTTCTCCTCGGCTTTGGCGATCCCTTTTCGAACATCGGGGGACATTTTCTGCCATTCTGCTGGAGTATATCTTGACGGCCTTGGAGTGCCCGAAATGCGGCGAAATCCTCGTTCATCAATGCGGTATGGATGACCGCGAGAGTTGAGTTTTACCCATTCACCATCATCATTCAAGTATACAACACCATCACCGGCCTTCCCTACAGAGTAGTGTTCAGGGCCTCCTTCAGGGATCTCAAGGTCCGGATGAGCTGGTTTGTCGATACCTGTTGGTCCCATTCTTATCGGTGTATCTTCAGGGAACAGCTCAGCATCTATTTCATCCAATGATAGTTCCCCTTCTACTTTCTTCTGTGGGACCTTCGATGAAGGCAATCCACCGCCATCTCCCCCATCATCATCATCTTCTGGTGGTGGTGGCGGTAGCATTTCTGAGTTCCCATCCAACCTGTCTTTGACCTTCAGACCTTCAATGGTAACATTGATCTTTTCACACTCAGTTTTACATGGGAATTCCAATGGTTCCTTCAGTTCAACTCTTTCGGTGTAATGAGGGGTCCTGAGCTTTGCAATGGGCTTCTCAGCATCATAAGCCAAGCTTTGTTTGGTCCAATCGCATAAAGCCCAAACCCTATACTTCCTTGACCAATGGAGTCCTGGTCCTAGAGAATAACCAGCAAACACTCCAGGTATTCCCATAGGATCAAATTTGTGTTGTTGTTCTCGTTCTCGAGACCCACTTGGTTTGAAGTAGACAAGCGCACCGAAAGGTATCATCTTACCCTTGAACTCTTCTCCATGTAGCTTACACCAAGAACTTACCTCTTCGTCGTTTGGTTCAATGTTCAACAAGTGACTAACACATCTGATGGCGTACATCCAAAAGCAAGGAGGAATACCAGCTTCAAGTAGACTAGTCGTTGCCACCAACACGAACTGGTTCGTTCTTTCGGCAAGCGAGTTGTGCTTTGTCTTTCCAGCCAAAGACGTGTCCATGGGAATCTTCAGAGCTTGCATTGCCTTGTCGAACTGTGGGGCATCGTCTGAGTAGGCCTCTCTGATCTTTCGACGACCCATGAATTGTTTCACTGCTCGAATCACAGCGTCTGTGTCTTTGCGTGCAGACGGGTAAGACTGGATCATTCCAGTATACCGATCTCGGATGACAAAGATGGTCTTGTCGTCTCCATAGTCCTGTTCAGCGATTCGACGATTGTCGACATAGTCGAACGTAACAAGGTCGCCAAACTTAGTGAGTTTGCGTTGGAATGCTCCTCTGAATGTTTTCCTGTGCTTCATCTTGGCGCGAACACATGATTCACAGTAAGGGTTCTTGTATCGATGGGTCAAGAGGTGAACCTTAGTTCTTGCTTCATTCTTCAGGGTTCCTCTCTTGCTCAATCTGACACTGCCATCCTCTTCATCCACATCGATGACATCGTCGGCATCTTCACGTGCACCTCCATCAGGAATTTCTTCAACTTCAATGTCATGTTCTACATCTTCGACATCAGGACCGATGCGTGGTTCATATCCAGAGTCCTCATCGAATTCATCATAATCATCGGCATAGCATGACATTTCTTCAGCATCTCCTGCATCACTACCAACGGCAACTTCGGGCATCTTCGTAGCTTTCTTGTCCTTGCTCTTCTTCTTCTTCTTCTTGGCCCTGTTGTGCGACTTGCCTTCTGATCTTCCGACGTTGTTGGTAAGATCTTCCAGCTCATCTCCACTTTCACCATCGATAACCATCATGTTCTCACCCTCAGATGTTGAGCATTCGTCACTGATGATGTTCAGGATCTTCTCGATTCTTGATGATTGTCCTCTCTTCTTCTTCTGATCGATGCTCACATATGGGATGTAGTCTTTGACAGTCATTTCAATGATGTGTCCGTCGGCATCAAGCATATATGGGCTTTTCCCAGAAGGCCATATGAATGAATATCCAAGGTCAAGACATCGTTTCCCCATGGATAGCTCTTCCAGGATATGCGCTTGAGCAGGTTCATCAAAAGACGATGTCGGAACTTTTCGTTGAGCTGGTCACACCGTTTGCGGTATGGAAGTTCACGGTTGTGTCATCATAAGTTGGAAGATCCATTCTGTCGATCTTCCTAGCAGAAATGAGATCATGTCCGCTACCAGAATCCATAATGAATCTCTTGTCTCTCTCCTCAACTGGTACCGTGATACACATGATGCTTCCCCTCTTGCCATATCGGCCTTCGACATGTTGAACGTAGTTCTCGACGAAGACCTCTCTTGACGGGTCACCATCATCATCGTGTTCCATCTTGATCAGGATGTCCAACGTCGGGCCGACAATGACGAGTACTTCATCAATGTCACGGTAGTCCCCTTTCTCATCCATGATAGTGGCCATGGCTTTTCCTCGGCTGAGCGCAAGTCTGCTTGAGTAGGCCCACTGGTCATCCTTTCTGATTTCCTCCGTGGTCTTACCTACCTTTCCATGCATCTTGGGATCCGTCTGAGATTTTCGGATACATTTCACGAAGTCTTTCTTCTCGTAAACATGGACCTCGTCCGCCTTCG
This sequence comes from Cladocopium goreaui, assembly GCA_947184155.2. Taxonomy (NCBI): domain Eukaryota; class Dinophyceae; order Suessiales; family Symbiodiniaceae; genus Cladocopium; species Cladocopium goreaui. The sequence continues at coordinate 215,688 of CAMXCT020000066.1, read as the reverse complement.
TGTCGAACTTGACTTTCTTCTTCATCTGACTGGATGCCGCCTTAAAGATCGGCATCTCGACATCGCTATCATCATGAAGAAGTGCAGGAGTCGCCTTGGATGAAGGTTGAACAAGTGTGGATCATGCCGTTTGTTGCACTTGTCACCGTAGCGGCACTTCCCTTTCGCCCAGTGCCAGCATGGTTCATCTATCTTTTTTGTCTTGTTGGCTGGAGATTGGCTTCTTGGCGTCTTTCCACCTACCTTTCCCGATCCGCCAGTCTTGCTAGCATCAAACGTCTTCTGGTCATGACTATACTCACAATCTTTCCCTTTCTTGCAAGACTTCTTGATAAAGTGGAAATGGCATGGAATCTTCTTCTTTTCTCGTGGGCTTGGACTTGGGGTCTTCGACTTTCCACGATTCTTCCCTTTCCCTTTACCTTTGGCATGTTGTTTCGGTTGGGAAGATGGTAGAACAGGAGCGGCCTCGACTTTAGCTTTGGCTTTCGGAGCAGCTTTCTCCTTGGCCTTCGCCTTGGCATTGGCCTTCGGATTTGCATCCTGTGGAGCAGGTGTCGATGGTGCAGGAGTAGTAGGCTTCCCTCCGCCAGCAAAATCTCTTGCATACTTCTTTCTTGCAGCAACATGTTTGTCTTCTCTGATCCTAGCAATTTGTCGCTCAATGACGTCGAGAAGATGCTGATAAGATCTCCTTGGGTCTCCTTCAATCCATGATTCATACTGCTTGATGTCAAACATCAATAGATGGGAGTTTCTGATCTTCTTGTATAGAACATCCCGTAGCCAGTCATCGGGAGGGATGTCATCCGGCATCATGTTAGTGACCATCTCCATCCACTTTTCGTAGAACACTTCAATGTTCGCATCTCCATGGTATTGCGATCGGATGATGTGCTCCATAGTGAATGCGGTCTCTCGTTGCCCTGGTGTTCTGAAATGATTCATGATCATGGCAAGTATTTCCCGTCCCATGACATACGTCCCTCTCCGACCATGTGCCTGAGTCCTCAGCCTCAACTTCATAGCTACATGTCGAGCAACATCATCAGCCTGCGTGATGACATTAGACAGAGCGATTGAAAGCTTTGCATCGATGGACTGGAATCTCTGGCCGTCACTGTCGTTTAGGGCGTCAAGGTCAGGATTTGGTTGTGTTGCCGGCTGCAACCATGCCTCCCACGCGGCTCTATCGCCATCGTTGGCTGCCAGGCAAACGCTCTTGATGAGATCAGATGTCCATACCCCCAAGTTCTGATGCTTTGGCCATGGGCTGATGTACACTTTGTCGGCTTCCCTTCGAGAAACTCATGGGGGTTCAACAGCAGTGAATGCTGTCGTCGACACGTCATCAGCTACAGAGTCTCTCTGGGATCCACGGACTGAAGGTAGTCCAGGTGGTCCTGGTGGTTCAGGAGGTCCTGGTGGTCCACTTGGATCAGGAGGTCCATCTCCATTCGGAACATCAAATCCTTGTGCTCTCATGTCTGCGGCAATCTTCCGATCAACATCACGCAGAAGTTCGGCCACTCGTTGACCTGGTTGCGATGGCTGTTGGTTGACTGGTTCATTAGGAACATAGCCGGCATTGGAGGCGTTCATCTCTTCATTCAGCGCCTCATCCAATTTTGGGTTCCATGTCCTAAGCACAGTCATCTCGGTGTTCGCCGCATTCACCTCGTTCTCCAATACCTCAACTCTAGATCTCGATGAAGGGTATATCGGAGGGATACCTGCGGAGTAAGGGAGTCGGCTCGGATCCCCCTGAGTTTTGATGATTATCTCTGCATCTTTTAGGCTCCTTCTCAAATCATCAACGTTTCGTTTCATGTTCTGGATTTCGGAATCCTTTAACTTCAGCTTTTCATCCCTATCCCGAAGTTCCCCCATATAGTCACATGACCTTTCATAATGTTGGGCGCCACTAGCCAGTTTCAACTTTCGCTCACTCTCCAATTCAGACCTAAGTGTTGCAACTTCAGAACCAAAGTGAGCCGTGGGCCCTAACTTCGGAGCTTCAGCCACTTCATCTTTCCGCCTGATATTGGCAGACATGCATTCTCCAAGCTCTTCCACAAGGTCCTGGGTCCTAATCTGTGCGATCTTGATCTGACTCTCGAGGTGTTCAATCGCGACTCGATTAGGACCTTGGCCGTTGGCCGCAGGATCCTCTCTCAGTGATCGTCTCAACTTCGTTTCCCGGTCCTTGACCTCAGCCCGGAGTTCATCGTTCAGAGCATGTTCATTCTCGTAGAGCTTCTCATAGTGCTCCATCCTGCTATTGGCACTCATGCTTAGATTGGATTCAAGCCTTAGTCGAGCGATAGCCTCAGATCGACATTCCGGTAAGCCTCAAAGCGCTTCATCGTATCATGCTCAGTGTTTCGATGACGCAGATCACTTTCAATCTTGGCCTGGTTTGCCTCATGTACCTTCTTCCTATAATCTCTAGTGATCTGTTCCATACTGTTCTCATACAACTCAGCTTGCTTGCGGGAATGTACTAGTGCTTCACTCATCAGATTGTTTTCATCCACCAACTCTTTAACTTCAAAAGTTCGTCGTTGATTGGCCATTTCCAGATGAGTTTGAGAGTGCGATGCCAGTTCAGATCGATTACGATACTCCACTATGGAATTCTCAAAACCAGCTTGCATCTCTCTTCCTTCTTGAAACAATTTCTCGGCAACACTTGTGGCAAGATCACTGTTATGTTGCATTTGTTGTAATCTTGACTCCGTGTTACCCAATAGTCCTCGAAGGTGATACACTTCGTCCTTGTACTCCTCCTGGATCTCCATTCCTCGTTGATGAATTCTCCTGGCTCCGTCCTCCATGAGGGCACCTCGGCGTTCGAGTTCTTCAATGCGAAATGTTGCACCCTCATCTTCTTGAGAAGCTATCATGAGTTCAGCTTGATATTCTGCAACTTCATTGGTTGAGTACATCAATCGTTGATTGAGGGTATTGAATTCATCATACACGTTCTGATTTTGTGTCTTGAGGTAGTCTGACTTCAATATCCTTGATGAGTTGATCCCGTGACGCAGCATATAGTTCCAACTGGGTCATCTTCTCTTGGAGAGATTGACATTGTGCCCTTAGTTCATCAATTACTGAAATGGGTTCTCTACTTCCTCTACTTCCACTTGTTTCTGTTGTTCGTCTCTTGATTCGACCGTCATCCCTTGTCCTGCCGGGTTGGTCCTCGATTGCTCTCGGATTTTCCGGTCGGGTAGTTGTTCTTCTTCTCGGCGATCGATGGCCTCTTTGTCGTGTTCCACTTCGAGCGCCATCACGTGCCGATCTTGGAGTACTAGCTGTCGCTCTCCTCCGATGTCCAGTTACATACCATCCTGCCATTGTCGTTCCCGACATTGTTGATTTAGACCCACTATCTGCAGTACCAGGTGAAGTCTGTGAAACCTCTTCGGCTGGCGCTACAGAATTGTCGTTGAAGGTAAACTGAGTGTCACCACTGCTGCCTTGAATCTTTGCGATGTAGAGCTGATCGGTTCTTTGCGCCCACGATCGTTGCTCCAGGCGCCGGCTAACAGCACGTGAGCACTCTTCCCTCGTTGAGGGTAAGAGCACTACGGCTGATAACCTGTGAGCAAATTTACCCTTGTTCGGGGTGCAGTTGTAGTTGAGATACTCGATGTGCTAGTTAACCAACGCAGGCGACATGCAGTGTCAGACGGTGCAGTCTTTTTACCCCGCAAATGGGGTCTTGAGCCAAAATGTATTGGCGGTTTCATGCGGAGCTGTGGACATGTGTGATTGATGACATGTCACAGCTTACTACCGTGCAGTTCCCTTTAACAATATATATATATACACATACACACATATATAATTAGTATATCCCTTATTTGAGACGTACCGACGTTGGATGATGTTGGATGATGTGTACTTCACTCTTCCAACGAGATGGCCAGTTACACATCCTTCAGCCATGGAGCCTCCGACAAATGCTAGCTGCTAGGTAAAATCCTTGGCTGAAGACCTTCGCAGCCAAACTGCAATGGGACAGACGGACACATGAGTTTTAATGCCATCCAAAATGGGCACTTCTCATATGTTTGCTAAAAAAATCAGTTGGTTTGGACTCTTAAGCTCAAGTCAAGTCATCTTCCAATTATATCATAATTACTGGCTACCAAAAAGTTTTTGATGTACCATGATGTATATTACCTTGGTACCACGAAAAGTGATGTTTTTTTTGGACCCCGCAGCCAGACCAACCGTTGAAAAAACCAGGGAATTCCACGACATTCTGAGGCCCACGCATTTTGGAGTGTTGCCACGACATCGATGCCTCTGTGAGTGCTGCTGCGCTGCGCTGCGCCTGCGACTTGGCCAAGGCTGAGGTCCTCAAGGAGGCGGGGCTCAACAGCTGGTGGAAGATTTTCCATTGCAAACCTTATACTAATATATATATATATACATTGAGCCCGCTGTGCTGGTAAGACATTTCCACCCGCAGACGAAGACGAATTCCGAAGACGAATTCCCCGAAGACGAATTCCCCCCGAAGACGAATTCCCCCCCCGAAGACGAATTACGAAGACGAATTCCCCGAAGACGAATTGCCCCCCGAAGACGATTCCGAAGACGAATTCGAAGACGAATTCCCCGAAGACGAATTGCCCCCGAAGACGAATCCCCCCCCGAAGACGAATTGCGAAGACGAATTCCCCGAAGACGAATTGCCCCCCGAAGACGAATTCCCCCCCGAAGACGAATTGCGAAGACGAATTCCCCGAAGACGAATCCCCGAAGACGAATTCCCCCCGAAGACGAATTGCGAAGACGAATTCCCGAAGACGAATAACCAAAGGGAAGAATTCCCCCCGAGAAAGGACGAATTGCGAAAGACGAATTCCGAAGACGAATTCCCCGAAGACGAATTGCCCCCCGAAGACGAATTCCCACCCGAAGACGAATTGCGAAGACGAATTCCCCGAAGACGAATTGCCCCCGAAGACGAATTCCCCGAAGACGAATTGCCCCCCGAAGACGAATTCCCCCCCGAAGACGAATTGCCCCCGAAGACGAATTCCCCGAAGACGAATTGCCCCCCGAAGACGAATTCCCCCCCCGAAGACGAATTGCGAAGACGAATTCCCCGAAGACGAATTGCCCCCCGAAGACGAATTCCCCCCCGAAGACGAATTGCGAAGACGAATTCCCCGAAGACGAATCCCCGAAGACGAATTCGCCCCCGAAGACGAATTGCGAAGACGAATTCCCCGAAGACGAATTCCCCGAAGACGAATCCCCCCCGAAGACGGATTCCGAAGACGAATTCCCCGAAGACGAATTGCCCCCCGGAGACGAATTGCGAAGACGAATTCCTCGAAGACGAATTGCCCCCCGAAGACGAATCTCCCCCGAAGACGAATTCCGAAGACGAATTCCCCGAAGACGAATTGCCCCCGAAGACGAATTTCCCCCCGAAGACGAATTCACCGAAGACGAAGTGCGCTCCGAAGGCGAATTCCCCCCGAAAGAAGAGGTTTAATTTACATGAACAGGATGGAAGCGTTGAAACGATGGGGAGGAAGTAATGGACGGAAGAGAAGAGTTGAAGCGAAAGGCACGCCGTATAGGAAACGGAAGGGAAGAGTTGAAAGGGAAGGGAAGGAGTAACGAAAGGGATGAAAAAGAGTTGAAACGAAAGGAAGGAAGTAACGAATGGAAGGGAAGAGTTGCAACGAAAGGACGGACGCAATGAAATGGACGAGTTGAAAGGAAAGGAAGCGCAAGACGAACAGGAAAGAAGAGTTGAAGCGAAAGAAAGATAAGAAAGGAGGTAACGAAATGAACGGCTTGAAACGAAAGGAAGAGGTAAACGAACTGGATGAACACATTGAAACTTAATGCAACATGAAAGCTGAACGTGGGTAAGCTGTGAACCCATGAGCCCCTCTACCCTCAACAGAAGCTTCCTGATTGGATCTTATCCTTGGCACATCGCTCAGAACGGATCCACATTTGCGAGGTACCCATGCCAGGCCCATGCCAGACACCTTGCTGGCCACATCTCAGCGACTTCGCATCCTTGCGAAGGCTTATGATGTTTCTTTGTGTGATGTGGAAGGCGCGGGGACCGAAAAAACATCAGATCTTATTGGCCAAGCATCCCTGCGACTGAGTGCTCGAGAAAGTAATGGCTGCCTCAACTTATCCGTCCTGCAACACCCTGGAAGGCTTTGTGTCAACCGCTTTGAGCGTGGTTGATGAGTGTGTCCAAACAGGGACAGTGGAACCAGAGCTGACGGCGCCTTGGCCAAAGCCTAAACGTGAACACACGTGCACACGCCTCTAAATTCATGCAATTCAAGAGGTGTTGCAGTGTTGCTGGACATGATTTTTTCCCCGTTTTTCGAGATTCTATGTTTGAAGCACTTGTTGCTGATTCCCTTGGAAGACTTTCCATAACTTCTGTACCTCCAAGACTCCAAGTCAAGTTGATTTCATGAATCAATCTGAATCAGAAGATTTTGGGATTGGGAGCTCCTTGAGGTCACTCTGCTGGAACTCCTGGCCCTGATCTCTGTCCGCCACGCCGGCCAGCTGATGCAGCCCTTGCCAGCAGTGGCAGCAGACGTTCGGGACGAGCGTCAGCTGCAGCAGCTCGGCGTTCCAAAACCTTGGGGCCTTGGATCTACATGGATCTACCCAATCTATCCACTACTGGGGATCACGAAACTGGGAAGTGCTCTTTTCAAAAATCATTTAGAAGGACAGGGGGACGGGTGGATTGATCTATTTCGAAAAACTGGGGGGGACAACATGGACAACTGGCAGCCACTTCTGTGACATTCGCTTTTCTGAGTCTGTGTGACTATTGTGACTACATGCACGCTTACGATTTCTTTTTTAGGACAGGAGTGCTGAAATGTGTGGCTGAGGCAGGCGAGCACAGCAGCCGAAGATCTATTGGAACTTGCCACTTGGCGGGGCAGTTGAACCTTGAGCTGGACCTTGTTGTTGATCTCTTGCACTTTTTGCACTTTTTACAAGGGAAGGTTTTCAAAATTCAGCTCTTAGCCACGCGTTTTATTTGTTGGATGTCTCTCCACAAGTTGATCATTCTTCAATTTTCCAAAACAGACATGCTCTGTATCTGTGGTGTGGTTGAAACCTTTTCTTTTTTGTGGGGTTGTCATGAATGCGGACTTCGTCGACTGAAGAGCGCTGCCTTTGGGGTTGCCCTGTGCACCTTGAGCGCCTGGTGGAACGCCGCCCACTTTGGAAAGACCGAAGAGGTGCCAGGGTTCGGGCTGGGCTTCGATGGTGGTCCAGGTTCTTTGAAATCCGATGTGTTGGGTACCGAGGTGAAGCCTTGGTTCTGCCAGCTGCCAGATGCTCTTCAGGATGCTTTGGCGAATCACTTGGGGAAGTTGTTAGAGGAGGTGCGCGATCAGTGGCGGAAGTGGGTGCAGATTAGTAAACAGTAATAGCCTCTCTCTTCTGAACTTTCCTGAATATCAGAAGAAAAAATGTTGAAGCTTGTACTGCCAAGATGGGTCATGGACTATCATGGACTTGAGAATGGTGTTGTTCTACTATGAAGTACGAAGTCTCCCGAGTGGCGTCTAGTTGCAAGACAGGCCAGAGGTGAACTGACAAATTTAAGATTTTTGATCTGGTGTCCGGGATGCCAGAGCCTGGGGACCTCAAGAGCTCCGCATTTTCCCATGTATTTGTTCTGTTGCAGAAGGCCTGCAAACTTTTGACTCAGTGATGATGCTTCAAGGACTTGATGTACCTGAGTTCTGCCGAGGCGTCAGCTGGGGAAGGGTTGGAATTGAACTTTGTGTGCTCTTAGGAGATTGCCTCCAAGCCATCACAGAGACATACAGAGACTTTTTAGTGGTGGCCTCCGTGCTGCTGTTTGTAGTCCGATTTTGGAAGCGGTACGTCAGTTTAACTCTCAAGTGTCGGAGCCTTGGGTTTTGCAGTCTTGCAGGGCTTTTTCACAACCTTGCTTGCAGCTGTGAAGTTCTTGCACAAGGATAGTGATATGAATGTGAGACTCCTTAGGTCAGGCGGTGCTGACTTCACATCCTTTGGACAAGTTTCAATCAGAAGCCAGAACGCCTCATAAGAAAGATTCTTTCAATGCTTTCCTCTCAAGATCAACTTGACGTAACTTGACCATTTTGATAGGTGCGCTGCAGCAGGCAGCAGTCGGAAGAAACGTGTTTCTACCAAAGGTTGAGGCAATATTGTTTCAATTATACAAATAAAATCGAATAAATATAATTACATATATATATATACATATATATGTAAATATTATACAGATATACATGTGTACTGTATCCTTTTGTATTATACAGTATGGGTGTATATAATTGTGTATGCACCCCCCTTTTTGTCATGATTCATGATTGATTGTTTACTGCATTTACTGCTATTGCAGGACGAAGGCACTGCCATTGCCAAAGATCTTTCCTTCAGGCTCTTGCAACACGTGGGTGTGGGAAAGTGTTTTGGATGAATTGTCTCCGGGATGTGATCTCTATCCACCTGGCTATCGGAGTTGGTGACCACTGAGGCTGACACCTCCGTTGCAAAAAGCGCTCCTCAACACCCTGCGCCGTGGTGTGGTGAACGCTGCTGCTGGTAGCGCCGCTGGCTTCTTGGAGGAGCGGACGGGCGTGTCCGGCAGGGAGCAACTTTTCATCTCCAAAATCTGGAATTGTCAAGAAATCAGCACTTTTTGGTCCATTTCAGTAATTTAGGCTCAACCAAAGCTTGGGATGTTACCTACGTGTTCATATCAACCTTTTCCACGTGGTCCAGGCCTTGACTCCGTGGATCACGAAGCATGTCACTTGGTAGCGCATGGCTTTGGCCGCTGGTCATCTTGATGCATCAAGCCATCTCAACCTGCCCTGCGATGCCTAGGTGGTAGAAGACGTTTTGATCGACAACCTGGCATCATGGGCAAAGGAGCAGTCCAATCAGGCCGGAACTTCGGTTTGCGACCATGCATTGAATTTCTTGCCCTCTTCAATCAAACAATTCTTGGAGACATTTGATTACAATTCAAACTTGACTTTATGATTTGTTGTCATAGCATAGTCAGACATTTTGTGGGTGACCGCTCTGTTTGTGGCGAGAAAGGAGCAGAGATACTCCCAGACTGTAGGTTTTGCGATCCTTCAATCTGATTGTGTGAAAACCAAAAAACACTCACATCCGCTTCTCTATTCAGACGCAAGAGTCCGTTGACACAGTTGGCACAATTCTTTTGCAGTTGAAGAGAGCATTGGTCTGCTGTTCATTCATAGATTTATAGGGTCTTTGGTGCGACAGGCACTGCAGGAGGCTGGGCTGGAGAAGCTCTTGGAGGCATGCAAGAATACTGTGAAGAAACTTGATCCTGAAGCTCGGCTAAGCATGGCATTGTCGGATTTTACATGCAAAGAGTGGCAATTTGATGAAGACTTGTTTCCTTTTCTACCTTTGATTGGTGTCTGGGGTCACATGCACATGATTGCTTTCTCCACATACCCAGCAGAACAAATAGTTGCAGTGGACCCGACTAGCTACACCAAGGAATCGCCAGAGAAGCCAAGCAACTGGAAGCAATTGTGGGCATTGGGAATTCTTTGGAGAACCTCTAGGCTTCGAAACTTATTTGTGTTGTGCATCAAACTCATAGCTTCTAGCTCAATTTTGGGAACCTGAAAGTTGGAAAGCACTTCAGAGACCAATGGTCAGGATCAATAGGTAGCTGCGCACGGCCATATTTCCCGCACGCTCACATCCAGCCATCGCTTGTGGATATCCCAAGCAGCAGGGTAATTAACATGAAGTGTGTCGCAGCCCAGGCAAGCGTCGCCGGATCACAAAAGGTGGAAACAGTGGCTGAACTGCACTTTGCTCTTCGAAACATAAAGTGGATGTCAAAAACACATTTCACTTTCAAAGCATAAAGGCAGTGTCTGCCGGTTGGCCAATTCCATTTCTATCTCAAGTGAGCGCGTCGCTTGCGGTGTCCGATTCGCCATGGATTGACATGGTCAGATCAGGAAAGACGCCGACTTTTACACAAGAGATCAAAGATGCCATGGAGCTGCCGTAAGATCTTGGAGGCATGGCTTTGTAGGTCAAGGAGTCAAGCACTTCAGTAGCACCAAACTTTCATTTTCTATGAATTGTACAGGTGTGGTCCCAAGATGGCTTTCCATGTGTGGGTGAGTGGCAGTCTCTTGAAGCGAATTGCTGGGAGGTCACTGCGATGCAGCGCATGAAGGATCTCAACTTGGTGAATGCATGGAATTTGGTCGGCATTCCCACATTCTCAACTTTTACGGTCGGCGCTTGGGCGCCTTCTCACATTGTAAAGAGCTGCAGGGTGCGCCATGCTCACTTCACTAGGGACCTGCAATCCAACTCTGTCAAATTTATACAATTTTCCCAGGAGTCGTTCCAGCATGGATCTTTGAGAGCTTGAAAGCAGCTTTGACAGGTTCTCTCCTTTTCAACCTTCGCTCTTTCATGGTCTTTGTGAAACTTAGAGCCTTTGGGGGAGTGCCTCAAAATTCCATTAGGACAGGAACACCTTTGCTTGTTGACCCCCTGCAGCCAGTGCAATGTGGAATTAGCTGAAAAGCAGCACCATTGCACCATTGCAGTACAAAAGGATCGTTTTGACGGCAGACCTGGTTTTGGAACCCGTCCCCATAAGGCAGAAAGAACTCCAGTCAAGAATCTTCCTTGATGATCAGTCGGCATACTACAAATGTATTGGTCACTAACAGAGAAGGGTGATATTAGAATACATGATCTCGTTCGGGTGTGTTTGTGTGTGTGATCTTAGGAATGCTGGTATTGGTATGGACAGACTTGAATTATGGGCTGGACTTTGAAGTCAGAATCAATAGATTGATTTATGGGAACATCGTTACAGGAAAGTCTATATTTGGCGGTAAAAGAGCAGTGTTTCCTGCAAATTGTCCCAGAAACCAAATTGGTCACAAAAAGGTACTCCAGGGCGAGAGGTAACCGACAGCCGCCAAGGCATTGCATGGCCAGGCTATTGCAGAAGGTGCTCAAGGTGCAGCTGGATGGTTTCTGGTGCTGCGTCAACGGTGTGAAGTTCTTAGTAATTGGAAGTTGATCAGGTTGGAATATCAATCTTTAGGTGTTGCTGCTATTTGTTCATCCAGAGTTCATCCATCTGCTGAAGCCTTCTCTGGGCATGTTACCAGGCCGTGGTGTCACGCGCTGGAAACGAACTTCCTCCGATCTTCCAGGCCGCGCGTGGCAGTTTCTGTGCTCTGCTGATGGTGTTGCAGTCGTCTTGGAGGAGAGAAGAGAGTACTACGATAGCCATAAACACCATGTAAAGAGAGTGTTTGAAAAAACCATGAAAAAATGCCCTTGGTGATCTTCTTCACATCATGTGGCAATGTCTGAACTGTGTTGTTGCAGTCGCATAGAAAAAAGAATGATTTATTACCCTCCACCGGTGTGCCCAAATAGGATGGGTGGGCTGGAGCCCCTTAAAAAATGAAAATCCGACTAGATTCGGATGTATTCTGAAAATAACACGGGTCAGATCACAGATCACGTCATTTTATTTTTTGGGTATGTTTTTTTTTGAGGGGCTTAACCCATGAACATAGCTGACAGAGATATTATGATAGCAGAGATGAACAGCTGTGAACATTATGCTTTTTTTGAGGATTTAAACATCATGAAACAACAGTTGCTATCGAATTTATATGTACATCATTTTTTTGGGGCAAAGTCTTGTGAAAGGCACAGCGCCTTGGAAGATTTCCAGTTTATGTTGATGTAGATTGGGGCCTGCCATTTTTAGCGAAACACAACCTGGATAACAAGATTGACAAGGGAAGAACATGCCAGGGCCCAACCTCCACCATTTGCCATCTGGGAGGGGCCTAACCAGGTTTTCTTTTAGTGTGTGTAGCTCGTGTTTTCTCATTTTACCTTATGCCCGATCATTTTATTTCTATGTTTTTCTTAGGCCCCTTTATTTTATTTTTTTAGGGGCCCCATCCCTCCCCCTGGCACCACACAAGGGTATATTTATTGATCTACGAAGCTTTCTGCGGCATTGAGGTTGCTGCAAAGTCCAACCGAGCAGATGAGGCCACGCAGCAAAGGGTGCGTAGACGAAGTGTTTTTCTGCGTCCCAACGAAGTGGATATATGTATAGTATAGTATATATATAGTGTTTATTGTTATTTATACATGGTATTGTAGGAGAATCCAGGGTGAATTCTTCAATTTTCTTGATGCTGCCATTTGTCATGGTACACACACATGGTGCAGCCCTGGGTGACTCTTTGTTGATTGTTCAGGCTGTGCATTTCCGGGATGCCTTTCAATGCTTCCTTGACAACTACTTCGTGAATGAGGCGTAATCTTTTTCCGAAACAAAAGAAAAGGACATATATTCTACTACATAATCCTACATATTGGGTTGTGGGAGGACAGCGCGATTGAAAGCAACCATACAACAGCAAGAGTCTTCGCAATACCAGCAATGAAAAGCATTCAGCCAATGTATGACAGAAATGACGCATCAGAAAGTCAAGATAGCCAGAGAAGAAAACCATGCCTGAGTGAACAGCGTGCCTACGACAGTTTTGGGTTTGTGAGTTCCAGAGCCACTTTCGTGTGGACGTCTTCTTTCACTTGCAAGGTGCTGATTGAACGCCTTGAAACCCTGGCTTCAATGCAAGGTTTCAATTCATCCAAAAATGCTCTGCGGTGTTGGAACTTTTTTAAATCATGAGCACCGAAAATCATAGACATTAGACATTGTATTTTTAAAGTTTAAAATGATGCTTTGGAACTTCTTCAAGCATGTTGCATGTCCTGATGGGCCAGGATGCGGCAAGTGCTGCAGCAGAAAAGCCAGCTGGAAGCACTCCTCGGCGTTTTGCACTGAGATGCCAACGTTGCAATCGCAAGCTGGATCCAAACAGAACCAGAACACTTCAATTTCAATCCCAGAAATGATTCCTAGGTCCAGCTTCAGGAGATCGTGCAAGGAACTTAGTGCGGTGTTGGTGAGCAAATGTGACAGCAGCAGCTGTGACAGCATCGCCTTTCTGGCCATTTTTGCGGGAGGTCAACCGACAGATACCGACAGCATAGTGGCCTTGGATGGTGGCGTGCCACAGTGCTCGGGCGGGTCTGGTTGTGCGTTCTTGTTGGTTCCTGATGCAGTGTGGTTACAGTTAAGGGAAGCAGAAAGATTTCATGTGTGGAAGGCAGGGGCGGCGCATTATTTGCAGACACAGAAAGACGTTGCCGCCTGGCAGGTACGGCACTCGCAGGAGTTGGCTGACAACTCTGCGCGGCTTTGTGGGCGCCTGGCAGGCCCAAGTGAAGCCAACCCCGTTACCCTATGCCAAGCTACTGTTGGTTATCGGAAAAAAAGTTCAACTCTTGCACTGCATGAAATTGAAGATGTAAATGCCAAAAATGGAGGGACAGAAGCAGGTGCGATGAGATCCTAGCGTCCAAAATGCCTCTTCGATTATGTCCTGGAGTGTTGGTGCGTTCCAGATCCCGCTAGGTATCTTGACGGATGCTGCCGGTCTCAGAGCTGCGTTGGTGTGGGAACCTGGACACTTTAAAATATTGCCAAGTCCCTCGAGTTGTAGCAGAATGGCACTGCATTCACTACATGCTTCGGCAATGACTTTCTTCACCGCAAGTGCAAATTAATCCTGTTGGCAAGAAGAATTAGATTGTTTCCATCTAGGCACACAGTGAGCGTGCAGCTGTCTGATCCAATCTATTATACCATGTGTGTTTGATTGCACCTGTTGCTGTAGCCTCTGGCGAGGCACAGGAACTATTCGCAGACAAAACGGTTCAAAGCTAGCGAAACATGACACCTTTTTTGAACCATCTTGATACATTTTGAGATTTTATATCATTTTAACATATTTTACTGTAGTACATTGATACATGTATTTAATCGGATTTAATTCTGATGTGTGTTGACGCATGCTGGCATTATTTGGATACCAATTTATAACCGATCCATGGTATTCTTTCTGCACACACATTGTCAGTTTTTGGACAGAAGGTTTGGTGCTTTGTCCAGTTTGCTATTCAATGCTATTCACCAAATCCTTCTTATGAATGCATGCTGAATCCTTCTTTGTGTGTTCTTCAGCTTGGTGTCCTGGTGAAAGCGAGAGTTTCAGCTCATCACAGGCACCTGAGACGGGGCACGACGTGCACTCCAGCACCTCCATCTTGGCTCTCTATGCATAGGCTCCGCCCCAAGAAGTGCACCCCTACCTGGATGAAAAATACTGCAGCATACCCATTAAAGTCATCAAACTGCAACAATATCAATATTCAAATATGATATATTCATATGTATATTTAGATAATTATATATATATATATTATATGCATATGCACACACACACATATATATTATCATATATATATATATATACAGAAGTATATACCATATGTATATATATATACATACATACGTACGTACGTACATACATACATACATACATACAGAATATACTGAATATACTGAATATACTGAATATACTGAATATACTGAATATACTGAATATACTGAATATACTGAATATACTGTACTGTGCATGATTCAACCCTATTTTCATTCATGTTCTTTTGCATGTCGCTGATGCTTGATGCAAAGCTGTCATAAGCCGTTGTCATCTTTCTGAAAGGCCTTTGGATCGAAGCCTTGGTCGGGGCAAAGCCGAAAGGGCCAAAGTGAAAATAAAGCGGCTTGTCCGGCGTCAGTATGCGTCAAAATTGCAAACACAAAACCAGATTATGATCATTATGAAGAGGTGAATCTTTCAATGAAGATTTACACACACACATTCTTGTAGCGTATACCCTCTTTTACCTGTACTACTAATTTCTTTGGCAGTGCTGGTGTTTGCAAATCAGTTCACAGCTGACCTAAATTTGCATTGACACTCGTGCAGTTGATCTCTCCTGGAAAGAACTGAGAGTCGTGGTGTTGCTTTGATTGCTTTGCCCGCCGCAATAGGTGTTCAGTCAAGCCTCAGTGAAGGCTTCAATGTTTATTCATGGTGACAATGTGAGTGGTTTCTTGGAATCCAAAGATAGTCACATCCAGTTTCTTAAAATGCATGCAGCGAGTCTTTTGCAAATGAGGTGATGTCCGCTGCACTTCTATATGTTGGGCCTAGACTCTAGGCATGATATAGACGGCACAGACATGAAGGATGATGCTATTCAACATTGCCGGTAGACTTAGCGCATCTTTGAACTACAACAAGCACAAATTGTGCAGCACAAACCATAATATGATGTTGCTTTAGTTAGACATGTAGTTACCGCATGTTACTGCTGTAGCCCTAACTTCAGGCCCTAACTTTTGGTGTGTAAGTGCTGCTCCGCTGCGGGTGCAACTCACCACCGCCTTTGCTCCTTCGGCTCAGAGACAGGCGGATCGGACCAGGTTGAAAGCGCCCCCCCAAAGGCCATACGTATCACCATACATCCCCTATACATCCCCTATACATCCCCTATACATTCCCTATACATTCCCTTTATCTCCTGTATCTCCTAATTTCTGAAAGAAATCGTTCTTATTGTGACATCTTCTCGGTATCTCCGTTTCAATCAGTCCCACTTAGTTCGTCTTTTGCACCCTGCGTTTGAGCGACCTGCTCCAGGGGCAAAGGCAAAGCTGAATGCGGGTTGTTTCGTAGTGGAATGAACTTGACCACTCTGTTTTGCAACGTGTTTCTTTGTGTGCTTTTTCTATCTTTTGTGGAATTTTCACCAAGGTCCATCCGCAAAATATTGAAAACTGCGATGCTCCCATGATGACTCTTGACAGTGTGATGAACGTGATGAATGTTCTGTAAACTTTAGTTCTCTGTCTTTGTCAACATTCTTTTTCAATGCTATGTGTCAAGTGCAGCTGATGCTGCGAGGCTTGCGGCCCCCCAAACCCTAGGTGGCGGCAAGGTATCTCCAGGCACGATAGGGCAGCTGTTGAAAACAGCATCCGCATGACCTTTGGGTGGCGAGGAGCGATCAAATTTATCGAGTTGTTATGTCAAGTTATGTCATTGCAATCAGTGGATGCACTTTTTGATAATTTTGGATATCTAGGGAAAGAATGAGGCTGCACTTTGCACGCTTGGTGGCCATTGGTGGCCTCAATGCTCGCAGAATCAGTATAGGATATTTGAAATCTATGCTGATCTACTCCGGCCATGTCGGGCCGTGAATATGAGATGTTTTTTTACACGTCCTTTTCAGCAACACTCGTTTCTACTGCGATGCTTCAAGCTCACAGCGACATGAGCATGCCTGGCTTGGTCAACCCTGACGCTTGACACATCATGACAAGATATCACAAGTCAATATCCGACCTTGCCGGCATTACAGTAATAAAGCATAATAAAACATTTTGCCCTTAGCCCCAGGAAGCACCTGTGAACAGCAAGTCTTAGCCAAGATCGAAGAACAAAAAGTAACGGAGCTATGAAAGGCAAATGAGTGGCAGTGATACATATGTCAATGAGCCATGAATGACAAATGATGCATGCGTGTATAACCAGTCACAGTGAAAGACTAACTGGAGCAGCCACAGACCTAACACTTTCGAATTTTTATCATGTCTGACAAGGGATGTGTTCCACAACGGCAGAACGCCATATTATTACCCCTTGCCACTTCCCACACCTCACGCTGAAGCCCAGCTCTGTGATGGGGGAAGAGAAGAAATCCAAGAAAGAGGACAAGACGGAAAAGAAAAGTAAGAAAGAGGAGGACAAGGAGAAGGAGGACAAATCGGACAAGGCAAGAAAAGAGGAGGAAAAGAAAAGCAAGAAAGAAAAGGAGGAGGACAAGAAAAGCAGAAAGGACGAGGAGAAGAAGAGCAAGAAAGAACGTTCGCGGTCCCTTGGATACATGCTACTGTATGCTGCTCCACCGGCACTGTGTACTCTCATTTGACCCTTTGGCACTTGATGCCATTGAACATTGGCTAAGCAGTACCTGCAATTGCTGCTGAGACTTCTTAGCCCTGAATTGTGGGTGGGGTATCGGTCGATGGCTCAAAGTTGCATGTTTGAGGCTAGAGGACTACAGTCGTACATGTACACAAAGATGGAGGGAGACATGACATTTATTACTTTATTACACAGGCATATTGTATGCAGAAATGGATGCAGAAGTAGAACATGAACGAAAAGACAAGACATACAGTGGTCCATTGATGCATCGATGTAAAACAGCGTATTCGCAACGTATAGATGTGTGATCATTCGTTTGTACACATCTTGTTTAAGCTGTTACGAAACTGCTGGGTGTATGGGGCACATCCCCCTCCTTCTGTGTACTTGTGAAGTGGGAAGGAAGGCGCAGGGTATTAAAATGTATTGTAATAGTATTAAATGGCAAATGGAAGCAAGAGCACCGAATTCTAAGGTCTCGATCAAGAGGTCGCCGGCGAAGAGATGATGAGGAAGAAGAGGCGACAACAATCGACAAGATGTATTCCACATGTACTCCACTTTAAAAGGGCTATTGGATGTTATTGGGGATATATTGCGATTCAGAAACTTTCCCCGATTCAGAAACTCCGATTCAGAAACTCCGATTCAGAAACTCCAAGGATTCAAGAAACTCCTGGTTGTCCCGATTCAGAAACTCCAGTGTGTCCCGATTCAGAAACTCCGGGTTGCCCCGATTCAGAAACTCCACTGTGTCCCGATTCAGAAACTCCACTCTCTCCCGATTCAGAAACTCCGGGTCGACCCGATTCAGAAACTCCACTCTCTCCCGATTCAGAAACTCCACTCTGTCCCGATTCAGAAACTCCACTGTGTCCCGATTCAGAAACTCCAGGTTGCCCGGATTCAGAAACTCCACTCTCTCCCGATTCAGAAACTCCGGGTCGACCCGATTCAGAAACTCCACTCTCTCCCGATTCAGAAACTCCGGGTTGCCCCGATTCAGAAACTCCACTGTGTCCCGATTCAGAAACTCCACTCTGACCCGATTCAGAACTCCACTCTGACCCGATTCAGAAACTCCAGGTTGCCCCGATTCAGAAACTCCAGCGTGTCCCGATTCAGAAACTCCAGGTTGCCCCGATTCAGAAACTCCAGGTTGCCCCGATTCAGAAACTCCAGGTTACCCCGATTCAGAAACTCCATAGAGTTCTTGTCACAATTGCAAATCATCATTTTGTAAACTTCCCCCCCAAAGCCCTACATGCAATGTTATTCCTCAATGCACATCCTTCCCTTTCATAGAGTTCTTGTCACGATTGCAAGTCATTTTCTAAACTTCCCCCCCCAAAGCCCTACATGCAATGGTTTTCCTGAATGCACACCCTTCCCTTTCATAGAGATATTGTCACGATTTCAAATCCTTTTCTAAACTTCCCCCCCCCAAAACCCTACATGCAATGGTATTCCTCAATGCAAATCCCTCCCTTTGATAGAGTTCTTGTCACGATTGCAAGTTATTTTCTAAACTCCCCCCCCCAAAACCCTACATGCAATAGTAGTCCTCAATGCAAATCCTTCCCTTTCAAAGAGTTCTTGTCACGATTGCAAGTCATTTTCTAACCTTCCCCCCCATTTGCAAGCCCTACATGCAATGGTATTCCTCAATGCAAATCCCTCCCTTTCATAGAGTTCTTGTCACGATTGCAAGTCATTTTCTAACTTCCCCCCCAAAGCCTACATGCAATGGTATTCCTTAATGCACATCCTTCCCTTTCATAGAGTTCTTGTCACGATGGCAAGTCATTTTCTAAACTTCCCCCCCAAAACCCTACATGCAATATCAGTCCTCAATGCAAATCGTTGCCTTTCAAAGAGTTCTTGTCACGATTGCAAGTCATTTCTTAAACTTCCCACCCCAAAGCCCTCCATGCAATCGTAATCCTCAATGCACATCCATCCCTTTCATAGGGTTCTTGTCACGGTTGCATGTCATTTTCTAAACTTCCCCCCCAAAACCCTACATGCAATAGTATTCCTCAATGCAAATCATTCCCTTTCAAAGAGTTCTTGTCACGATTGCAAGTCATTTTCTAAACTTCCCCCCCCAAAGCCCTACATGCAATTTTATTCCTCAATGCACATCCTTCCCTTTCATAGAGTTCTTGTCACGATTGCAAGTCCTTTTCTAAACTCCCCCCCCCAAAGCCCTACATGCAATGGTTTTCCTGAATGCACACCCTTCCCTTTCATAGAGTTATTGTCACGATTTCAAATCATTTTCTAAACTTCCCCCCCCAAAACCCTACATGCAATGGTATTCCTCAATGCAACTCCCTCCCTTTGATAGAGTTCTTGTCACGATTGCAAGTTATTTTCTAAACTTCCCCCCCCCAAAGCCCTACATGCAATGGTATTCCTCAATGCAAATCCCTCCCTTTGATAGAGTTCTTGTCACGATTGCAAGTTATTTTCTAAACTTCCCCCCCCAAACCCTACATGCAATAGTAGTCCTCAATGCAAATCCTTCCCTTTCAAAGAGTTCTTGTCACGATTGCAAGTCATTTTCTAACCTTCCCCCCCATTTGCAAGCCCTACATGCAATGGTATTCCTCAGTGCAAATTCGTCCCTTTCATAGAGTTCTTGTCACGATGGCAAGTCATTTTCTAAACTTCCCCCCCCAAAGCCTACATGCAATGGTATTCCTTAATGCATTGAGTTCTTGTCACGATGGCATGTCATTTTCTAAACTTCCCACCCCAAAACCCTACATGCAATATCAGTCCTCAATGCAAATCCTTGCCTTTCAAAGAGTTCTTGTCACGATTGCAAGTTATTTTCTAAACTTCCCCCCCAAAGCCCTACATGCAATGGTATTCCTCAATGCCAACCCCTCCCTTTCATAGAGTTATTGTCACGATGGCTAGTCATTTTCTAAACTTCCCCCCCCCCAAAGCCCTACATGCAATGGTATTCCTCAATGCAAATCCCTCCCTTTGATAGCCTTCTTGTCACGATTGCAAGTCATTTTCTAAACTTCCCCCCCCAAAGCCCCACATGCAATGGTATTCCTGAATGCAAATCCCTCCCTTTCCGAATCCGAGGGCCTGGAAGTTTCAGTCATCTGACGCTGAAGTTTCCGAATCCGAGGGACGGCAAGTTTCCGAATCCGAGGGCCTGGAAGTTTCCGAATCCGAGGGCCTCGCAGTTTCCGAATCCGAGGGCCTGGAAGTTTCCGAATCCGGGGAGCAGCGAGTTTCCGAATCCGAGGGCCTGGAAGTTTCCGAATCCGACGCTGAAGTTTCCGAATCCGAGGGACGGCAAGTTTCCGAATCCGAGGGCCTGGGAGTTTCCGAATCCAAGGGCCTGGAAGTTTCCGAATCCGAGGGCCTGGAAGTTTCCGAATCCGACGCTGAAGTTTCCGAATCCGAGGGACGGCAAGTTTCCGAATCCGAGGGCCTGGAAGTTTCCGAATCCGAGGGCCTCGAAGTTTCCGAATCCGAAGCCCTGGAAGTTTCCGAATCCGGGGAGCAGCGAGTTTCCGAATCCGAGGGCCTGGAAGTTTCCGAATCCGACGCTGAAGTTTCCGAATCCGAGGGACGGCAAGTTTCCGAATCCGAGGGCCTGGGAGTTTCCGAATCCGAGGGCCTGGAAGTTTCCGAATCCGAGGGCCTGGAAGTTTCCGAATCCGGGGATCAGCAGCGAGTTTCCGAATCCGAGGGCCTGGAAGTTTCCGAATCCGACGCTGAAGTTTCCGAATCCGAGGGACGGCAAGTTTCCGAATCCGAGGGCCTGGGAGTTTCCGAATCCGCCGCTGAAGTTTCCGAATCCGACGTTGGCCTGATTAAATGATCATCATTTTCCCATATTTTTCTGCCAAAATCTAACGGTTAATCATCATAAGGATAATTGACACCCTATCAAGATGAGGATAGCACCTATCATATAGTATTCCAATGGATGATATATTATGGAACCAATTACATAATGTTCCCTCTTAACATGTCCATAAATTCGGAATATTTCCCATTTTCAGACATGCCCAAAAGGTGAGGTAAACCATGATAAACCAACCAACAAAAATGAACGTGATTGAACATTGTTCATGTGTAATTTCAAGGTAACTGGTGCAAACACGGGACAATATAGCGTCAAAGATCCCTGCGCCAGATAGTCCTCACCACGAGGATCCAGACCCTTTGTTGTTGGCTGGAGGGCACACTTCACACTCCAGACCTACCGCTGCTTTAAAAACGTCCCAAAGAACACGAATGGGATTCTATCATTCGAATCAACAGAAAGATATACATTTGCCGGTGATGAATTCACGTGCAAAAATCCCAATTCCCTTCTTGAGACATCATGTTTTCCATCGTTCAATGGCCATACCTCGCTGGTAAATCACCCATTCCCCACCTGCCAGGTGGGGGTCTCTGGATTTTATGTCAGCTTGTCCGCTTCTCCTCCTACCTCCTACGTGGTCAGCATGTCATCACCAGCTTCCTTGCCAGCCGCATCCACACCGTCACGCCAGCTCGCCAGCTCGCGAGCGGGCCCCCGCCCGACCTGAACACTATGCCACTATGCCAGATAAAATGTCAAACAGCTTGCCAGATAAAATATTAGAGAGAATGTTAGAGGGAATGTCAGATAGACTGTCAGAAATATGCCAGATAGAATGGCAGATAGAATGTCAGAATGAAGGTCAAAATACATATCATATAAAATTAGGATAACATGTCAGAGTATATGTCAGATAACATGCCACATAAAATGCCAGATAGAGTGCAAGATGAATGACATGTCAGAATGTATGTCAACTCGAAGAAAATGTGTGTGTTCTTTGTTTAACAAAGTTAACATGCTTTATGGATCTTCATAGATCTTCATAGATCTTCATGGCTACATTCCCCAGTTTTTTTCATGCGGGGAAACGTTGCCAAATCATAGGCTGGTGCGATGCTTTCCTGGTGCTTCTCTTGCTCCAACGACCTCACAAGGCACGGGTTGCAGTTGAAAAACATGCCTGCGAGGGCCCGGGCGTCCTTCAGACCAACTAATTTCGAGTTGAAAATCGCCGTTTGAAGCGTTTCAAACCACTGGAAATTGTTCGAGAACTAAAGATGGAAAAGAATGGAAGAGGTACCCTCTGGTAATTTAACATAGCTATTGAAAATGGCCATTTATAGTGGATTTTCCCATTAAAACTGGTGATTTTCCATAGTTATGTTACTTTGCCAGAGGGTAAATTTGTGCAGACAGCTTGATTTTTGGGGCCAGGTTTCCGGACTACGAAATCGCTGGGATGTTCTTGGGTGCCCCGGACCGGTTTCCGACCAGACATGGCTGGCCAAGCATGGTAGATTTACTTCTAAATTTGGGATAAAATTGGGACATCTAATAGAAAAATATAGAAAAATGATCTCCAAATGGGATTTACCACAAGTTATTGCCATGGCGTTTTTGGGAGAATGATGTTCTCAACCACGAGCATGGGAGAAGAGGCTGAGGATTCAAATGGACCAGTATATCAGTGGTTGCTAGTTTCAAACTGTGAATTGTAAAGGAAACAATGTACCATCTCCAATTTTACGACAAATTTGTGGTGGAAAGAAACATCCATAATCATCCCATGTCACCCCCATTTTTTCCTGTTGGGTTTGCCACATTAGCCATTAGCCGTTGTTTATTCTTACCTTGGATCCCCACTTGAGCAGATGCATCGGTGTTTTATTGTACTTAGGTGCATACCTCACGTTTGCCGTGACACAACTGTTTGGTGAAAGCCTCAGATGGAGGAAATCCCCCCGAAACAGTGACTCAAATTGCTACTAGGCTAAGGGGTACCGTACCCCAACAAATTTTAAAAGGATCAAAAATGGGAGGCAAAAATGAACTGAACAAGAGATTTATCATGAGATGATAAAAATCAGTTTTTACGAGTGAAAAATCTCAATGGGCAGCTGTTGGAGCGTCCTGGAGGTTTGAGTGGCATTACAGCCCTCTTCTGTTTCGGTGCGCGCGTTCTTCACGGCTGATGTGTTGCTATGTGGTCCACCGCCATAAACCTACCATAAACCGGGGGATGGTTTATACAGGTTTATACAACCCATAAACATGGTGATTTTGGGGGTGGTTTATTATTTTGTTTTCCCACATTATTGGTCTCTTGTCCTGTGTTTTGGTAGTCAAGTCATGTTAAATCATGCAACGTCTTGGAGGTGCTAAGTCTCGGATATCCCAAACCGTTGTGAGATGTCCACTGATCAATCCCAACCATAACTATTGTATGGCACAACTTAACTCAGGAAATCAATAGTCACTTAGCTCGGGTGAAGAGTTTTATTGTTTTGCAGCAGTAGCATCAAAATCTTGGATGTCCAACCTCGAAAAAGATGGAAGAATGCTCCCCCAGCGGATTCATACTTGGGGTATTATAGATCTCTTTTATATGTTTGGGATCATTTGGGGTAATTATACGTCACTTTTATTCATTCACGCTAGGTCACGGCACGGTAGGTCACACAATCAAGGCGAGAGCGGCCAGGAGTTGTCTTGGCACACTACAATTGGTACAATCTCTCGGAGCCATCCAAGGTTCGGGATGGAAATGCTGGAGATCCCCGGGGATATTTGGGGATTTCCCAGTGCCAAAGCCATAAAAACCGAAAAGAAAAGAGGGAAACTGGGACTCTTCACGTTGGCATACTGGAAAACTGCGAAAACGTTTCTTCCAGAAGAACATCATCATCATCATCATCATCATCATCAATGAACATTATTGTTATGATCATCATTATTGTCATCATTATTAATATGTTAGTATTTTTTATATGATTGTTATATGTTACTGTGATTATTGTTATCATTGTGGTCATAATATTGTGAATTGCCATGTATTATCATCAATAACTGTTAATGTTAAGAACTATTAAGTTATATGATTATGTTATATCAGTCATTTTCATTATGTGACAATTGTTTATATCATTGATGACTCTTATGCATATATACTCAACATTTATATCGTTGTTATATCATCTGGTTGGTGGTTTGGAACATGAATTCTATTTTTCTATTGGGAGTGTCATCATCCCAACTGACGAACTCCATCATTTTTCAGAGGGTTAGGTATATCACCAACCAGATTAGAAATGTGAACTTAGAAATGATTGTTATACACACACATACATATATATATATATATACTCAACATATATATATATATATATATCATGGTTTATAGTGATTTTTCCCATTAAAAAGGGTGATTTTCCATCGTTATGTTAGTTTGTTTACCAACCAGTCATTGTTATCCCGCTGAAAGGTGGCCTCGAAGGTGATCTTCGGCACCATCGCCAAGCTGGCGGAGTGCGGGCCTTTCCAAGAATGGGAGTGAAATCACGGGGGATAGTACATGGTAGTACCATATATACCATATATATATACCATATATATATATATATACCATATATATATATACACCATATATATATACCATATATAATGGTTCTGAAGTGGGTTATATATATATATATGCTTATATATATACCATTTGAATATACCATATATAAATGGCTAAGCCCGACATGGCTTAAGTAAAGCCTGAAGTAAGTCCTTTTTAGTGGCTTATTAAGTGTCCTTAAGTACATGATAGAAATGGTTCAAAACAAAAACCAGTTCCTGACGAGTGGCCATAGTTACTATATAAGTGGGATGATCCTCCAAGTACCTGGTACTTATGGCTCAGAATTCCCATAGCAGTTGGTCAAAGTAGAACATCAAAAACACATATTAGGGAAAACCATTGACAAATGATAGATGAATTTGAAAGTATGTAACTTGAAAAAACATATGATTTTGATGACTGAGTTACATGACATAAATGCGGTGATGACCCCAGATGGTTCTTTCAGATGCTTTATGTATCCCAGATGACAATCCTTCGAGATGTGGTAACACCGAAGTTGAAAAGGGCAGAATTGCTGTGTAGTCTTCATCCCAGTATATGCTACCCTCTGGTTATGTCAAAAAAATAACTATTGAAAATGGCCATAGAAATAGTGAGTTTTCCCATGAAAAATGGTGGATCTTTCCATAGTAAAATGTTAGTTTACCAGAGGGTAGCTGGTTGGTGGCAAGGTGATTTAATACCTTGGTGGTGTATCTTTTTCCGGCCTAGACATGGGATGATGATCGCAATGGGTGGGCTCCACCAGCAGCTGAACCAGCGATTTCAGGGCTGGCGTCTTCGTGTACCTGGGAGTTGTTGCAGCATTGTCGCAGGGGAGCCCAGAAACTGTGGCGGTGCTGGGTGTTGCCAGCTTGAGCCAAATAGAAGACTGACTTCTAATTACTGCTATCTACAATCATCTATAGGATATCTGTAGGATCTATAGTGACTGGTTTGTCCCCATCCAGGAATAGGTTTCCAACCTTTTGTTGCAGGAACCAGCCATTTTTCGCTGGTAAAAGCATCGCTTCCCCAGGCTGGGTCGGTTTCATTGGCACGGCGGCTGCATCCTTTATGCGTTGGTCGCCATAATTGTGGCGCGAGCGGCACACGTGCCTTGACATCGATGTGTGGCCAATAAAGCTACCATGGCGGGATGGTTGCAATCCCAGCCATAATGGGACTTCGGGATGGTGATGGCATTGGGTTTACCCTCTGGTTATGTCAAAATAGCTATTGAAAATGATCATTAATAGTGGATTTTCCCATTAAAAATGGTGATTTTCAATAGCTATGTTAAATTACCAGAGGGTACCACATTTGATCAACAACTTGAGACTCAGCCGAATGAATCAACTTACCACTGCCAATTCGACCACGCAGCCAGGTTTTTCCATTGTCTGTTTTGCTGAACCTGTGCCGAAGGCGGGGATAGCACTGGACAACGCTTCACCCGTTTGGTGACTGCGGTGACTACCCCTTGTCCCGCCAAAGAAATGATGGGTACTGAATAAGGGTGTACTACATTATACATCGGGTTGCTATAATTATAAATTATAATTATAGCAACCCGATGTACTCATAATAACCCCCAAAAAGATCGATAAAAGTAAAATCCAGTCCTAAAATAGTGGTAAATAGTGGTAAACAATTGTTACCTTTTCATACTTAAAACCGAGCCTCTAAAACTGTTTTTTGTCCAGGACAGCATGGTAGCACTGCCTACGCCGCGCATTCTTTCCGGAAGGACTCGAAAGATCACCAACAACATGAGCGTGGTGATGTGGGCCGCGGCCTGAAGGGTAACATGGTGCTTGAAGACGGCCTACCACTTACAGCAGTGGCTGTGTTCAACAAGGATCTTGTTGATATTATATAATATTGTAAGTATATATTATATTAATCAATATGATATAACGGCTTAAGTGCTATCCAAATCTATCCATTTTTCTATCCATTTTTTTCATGGGAATCTTAGGCAACTTCAACCATGGCAGATCAGGTCAGCGGTCTCCGGGGTGCGATTGCCTTCGCCTTGTCCTTGCGGGTTCCCTGCGAAGGTGCGTGTTGAGGGGTGTTCAGAAGAATTCCAGGGTTGACGTTGATGTGTTTTAATATATATATATATATAATCATATATGGTTGAATTATGGTTAGATTAATTATCTGATTATCTGTTCGAATATCTAAAAATATGTTAAACTATATGGCTACAACTGGATCTTAAATGATTTTAGAATTTTTATGTAGTTAGAGTTGACGTTGGTTGAAACACCTACAAGCTTTCAACATATGGTTACAAGTCGATTTTAATATATGGATTTATACATGGTTGGAATAGCATTTTTGCGGGAAGATCCCCAAAGATTAACACAATCAATGCCCAGGGATGAGCAAGAGCCAGGGATTAAGGTATGAAATATGCCGATTGAGCCATAAAAGATACCATTGTTGATTGGTTGTTGGAGGGCTTATAATCTTATAATATATATTTATATTTATATTATAAATTATATATATTATATATTTTGTTTAAATATATTATATATGTGTATATATATATATTATATATATGTACACATGTTATATGTATTACCAAGTTTACAAAGGGGATTCAGACAGTTACGGAATAGCTATTGACCAAGCAACATTTTTCACGGGAGGACGGGGCCCACATGGCTCGGAGGAAAGTGTCCGATATGTCCCGTGGCTGGGGTGATACACCAGCCAGAAACCCTGGGATTGGGGATTTAACAGATATTTACCATCTGGTTATTTGTTAACCATCAATATTTATATTAACATATATTAACCATCAATGATCTAGATATATCTAGATCTACCATGATCTACCATCTGGTTATTTGTTACATAGCCATGGAAAATCACCATGCTATGAATAGGTATGGCCCATCTATTTTTTTTGGGCCATCTATACCATGGCTATGTAACAAATAACCAGAGGGTAGAAGATGTTGGAACCATCTTGGGGGTGCTTCATAATCTTCATGGATCTCCTTCGTCTTGATCATCCAGCAGCTTCCTCATTCGAAAATGGAGCTCTGCTGACCTTTCATCATCTCCATCGCAATGCTCTGCAGCTCTTTGGCTCATGGTTTAAATCCCTTTTAAGCAATGTACGACTACAGTTCACGGCAGTGAGTTTCCAGTTAACTGATTCCAGAAGTTTTCATATTTTTCCAGCTTCCTATTTATACATAACCCCTAGATATTTGTGCAAATCTCTACATGTTGTGAGGAAAAACAGGTTGAACCTCAAGGGCGCCGTGTGCGCCTGGCCCGTGCCATGCTTCATGCGCTCAGTACGCTGTGCAATAAGAAGTTCCTTGGCGATGGCCCAGCGGTGTGGACAGAGCCGGAGTTCTCCAATGGTTTAAGGGGATTTTTGAGGCACCAAAGCTGAAGATTTATGATGATTTATGATGATTTGTGATTCAATCAATAAAGATAGGGATGATTTCTCCAAACCATTGTGGGCGCGGGTGCGGCTGCCGGCTTGCTTCCTGGCCTTCCTGGGTTCAATTTTTGGCACAGTCCACACTGCCGACTCGTTGCTCGTTTGGGATCGCTTCGTGTCCCGGTGGCTACGTGTTTCATCGTGAGAGATCTGCAGTATTTCCAGCTTTCGCTTTATTGGCACCATTGCATATGGATGGTCTGAAGATAAGCCCATTTTGGCATGCAGGCATCCAGTTCTTCCCTTTTTTTGTTTCCACCCATATGAGCATGTGGCGATATTGGTTGGCTATTGACACAAGGTTGTGGGAATCTGGATAGGGGGACCATATGATGATTGTCCTATTCCCAGCGGTATTTTTTTGACCATGGAATTAGAATGTCTTAGATTACCAGAGGGTAAATCCCATTCGTCCATTCCACATGTCGGTTGGCATTCGGTTGGCAAATTCCGATACGGGTAGGTAAAATCCGATGTTTTGTTGGCTGAATCTCCATATTATCCCCATCCTTTTTGCTCAAATCGAGGTTTTTGTTTTTTGAAGCCAAAGTTCCCATCGCTAAAATCCCAATGTTTGTTGGTTCAGTATAATTAAGTATGTGAGAATCCATTTTTATTGGTTGAATCGCAGACAATTCTGGTGAAATCCACTTTTTTGGTTCGTGATCTGCATGTTTTCAGCCTGTTTTTTTCGATCAAGGTCCATCTCCAAAATCTGGCGCCGCTCTGCACACGAGGTCAGAGATGGTATACTCCTGGAGCTATGGTCATGTTTTTCATAGATTTTGATCAGAAAAAATGATGATTAAACATGATTAAACCAAGATTAAGCCATGATTTTTTGACCTCTAGACGAATCCGGAAGCCGGTAGTGGTTTGACCAACTTCAGCAATAGATAGCAATAGCTTGGTGGTGATGTGAATCATTTTTGGGGTGCTTTAAGCAACATCAAATTGGGAATGGTTTGATGATATTGATGGATCAAAGCTGTGACATCTCATATTTGGAGGGAATGGACATCCATTTATCCCAGTGATTTTCATGTTCACTCGGGCACCAAGAGTTTTGAAGCTGCTGGTCTGAACTTTTCCAGTCCCGCCTTTGGGGGTGCTTGCAACTCGAGTGCAAGCACTCCTGGCATGTCCTCAGACTGGGTTACTGACTGGTCCCCTTAAAGTTGTTGGATTTAACAGAGATTAGTTTGTGGTGATTCCATGATATTCCATGTATAGTGAGATTATGTGAGATTATATTAAATAGATACCCAATGATACCCAATAAAGCAACCCTCTTGAGTTCTTTCGGCTTCGAAAAAGCCGTGGCTGCCACAAAGGGGGACTTTCAAATTCAATGGCTTCCTTTGGACAGCAGCAACCTCTCAGGAGCACCACGAGAACTTTACTCCAAATCTCTGCAAGACAGTCCTATGCTGGCTGGGTGCCTTTTCTTGTTCATCCAGGGCGCAGGCTATGGCGAGGATCTGTGAGGATGAGATGGGGATTACCCTCTGGTAATTTAACATAGCTATTGAAAATGGCCATTTATAGTGGATTTTCCCATTAAAAATGGTGATTTTCCATAGCTATGTTAGTTTACCAGAGGGTAGCTGATAGGCTTATATGGCGTTTCTTGTCACTGTCAAGTGCATTCAGTCTCGTTGTCGATGTGATGGTCAATGTAAATAGCCAAGGTGTTTTTTTGGTGCAGATGTCTCACTGAAACGGGGGAAAGGTTCCATGGACTTTGCTAAACCTCGGTTTCTGAGGGTTGACTTTGACTGGCATGTTTGAGGTCAGGGGATCAAATCGGAGTATATATTGGGCATGGCTACCGGAGCATAAAAAAAGGGACTAGAAGATCAGGGACTGTTTTTCAAAATACCATCTGGTTATTTGTTACATAGCCATGGAAAATCACCATGCTATTAATAGGTAAACCATCTATAAATGGACCATCAACAAACCATGGCTATGTTAGTCATAACCAGAGGGTAAACATTGCTCCAGTCATGTGTTTGTTTGAGGTCGTGGGGCACCCCAAGATCCAGTGGATTGTACTTGGCTTCTCAATGGAGATTTCGAGGTTTGTAGGAGCTTATGCCCAGAGATCATGGGTCATGGGTCATGCGTGCAACTAGTAATATTCTAATAATGTTGAATTCAGGGTACAGTACACCATAGTACACCTACTTTAGCTGCATGGCGGTATGTTGCAAACTTGGAGAATGCTCACATCCCTTCAACTATATGGGTTTGTTTGAACATAGGATGCCTTAAAACCCCCTCATTAATCAAGTTGTTCCTATTAAGACCGCGATTTGGAGGATATACTTCCCATGTTTACACACGCCCATTTGAGTTCCTGGCGTCGGACATGGCTCCAAGCTATGTCCACTAAATTCCCCTCGCCTGAAATGATGGTCCCCTGCTTGTGAATTGGAGTCTTAATTCCCATCAAGTCCCATCTTACCCTGAGCTTTGGGTAGTTCTATCACTGGGAGCCATTGGATTTTCGTGGTCAATCAAGCACATGAATGAAGACCGCTTCAGAGAGATTCTGACCAGGTGAGGATGGATCAAAACATAGCCCTTGATACCATACCATATTTGGTCTGCGGAGTGGTAGCGGCGAACATCCATAAACATGCAGAAACAAGAACCATCCATTCTGATGTTCAGTAATCAGCACCAGCTTTTGATAAGTGGGGGACACTCCTTTGATTGGAATCCCAAGACCTTTTCGAATCAACATCTACGGTTTATCATAATTTTCTCCATCAAGATTGCCATTCAATATCATTCAGTAAATCGCCATGGCTGTAACTCGTTTTCATGCATACATCCCCAACCTTGGGTAATTAGTTGTTTTTTTAGCTTTTATGGAAAAATTGGAAAATAACCAGCCAACCAGCAATCATTTTGTTTTGCTATTCTAGTATAAATAAAAACATATGTAAAATAACATAAAATAACTAACTATAATCAGCAAGTGATTACAATTTTTTGTGGACTACCAAAGGTCGGCCATGCATAGGTCATAGCCATAGAAATGCCACGGGGTCTCCACCTGGCTCTGTAAACCTCAGGTGCCTCGATGATCATAGCTTCCGAGTGTCTCGGAAAGGGCTTGAGTGGTGGGTCGCATTCAAAATCGCAGGAAATCCTTCTAGGTCCCCCAGAGTGGTTGATTTTTGGGGAAATGGCCCTCCCCTTTATTGGCCATAATTTGGGATTCTCTATTTTCAGACACAGCCTTGCGAACACCTGAACATCCGAAACATGGTTGGGATGTTCACTTACCCTGATTTATACACCTCCAGGTGGCTTCAGATTCGCATGTACATGGAGAAGCTAGGGGTTGAGTTTTTGCAGGGAGGGGTAACACGCATAATTGTATGTCACGACTGGTTCCGAGTTTTTTCGCGAAACTGCGATGACATTATAGTAGATGATGTGTATTTATATGTATTTATTCTTGGTGAGAAGCCTGTCAAGGCCATATGGCGCTAATTGATGCTAATTGGATATCAAGCTCTGGGGGGGTGTATGGAAAACTATCAAAAGAATCACACCACCCGCCTAAGTTTCAGAACTATGTTTGGTTTTAATCTTCAGGGTTGTATTTGCCATACGTTGTCACTGCAAAGTCTTTGACAATCGACCATGCCCGGCAATGGTGGCTATGGTCAGGATCCATCGCTTGACTCCGACCAGGTTGAGCTTCAGGTGTCATACCTCACTGGTGAGGAAGCGCTGAGGCTTCGCGTCCCTTCCTCCGCCCTGGCTGGGTCGCTGCGAAAGATGGTGTCTCTTCAACTTCCGCTGAAACCTGGGGCCCGTCTCCTGTTGGCAAACGCCGCACCGCTGGCGCCGGAGAAGACGCTCAAGGAGCAAGACATTGTGGAAAGTGCAAGGCTGTCATGTACCTTGGAGGAGCTGAAAGGGGATTTGTATATGGATTTGGTGTTTTCCCATTCATCCACCAATTGGGGAATCTATTGGGGAAGATATTCTCTTATAGCCAGAGAAGCTTCAAATCCAAGGTACCTATGTGCCAGTGAACTTATTTGAGGCATTGTGTTGTTGCGTCAATGGCTCCACAACAGAGGATGCAGACTTCCAGCTAGAGGGGTTGACAAGATTGGTAGGTTGCCAATACGTCAGAACCCTGCATCACCTACCCAAAAGCCTTCAAACCTTGTCTTTTCGGTATAATTTTGATCAGAGCTTGAAAGGAGTGATTTTTCCAAGTGGTCTTCAAACCGTGACGTTCGGGCAGAAATTCAACCAGAGCCTGGAGGGAGTGTTGTTGCCAAGTGGTCTTCAAAGCTTGACTTTCGGCGATTCATTTGACCAGAGCCTTGAAGGAGTAGAATTGCCGAGCAATCTTCAAAGTTTGACTTTCGGTGATCTATTTGACCAAAGTATGAAGGATGTGATTTTGCCAAGTAGTCTTCAAAGCTTGACTTTTGGTAACAAATTTAACCAGAGTCTGCAAGGAGTGATTCTGCCAAGATGTCTTCAAGCTTTGACTTTCGGTCATTTATTTGACCAATGTCTTGAAGGAGTAGATTTGCCAAGCAATCTTCAAAGCTTGACTTTCAGATATTGTTTTGATCAGAGCCTGAACGGAGTTGGTTTGCCAAAGAGTCTTCGAAGCTTGACTTTCGGACACTCATTCAACAGGAGTCTTGATGGAGTGGACTTGCCAAGCGGTCTTCAAAGCATGACTTTTGGCTTTTGTTTTCGACAAAGCCTAGAAAGAATTGCTTTGCCAAGCGGTCTTCAAAGCATGGAATTCGGCTATTTATCGAACCGGAGCCACAAAATAGACTTGCCAAGCGGTCTTCATAGCTTGACCTTCGGCGAAAGCTATGACCAAAGCCTGAAGGGAGTGATGCTGCCAAGTGGTCTGAAGAGCTTGACTTTTGGTTATAAATTTGACCAGAGCCTGGAGGGGGTCGACTTGCCAAAGGGTCTTGAAAGCTTGACTTTTGGACGCTTATTCAATCAGAGCCTCGTTGGAGTGGCTCTTCCAGGTAGTCTTCGAAAACTGACTTTCGGCAGTCGCTTTGACCAGTGTCTTGGAGGAGTGCACTTGCCATGTGGTCTCCAAAGCTTGACTTTCGGTGATTCCTTCAACCAGAGTCTAAAGGGAGTGGTTCTTCCAAGTGGTCTTCAAACCATGACGTTTGGGCAGAAATTCAACCAGAGCCTGGAGGGAGTGTTGTTGCCAAGTAGCCTCCAAAGCTTGACTTTCGGCGATTCCTTCAACCAGAGTCTACAGGAAGCGGTTTTGCCAAGCAGTCTCCAAAGCTTGACATTCGGCTACGAATTTGACCAAAGACTTGACGGCGTGAGCTTGCCAAGTGGTCTTCAAAAGTTAACATTTCGTGGTTCATTGGATCAAAGCCTGCAGGGACTGATTCTCCCAGAGGGTCTTCTGAGCCTCACGTTGGGCGATCTATTCCTCGAGAGGCTCGAGGGTCTGGAACTGCCAAGCAGTCTGGAAAGTTTCACCGTCTCTGGCGTTGGCGTTTCAACCATTTAGATCCATTTAGAAAGTCCCTGAGTGAAAGGATAGAAACCTGGAACCTCAGGAAATAACATGGCGCTTTTCCCAGTTCAAAAAAATGCTTCCAACCATTTATTCTGAGCCCCAGGGTTTCACAATCGTGGCGATATCCAACAGATCCAAATCCCTTTCCCTTGATATTGTAAATGTTCTTGAAACACTCGTCCAGACTAGTCTCGTATTGTCCCTTCTTGGGATTTCTATTCTTGGGTATATGTAATCAATTAGGAGCATTTAGCAGCTTTTTACCACATAATATGATCATATCCCCAATATATCCCCAATGTGTCTCTAATACATCCCGCGTTATTGTTGGTCACTGCTACTTTATGCATATAGTAATAATGAATAGTCAATGATGTTTTTTGCAACATGTTATACCAACTCTACTGTAATGTTCACATCCATTTCATAAACCCCGAAAAAAACAAAGAGCACCACAATCGCGATCATAATAAAACCCCCCGGCCACAATAAAGTACGCAAACCGTTTTTGCCTGTCCTGATTCTTTGAGCCTGACCTCAAAGATCTGAACGAAAATCCCGATCTGAATGCATCGATTTCTTTTTAAACCCCTTATTTAAAATGCCCAAAAAAGACATTGCGCAAAGGGGGTTAGCCATGAACCACCTCGGAACCAAGATAAAAAGCAATCTTTTGACCCCCCTAAATAGAGTAACTGTTTTTTAGTGGAAAATGTTCAGTGGTCAAACTTTGCATTCTAAATCCCCTTGAAAGTAAATTACTTCAATATCCGTCTCCCCTTCAAAGCAACCACTGAAATCTCAAAATCCCGATCTGAATTGATCGATCTCTAAATCCATTATTTAAAATACAAAAAACAACGCTCGCACAAAGGGGGCAGCAATGTTTTAAGTGTTTTTTAGTGGAAAATATCGGGTGATAATGCTTCGCTTTCCAAATCCCCTTTGAAGATCTTTGACATAAATTACTTTTGCTATCTCAACCACTAAATTAGTGGCAGCGCCCTGAATACAGTGCTCCAATTTTGGGGACGTTCCTAAAAAGCCAAAGAAAAGTCAATTCTAGTTCAACTTCAAATCAATTTTGGGTACATTTCAATGTCAAATGGAAACTTTCTCAATATGATACGTATTTGCTTTCAATAGGCAATTTTGTTTGGCAATACTAAAGTGCAAAGGCGTTCTCAACATGTATTAGTGTTCAATTTGGCAATTTGTCCGGCAATATTAATAGGGTCCAAAAACTGCACTTATGTATATGTGCTTGCAATTAGGCAACTCGGCAAATCTAAAAAGATAAAATATCCATTATGTACGCGTTTTCAATTAGGCAGTTTGTTCGGTAAGACTTAATGTTCGGAGTCCCCAAACGTAACGTATGTTTGGCCTCAACTTTATTTATGACTACAATGATGTTTCAGGGGGGTTACTAATATGATGTAGACATTAACTATGATAGGCCCGTGTTACTTTAATGTATCATATGATATCTATATCAATACTCTACATTGATACCAACTGGCCTTGCACGAAACTCTCAGGTTCACCCTGCATGTTTGGCACTCAGACTGAAGCTGTTAGGACACCATTAAAAAGTCACCATGGGAGGTTCGTTTTGGGATCCTTTCATCGATAGGATGATGACGGATGGCTGGCAATCAAGAAGAGAGATGGCTGACTTTTCTATGGCATCTTTCGATGGGTTTGAAGGGATTTTTGTTGCCCAGATTGACGGGGGTTTCAACCTTTGATCTCAAAATTAAGCTGGCTTTGTCTTAAAATCGGTGATATCCTATATATCCTAAAGCGACGCTTTGGAATATGGGTGTGTGCAATCTAAAAATTGATGTAACAGGGGGCCCTGCCCAATTTTCAGACAAACCATAATGATCAACGACGGGATCAACGGCGGGATTGCAATTCTTGAGTCAACTCGAAGTCAAGCCGACCAGCGAAGCGCACTTACGATGTCTTCCGATGCTGAGGCAACCTGCAAGAAGTCAGTGGTTTTTAAGCAGGACTGTAGAAATTCGCAATGTTCAAAGCCCCTGTTGGATCTGTTGGTTGGTGATTTGAGATATCTGAGGGGGTTATACTAGCAATATATTGGCAAGCATCATGATCCAATAAGGGAATCCCTATGATCATTGCACTGGAGAATGGAGAATTGCCATATCCGATTGTATCTAAATCCATAGTTACTGTTCCATGGTTTCACAAAATATCTTGAAGTACCATGACTTACTATAACATGTATTTTATTTCATTAACATATTGAAATGATTTTATATATGTATATAATTGTATATACATATGTTCACCCTTGGCAGATGATCCAACATGAGGAGTTCCAGGGATTTTTTTTTGGGAGCCAAAGGTCCCTGGAAATTCTCCCATCGATGTTCCGATGTTGAAACGTTCCTATGTTGGGGGGATTTCGCCATGTTTGATGACACCACAGCTTATTTATATATATATATACATATATAATATATATATATATAATATATATATATATACATATATATATAGACATGATAATTCATGATATTTCCCAGTCTATCCCATGATTGTCCCATGGGATATCCCCAAATGCCTCTTGGATCGTCCCGGAATCCCCATGACCATCCCATAGATTCCCATCCACCCCCCGCCGGCCAGGAGGGTGATGTGAAGTGCATGGCCGCGGAGCTGATTTTCTATTTTCAGTTCCTGGAGGCGCGGAGGGTGTGCGCGGGGGGTGTAAAAGTTCTCCAACTTTTTTCGCTTATGGCTTATGGCTCTATGATATATCCACTGTCGAATCTATGTCGTTGCTCAAAAATACCAGTTGCTGATGATTTGGCGAAAAAAGATCCAGGAGGTTCATTGGGAAATCGATTGAGGGAGTATGTTATATTACGTATATTATATATATCTAACAAAAAATATGTTTTTTGGTTCTTCAAGCAAATCCAAGAATAGGCAATTCAAACTATGAAAAATGCGGACTTTAGCATGAACAATGAATTTAACTATGAACGATGGTGACTTAACTGTGAAAAATATCAAGAATGGTTTCTTAAGCATCAAACATGGTAGTTGTTGATTGTGATATGTAGGTGTATAGGGGTGTGGCCACACTTTTCAGGTAGGTAAATTTCATGCCAATTTGCCCAGAATAATGATAATGATAGCCGATGGTGCGTATTATTATGTCTTGGTCGATTCTTGGGGTTATTATCCCACTATCATCCTCAAGCGTATTAAAACATAATAGCCAATTGAAAGTATCATCCCAGTTGTTTCGAATTCTGCATGGTCCCCGTGATGATAATCCCGACTGACTCATATCGTTTGGGGGTTGAAGATTTGTTGAAACCAGCAGATGAATTGTCGACCTCACAACGACTTCACACATATCATGATGGTTTGTTGATCATATCATACCGTTATTATGTGTTCCATGTTTTCCCCCGATCTGGGATCTACAGTAATTTGCCCAGATGAATGCTGAAGAACCACTCTTGAGTGACTCCTGAATGTGTGTGGTATGGCTAGCTGCGAATGGTTCAAGTTGAGGTTATTACCGGAAAGTTGTGTCCTTTTTTATGAGCACTGAGTTTGGAGTCTGTCTGAATTTCGAAAACCAGACATTCACTACCCTCCTGTTTCATCAAGCATGGCTACCCTCTGGTAAACTAACATAGCTATGGAAAATCACCATTTTTAATGAGAAAATCCACTATAGATCACCATTTTCAATAGCTATGTTAGTTTGCCAGAGGGTAGCTCATGCTAGCTCGAAAATCTCCCATTGCGGGGACTTCTAGCCCCGTTGCAGGGCGTGTGTCGATGTTGTACAGCCATTGTTGCCTGGCTGGTGGGTTTCTGGTGGGTTTCCGTGGCCGGGGGACCCGTTGAAAATGGCGGATCGACATCGGGGCGATTCAGCCTGAGGTCTTGGTGGATATGATCTGGGCCGTCATGGTTCAGATGGCGCCATGGCTGCGATTTTGCATACACTTCTGGGAATTACCCTCTGGTAATAGCTGACATAGCTATTGAAAATGGCCATAGAAATAGTGAGTTTTCCCATGAAAAATGGTGGATCTTTCCATAGTTATGTTAGTTTACCAGAGGGTACGTATAATTACTTTGTTTTTTTGACGTATATGCCACAAATGTTGTTGCAAGTTGGTCAAGAGCAGGTGAGCAGGGTTCCTAAATGGGTTTGTTTGAAAACAGGGTGTTCCCAACTTTGATGGTCTACAGAATTTGCCCTATTAAAATGACAATAAATTGGTGGTATTTCCCATTTTGAGACACACTCACAATTGAATGATAACAACCCCCATTCAAAACCGGTAATTAAATGTAACCCCATGTTCACCATCAGTCTCTAGAGATGTGGGTTTGCACTGCTGGAAGAAAAGACGCTTTCAGCGGGTATGTTTCAGCGCGGTGTTTCAACCATTCAATCAGCCTTTATATAATACTCACATAATAATGGGTGATTAAGCAGTCAACTATAATACTGTACCACATTCAATCAACCATTCAATCAACAATAATAATGTACCACTTCAAGATTTGGGCTGTTTTCAATCTTTGTGACTTCAATCTACTGTAATCTGTGATGTCACGTATGGGTCCAGGGCCCAGGGCAATCGAAATAGAACCTTAAGAATACCATCAAGATCACAATAACAGGCTTTGTTTGATGTATTTGGGGGCATGAATATAATATATATTATATATAGATACATATGCATACATACAAAATGTACATATTAGTGGTCATTGATTTTCTACGTCCATTCTAGTTACTGTATATGCGTTGAGTATGCTTGATGTTAGTCTACCATTTGGGCATTTGGTATTTGCATAAAAGGACCCAAATCCATTTGGTTCATGTCGGGGCTGATTTCGTATGGCTGGGCATTCATCAAGATCTGTGACTTCTGTCATCCAGTATTGGTTTTATGCTGGGCTACCACATTAGATAATACATGATATGCAGGAAAACATGATATGCAGGAAGATGAGCAGTTTATCATTTAATCTAGGTATAGAAATGATTGTATACGTATATATTCATATTGTATCAAATATGACTACACAATATGTATATTTCTGTAGCAATATGTATCTCATAGATAATGTAGTTACATACATGATAACATGTTTATCCAAAAACACTACCATCATAACATGTTCAATGTTATTTACAGTGTTTTTGTTGGTGCATGTTTAGCTTTTGGGGGTGTAGCATATATATATATATATGTATATATATACATGCTATATATATATACATCATCTTGACTTGTAGAAGCCTTTTTTTTTCGGGTTGCCACGCAAATCAGGATTTGACCACTACCACCTATGATCCAACGTCACCAATGAGTCCTGCAAGCCCTGTGACCCGGAAGGTGCCAAATTGTGGGGATGATTCGTGAGTGATTTTTATGGTTCACTATCCATTGGATTTCTATTTACCCTCTGGTTATTTAACATAGCCATGGTATAGATGGCCCATAGAAATAGATGGTTTACCTATGATTTTCTATGGCTATGTTAAATAACCAGATGGTAACATCAATGGCTAATAACGAACACGGTTGATCATTAATTAATCATGATCCATATAGCTGATACATCATGTTTTTTTTTTTAACAAACTATGGTTATCATCTTAGCCATCATGAATTACTATGGTGACTACTGAAAAGGCCAT
The DNA here is from genome assembly GCA_947184155.2 of Cladocopium goreaui. Lineage (NCBI taxonomy): Eukaryota > Dinophyceae > Suessiales > Symbiodiniaceae > Cladocopium > Cladocopium goreaui. Next base: position 176,468 of record CAMXCT020000066.1, on the reverse strand, counting down.
TGATGACACTCCCCAGAGGATGTTGATTACTATGCTGTGCACTGTGTTACAGATTATAGGGAGTGTCATCCTCCCTGGGGCATCTTTATTAGCCAGAAGTGTTTTTGACGCTGCTCCAATGAGTTGGGTGGAAAAAGTGGTGGCATCAAAGAAAAAAAATAAAATCCTGGCGATTTAACAAGCGGGAAATGGAGGTTGGGCATCAAACCATGTTTTTTTTGGTAATTTCCCAAGTTGGAGAGATAGCCATGTACAGCTGCGGGGGCTGGGCATTTGACCAAACCACAGGGGAGAGAATGGGAGGTTTTTGCCGCTGACGGGCCTGCGAATTGATAGACGATTCACATTGGATTCTCACAGGGGTTGTGAGGACTGCATGGGTGTCCAAAAACCATCAAACACCAGGCCATGTTAACCATCCAATGAAAATCAAAGCGCAGAGGATCCGTAGTTCACATCTATATTGGTGGGAATCATCATCCCCGCAGAATCCACAATGCTCCATGTATGGAATATCTACCAGCATGTATCTTTGAAGTTATATACCCACATGTGGAGAAATTAGGATATGTGGGAGGAATATTTCTCAAATATTCCCCAAACTTAGCATATGGGAATGGTGAAATTGCCATGTTTCTTGGTCAAAGCTGCAGACGAGGAGACCGAGGGCTTTATAGATCTTTGGCGTTTTCTGCCTAGGCTTATCGTGCCCCGGCGGGTCCAGAATGAGGGAATGGTAGTAGTGTTACCAAGAAAAAATGGGTTCAAGTATATTTTAACAAGTGCGTTCGTCATTGAGTGCTTGGAATAGCCAAAAAAGATGAAGGCGTTTGGCAGTTCAGATTGTAACCATTTTGATCTGTTTTGGGCATTAAACTTTGACCAGAGGGTACATTAAACCACGGGGGAAACTGACGGTCACTCTGTCACTGGCCTGGAGGATCATGCTGGATCATGTTGGATCTATTGAACTGGGAGATAACGACTGGG
>CAMXCT020000066.1:127978-172978 GCA_947184155.2 Cladocopium goreaui | reverse complement strand
TGCCAAGTCAGTCTTTGGGATTTTCTGGGTTGCTTACAATCCATTCGTCAGTGGCACAGACAAATGATCGGAAAGACAATTATGACTCATGACAATTATAATTTACAACGATATCAATACTATTACTAACAATCACGAACATGGATGAAGATATTTTTTGGAAGACACAATATATATATATATAATTATATAATTATACATATATATATATATATATATGCGCCATATGGGTTTGATTGAAAATGGCGTACCACAAAAAATTATCATGTTTTATCGTCATTTTCCCCATTGACACAGCCATTTAATATGAATATGGGCGGAACTTGGTCGACCGAGGACGGATCGCAAGATTGTGGGATCCTGAAGGAGCCGCTACGGAGCGAGAAAAAATTCCATGGATTCAATGGATTACCCAACCTGGTTATGACTAACAGTTCGCCATGGTATGGGCCCATAGAAATAGACGGTTTACCGGGTTTACCGGTTTACCTATTAATAGCATGGTGATGTTCCATGGCTATGTAACAGTCATAACCAGAGGCTATATATATATATATATATTATATATGTATATATATGTGCCATGGTGATATTTCTCTATTTTTGTGATTCTATAATTATTTTCATGTTGTTGTCCAGAGATTGGATGGTCTTTCTGGTCACCCCATTTCTCGATGGGTCCATGGATTCGGATTGTGATGGGATGACCATAGCGGCAATAGCCCCCTTCCGACCTCAATACCATCAACATTGTTGGAGATACCCTCTGGTAAACATACAAAAAGCTATTGAAAATGGCCCATAGAAATAGTTGATTTACCCATTAAAAATGGTGGATCTTTCAATAGCTATGTAACAAATAACCAGAGGGTACTGTAGATGATAGATGATGCTTGGTCGATGATTGTAGGGGCTTGTATTTACTGTACTGTACCAGTGACGCACTTGGGGATTGTCAGACTCCATTGCGTGGAATTCCTTGGTATACTTAACCATATTCGAACGGAAGGAGGACGTTTCGGATAAAGCCACGAATATCACCTAATTTTGTTGGTTCTATTTCCCATGTTTGATGGTTCAGTCAGCATTTTTCATGGTTAAGTCCCCAAACAATACCAGCATTCATCCACTTAAAATCCCGTTTTTCCAGGTGATTTTTTGACATTTCGATGACGCGGACGCTGTTGTTTCACAGGGCTACTGTTGCTGTCAAGTGCACGTGACCGCAGATGGCTTGGAAAGTGGTCCCATTCTCGGCTCCTCGGCGCAGTGGGATGGCAAAATGGAACACCAGGGTATTTCACCCAAGCGAAAATCGGGATTTTACTAACACAGATTGAGATTTACCATGGGGATTTACATCTTTAAATAGGATTTACATGGAAACGTGCACGGGAATTACATGGATTTACATTGAAACTTAGATTTACATGGGATTTGAGAGCGATTTTTTAGCGGCCTTTGGGGTTGCAAATCCTTTCACACGTTAAACCCTTGAAGCCATGGCTTCAATTGGGAATGATTTAGAAATTTAGATCCAACCCATTCCTGGTCAAATTGGGGGAATGTTTATGGTTTTGGGATGTTTTGGGTTGACCACATTATTGGGTGGTTTGCATGAGCAAACCGGTCAAACACAGTGGATGACTCAATTGCCATGGACAAGTTGTTCCTTTTTCAGCTATTTCAGATGCAGTGGAAACACATTATGTCTAAGACCCGGACTTGGTTAAGTCTCTCAGCATTTTGTATATAATGGAGGTTATTAAAATGGGGAATCGCCAAAAGCATGGGTTTCAATACTAAAAGGGTCTAAATTTGGATGATTTGGGGGTACCCCCCATTTTAGGAAACCTCAACATATCCAGCCAGGAATGTTCCCAGTCAGTTGAGTCCTAACTCGGTGTTTGGGGGATCTTAAAATTCCCATGGGCCTCCTGGATATGTTTTCTCCCATTAAATTTGAGACCTCGCGGAGACCTCGCCAATCTCTAAAGGTTCAAGACAGTTTGAAGACCTTGAGGTTCGCCGCATTGGGATGTGGAATATTTCACTGGTGGGTGGTTTCAAATGTTGAATTTTCAACCCACCTGGGGCTGACATTCCAAATTCTTGAGTATTTTTTGCATGGGTTGAACACCACCAGCCACATTAGGCATTTTTTATTGTGTCCAATCTGATTATCCAGAATTTCAGCATGGGAAGCTCCTTAAGTCCCGCTGTAGCCTTCTGAAATCAACGGACTGGCTGCTGGATTTTGGACTTGCCTAAGTTATTGGATGGTTCACAGCTTAAGAAACACCAAAATCCATGTGATTTTGCACTTTGGTGCATTTCGACTTCTCCACTTGGCAGCTGAACGGGTGTGAGATGGAGTGAGCAACCAATAGCTCAGCCTTGAGTGTGTGGGAGTCAGAATCCTCCATATCTTCCAAGGAAAAAAAAATGGGTGTTTCCATGTCTATGGTGTTTTTGTTGGGTGAATTTTCCCTGTGGTAAACAGAATCGTAAAATATCTCGTACAGCTCGAATTGTGGGATGATTTGGACCTTTCTTGGCATCCAGGGACTCAGGGACCAAAATATGTTTGGATCTTTTGTCCAAATAGAATAGCGCCTCAGCCTGGGCCCCTTTTTGGGGGCTATCCCTCATCCCCAGATCTTTTGAGCCGTCGAGGTGCTGCAAGTCCAAGGCTTCTCCTGGGTAGTGCCTTGGAACGGAAAATGTTTCATGGGTTTTTCCAATACCAGAGGGCAAGCATATAGAAGGATCTCGCAATGGTAGGTGGATTTTGGTTAAGTCCATGCTTTACGATGTAAAAGAAAATTCTACGACCCACAGGTGGCCGTGGCAGTATCGCGTCTCGCACTGGGTACCCGGAAGCAGCCAAATCATTATAATATATATATAATATTGTATACTTATATATATACATATATATATATTGAATACTTATATATATACATACATATTATATATATATTGAATACTTATATATATATATACAAAAAAATATATATTCAATGATTATCAAAGACAACTAGAAGTCTAGAAGCATGTGTAGGAAGGCCTTTGAGGGCCGATGTTCAACACATTGGCAAGTGATTGTGAGGATTTGATCTTGCGGCCATGCGCAAGATCTTTCTGTTGCTTCAAAGTGGGTTGATCAATGTCCCAAGGGAGTCCCTAAGACCTCCAATGTGACCTCCAACGAAGATCTCAACGGAATCGGGGACACATCCCATCCACAATGGTTTAGTCGGGGATTTCATGGGATTTACGTTGATTTACACATATGGGTATGGGTCAATACCTATAGATACATTTTTAGTGGGATGAACATCCATTTACCAGCTATTTTGGGGTGCACTAGGTACCAGGGTTTTGACCCATCCCCATATGACCATAGGATGGGTATGTTAGTAGGGGCATCGGATTGACACCCTTGGACCAAAAAACGGCCCCGAGTTTTTGAGATGTCTCTTCTGGCTGACGGCCTGCAGGTGTATGTGTCTGTGTGTTACATATTTGTATAAATTGCATATTCCCATAGGATCCATGTATGGTATATATGCTAACATTGGGGGTATATTGATGGTAAATGTTACCATATATAGCATACATGGATCCTATGGGATTGTCATTCTGGGTTACTGAATGCATAAATGAATTGCGATTATGTATAATTATGTTATAATTTATATATCATATTAATTGCGTAATTATCTGATATTACATGTATGGGTTTCGTATTCACGTACATCATGCTACCCGCACACACAGTCAAATAAATCCATTGAAATCAATGCGTTGACACTTGACACCCCTGTTTTCCTCCCACTCTTCTAGATTCATGGTTTCTTTTGTGGCAAAAGAAATCTGATAGTCACTAGCAGTCCATGGAATTCACCAAAGGAACGTGTTGCCGCTGCAGCCAAGGTTGCCAAATGGCTTGTGTTCTGTGGAGTGGCGTTGATGTATTTGAGAAGGATCCAGGACGGGTGATGACAACATTGCTGTATCGTGCCACTGGCAGTTACTCCTACATGGAATGTTGGCCTTAAACGAGCACATACTTGCATGGGCTCACTGAAAAAAATAACAAATCCACCAAAAAGTATTAATGTGGTGAACACAGTTTCATAACCCATCCCCAAGTCATCACCATTTTTATAGGTGGGATTCCAACCATTCCCAATGTTTTATAGGTTTATGGCAGCCAGGGTGTTCCCACATTGTGGATAGCGATACTGGCTGGGGCGCGAGGATGAAGATCATTTCCCAAGGTTTTTGGAGATTTGCAACTTGCCTGGGAGAATGGAAACATGCCGCATGAAACATGTAAGATGTACGGTTAAAACCCCGGAATATTTTCGGCTAAAAACCAAAGGGACAAACAAATACATAGAAAATTGGGGATACCCTACTTTCCTGCTTGAGGGACAAAACCTATTATTAAATCCTCACCATATTGGGGCGAAGAACAACCATCCATTAACCAGCTACCCTCTGGTAATTTAACATAGCTATTGAAAATGGCCATTTATAGTGAGTTTTCCCATTAAAAACGGTGATTTTCCATAGTTATGTTAGTTTACCATCCATTAACCAGCTATGACAAAACGGGTACCCATAACCCAGGTTTCACCGCCCTGAACGCATCGTGCTGGGCTGCCATGGCTTATGCCATCAGCGAGTCCTTGTGTACCTCGGGTTTTGGCAGCACCGCGGGGTGTCTGAAAGTGGGCTACAATGTTAACCCCGAATGAATAAAACTTGGTTTATGAACATTGTGGGTTTATGAACTTCAAACAATACAGTGATAATATATGAATTCAACTTGGTTTGTGAAATTGAGGGGTTATAGTATGTTATAGTATATGATTAATATGATAATTTGGTCATCACTCGGAGTAACTTATTGAATTTGGTTTATGAACATTGTGGGTTTATGAACTTCAAACAATACAGTGATAATATGATGATATGATATAATATGAACTATGAGGGTACCCTCCAAACAGGGATAATATGTGATAATATGATACTTCAATTGGTACCCTCCCCAATTGAACAGCCTAGAGGTTTATTAATCCAGGGTTGACATGACCCCCAAATTGGCGATGTTGAATGGGGAAAATGATGGTTCAGTGGATTTGGCGGTATAATGATGATAAGCCATTGGAATTGATGAATTGGGTGTACACTATCTAGTTGCGTGCATTCGGTGGCTTTTTTGTAGGTCATCTTACGTTTGTTACTACTTGTTATTTCATCGCCGCTCATGGACATAATATCATTTGGAGCATAGTATTTTGTTGGCATCGGGTTTATTCCTTCTGTCGCTATCCATACGGGTTTGCATTTTGACAAAGGTTGCTTATAGTTCGGAACCAATTCAGGTATCAAATATGGTTTGGCGCTTGGGAATCTCCTTCAATTTTCATGTTTACATTCGTTGACATGATTCTTCCTACAAGTCTGCCGTGTCAGAGGATTCTGGGTCTTGTTCAACACAAGTCATTCCCCTGTGTTGTCCTTCAGTCCCTGAATTGCAATTTCATCATGGAGTCACCCTCAAATTTGCAGCACCCATGCAAGCTTCGGTGATTGCTGCAAATGCCTGAAACTGCCACCATGGCATGCCAGATGTTTCCCCATATTCCAATCTATCCCCACTATGCTCACTATACTCGTACCATCATGTTTTCATCACCATTGTTGATGGTCAATCATTATCGGACATCAGAAGGACACCCATGGCATGTGATTGGAAGCTGTGAAAGGCAAAAACTGGCCGAGATTCTTTAGGCGCAGAAGACTGTGGTGGAGTTAGTTAGACTTTTGACCATCAAGAATCGGGATCTACAACTGGATATCAATGGAAATATCATGGGATATATAACCAACTATTGTAATGATATCTAGATAAATCATGATAAATCATAATGACCTCACTGCAATGTCACTGGAATGATGGTTAGGAGTCAGTAGGGTTGATTATCCCAAAATTGCTGAACTATGCTGAACTTTTTAGTATTTTCAGTTTTTTTTGGTTAATGAATTGTTGTAATTACTTACTTTATCCAGGTAGTAAGGGTATGGGTCAAAAGCCATCTAGGATGATGATCCACTTGCAAGCTATGTACTAATTGACGTTCACAAGGGTGTTCTACGATTCTGAGGGTACCCAAACAGTGTTGTACAAAATAGGAACACACACACACAAACAAATATCTCAGTTCCATTGTCCATAACTGATTCAAGATTTCTTAACAAATATTTCAGTTCTATGCCTGATTCATCCAAGATTTCTGAATGCCAACAATAAGATCGAGAAAAAGCGGTTGACGACTGGGCTAGGGCTTCCTCATCCTGCGGCCTGGGACCAGAATCTCATCCAAACCACCATCTTTTTTGGCTGGCGGAAAAATCCAGGGCATGCATGACCATTGATGCTTTTTCAGCTAGGATATGTTCCATTCATCTTTGATTGCAAAAAGGTCAACATCACTGGCACAGTAGGGCTCCCTATGGCCTTCTGGCTTAACCCTCCGCTTGTTGGTTGCTACGACTTGTCGCCCAGTGCGGTGGCCGATTCCAAGTTCGTGGCCTTGGCGGCTCGGCTCGGGAAAAGGGGGTTGGAAGATCTCCACCAAATTTAGGTGGTGATTTTACCAAGGGGTCTATGATTTCACTATGTTCATTTACCAAGGGGTCACTACTTCCAGAATCTGAATGTGATGTGTCCGGATTTTTTTTTGGAATATTATGGAATAGCAATAGCCCAATTGATGGCCGTAAAGTGCCATGAAATGAATGATGATAGTTAGCATCAAATTTATGGAGGTCCCCGGGGGCATTGAAGCAGAACTGGTTTCTTAAGGGGTCACTGATCCCTATCAATCCTGATTCTTGGGGCTCATCAACAAGGTTTATGGGGTTTCTTAGAGACCTATTGGCCATGGGGCTTGCGTGACCGTGTGCCCCTAGATTTCATTACTCTTCGATTTGGATAAACCAACTGAGGATGAAATCATGGAATGCACAAAATCATCTCAAAACTGTGGATCTAACCAGCAAAAAAAGAAAGTCGTGGCAACAGTTTGCCAACAAAATATTGGACAATTTTTTGGGATTTAACATTCGGATTATTTATGGAAATCTGAAAACGGGTCCTACTCTTTTCACCTTCAGGTGCCAACAGTTGTGATACTCGTATGTTGTGATACTTCTCTCATCATCGATCGATGTGACTAGGACAGTTGGGTGGCATCACTTCCTACTCGGACTTTGTCCGTCTACATGGCACAGGTCTATATGAATGGTTTGCATTTGAATGAACTTGAAATCCTGCAGTTGTCAGGTGCCGGTTTTTTTCTTGAGGCCATGCCTATCCCATTCATCATGCTCCAACTCTGGCTATGAAGGGGAAATCTCACCATGATGGGCAGCAGTTCCACATGGAGCCCCAGAATCCTAAGACTCAGCTACCAGTTAGCTTCAGTTTATGGATTTATAGATAGTTTCAACTGAATCCTAGATCCACTTCTAGAAACTATCATCCCTTCTCAAACGGTTTGGAGTTGCAGTTGTAGTCATATCCCCAGGAAAAAAAACTCACCGATTGGGACCCATCGGCGTGCAGTCTCTGGTGTCACGGCGAAGAAATGTCAGGTGGAACTGTCCCAGTTCTCTGCATTCAACGAGCTGAACGACCCTCCTCTGGCATGCCATGAATCCGAGTAGCGCCGCGGAGCTTTTTCGGAGTTGCCAAGAGTTGTTATAAAACGATGTGTCTATGGGGAGCCAGGGGTACCTGTTTGGACCCAACCAATGGCTGGGTCATCTGAAACCATCCTTTTTTGGGGGGTTGAGTGACTCAAAAAGGCGAGGTTTCCCATGGTGATACAACTGATACAACCTTCTAAAGCCCAGGTTTGCTGCACTTTGTAGGATGATATGTTGGATGTTGACTGTTTGTCATCACAGTATACCAGCAGTACTTCTCAAGAAAGGATGGGACATGCTGCATAACAACGTTCCTTTATCAAAAAGTTTTTTTTCAAACTTTAAAGACGTTTTATATTCCGTTTTTCACCCTGAATAGACTATTGAAAACATCATGAACAAAATATAACAAAATGAACTACTATTTTGGGTCATGGGTTAAAACCACCTCGAGTGAAAGTGTCCATCTTTCCTTGGCGCAATCAACAACAGTACGGCCTGTGTCAGGCATCTTCCATGCTACTGGTAGCGACATCAAACAAATCTTGGCAGGCCACATCCAAGGTGCCAAATGCACTGTGTACATGTACCCTCTGGTTATGACTAACATAGCCATGGTATAGATGGCCCATAGAAATAGATGGTTTACCTATTAATAGCATGGTGATTTTCCATGGCTATGGTAGATCTTCCAGGGCAAATCCAAGTCACCAGGTCAGTACTTGACCGGTCCAGGACTTGGATCATTGGTCCAATGGATCCGATATTGCAGGGGTCCATGGTTTGCAGCCATCTTTTTTTTCATAGAGCTGTCATGGTGTCATCAAGCCTGGTTTGGTCCAATAGTCTTCAATAGTCCCTATGACAATTCGACAGCATCTGATTTGATCGACTGGAAACCACCTGTGCTGGGAGAATTGGTGTTTTGCCTGGTGATACTTGGTGCTAATCACGATTTTGCCCACAGATTTGCGTTGGCCACTTGGCCGTGGTTAAGAAAAGGCTGCGCACGAAACTTGGGTTTTCCTACTGGGTTACAGCACTGATCAGCAACCAATGGTGTTCCTGCGATGTCACCCAGCTTGATTTGCTGGATCCCCAGGTTTGCACTGAGAAAAACCAATGATTTTTTTGTGGAGTTGCGAACAGCGGGAAAGAAACCTAATTTTCAGAGGGTTGTTGGATGTTGTTGGAAAAAAACGTGACCTACCAGATCCAAATGGATAAATGGATCCAAATGAATCCAAGTAGTGATTCTCCGATATCTTATGAATTCTGTGTTCCTTGTCCTATTTTGACCATCAAGTTTTCTGAAGGGACCAGGTTTACAGCCGCCAAAAAGAAAACATGAACTGCGTTTTTTTTTCCGGCAGCCGTTGCCGAAGATCAGCAGGGAGCAAGGGCAGGAAGCAGATGGAAGATACATATTTTGTTGGGTGGGGATGACAGTATTGAGGATGTATCCATGAAAAATTCACATTCAATGGATATCACATCTATGAACGGAGATCTCATGGGATATGTAACCGTCAACCGTGGTCAAATGATATCTGGATGAATTTGATCACGACCTCACGTCGCTTTCTGTCACTGGAATGATGGTTGATACTGGATAACAACACCCCCAAATGGACGTACTTTTCAGGTGGGTTAATTATCCATACGTATGTATACGTATGATATATATATATATTATATACATATATCATATCCATTAATATGATTAATATAGAAATACTACGGAATACTAGTATACCATTCAAATGATTCAACATGTATTTATGAAATGCGATATCCAAAACATGAAGTGTGTTCAGAGCCAGAGGATACTGTATTCCGAGATCAGAAAGAAGCAGCATCATTCTTAAGGTGTCTTGGTCCATTTTGGCAGGGGAAACATATGGCCATCTACCCTGATCAGACATGCTCAAATATTGACTGTGGTCGCATTCGCTGTGACGGACACCAGTTTGACCCGCGGAATACAGATTGTGCGGGCTGCATAGAGTGAGATCTTCTTTCACCTCGACCTAGTCTGTAGTGCTTGTTGATGATTAGTATCTTAAACACAACAGTCTATTGGGCTGGGGATCACTAACCCTCGGGGAATTTTTATCTCCAGGAGACCATTTCTTCAGCAATCTGAAGCATCAGAGAAAACCTGGATAAACGCATGATGTGTTTGAGAATAAGCCCTCCTAACATGGGACCGAAAACGAACAGTTTCAACATGATCAAGCACCAAGCATCACTAAGCAATGTTTTTTTTTTTTTTTAACAGGGGTCATTGTAAGGGGAATGAATGATCGAAGAATTTTGTCGCCTGAAGTTGCCAGACGTTGGCGTCCATGTGGGTCTGGGTCAATTTAACGCTCCATGGGTTGCCACAGGTTCTGGTCATGTTCTGTACATTTGGGATACCCGATGTTTCATCCACACCAATGTGTCCCTTTAGAATGTTCATTTTTTGACCGCAGCTCAGCGCTTGTGGCTTCGAAACCATAGGTGAAGGAAGTTCTCTTGATGAAGTCATGGCTCCTGGTTGATGCTGGAAAGCTGGTTGACACAGGGCTATCTTTTGCACAGCTCATCTTATGAGGACACCATAGATACCCGAATAGTATGTCTTCCTTTCCAAACAATGGGGATGATGATCCTCCATTCACCATTTTTCGGTGGCTCACCAGCAACCAGAGGCTGCCAAAACCTCTTCTCCGTTTGCATCCTGGATTTGAACACCGGTTTGGTGCTGAAAAAAAGAAGACTCCGCGCATTTGTGATGGGACAAGCATCGAAATGTGGGGAGCCGGCAAGAAAAGAATGTTTAAGCCGCCATGGAAATAGTACGAACCAAATCATCCAAAATCATCCAAAATCATCCTAGATGGAGCAATTTTTTCATCCAATTTCAGTGGCTATTTTGCCCAGACCTCGGAGTATCTGGACAAGATTCCTCGTGGACGATTTCCTGGACAAACAAAAAAAACTACAGTGACTATAAATATATGTAGGTGATGTGAAAGAGCTGAAAGCCCCTTTCAACACTGGCAGCGGCAATTCCCTGAATTGCAGATTGGTGGTGTTCCCAACACCTAGTAAATCACAAAAGGATATGTCAAAGTCAAATCGGATCCCGGTCCAATACCAAACACGCAGCTCCCAAGTGTTTTCCCTGCAACACGGCTCAGCTATGGCGCCAACACGGCAACCCAGTTGCCATCCACTACCTCAACCCTCCGCTGGCACTTTGGGACGCGAATGTCCACGGTCCATGTAATCATGAAAGACATCCCTGGCAAACAAGTGTCACATCAAGCTCAGCTGTATCAGGACAAATCACATTCCTCTAAACTCTTTTGATGAGACACCATGAGTGGCTGTGTTCTGTTCTTTAAGCCAGCGAACAGCTTGCTTTCTGTGAGCATTTCGTTCCAATGAATCATCTTCATCATGTAATTGGAAACAGCCTGAAGCCAGGACTTGTCGCAATAGAATCGGATCCATTGGTTTTGTCAAAGCGTCTGCCACTTGCAGTGAGGTTGGGATCCATCGAAATTGACTATGTTCCAAACATCTTTCCCGGATAAGCAAAACTTCTAATGTAGTTCTGAATTCCTCGCATGACGGAATGGCAGTTCTGCTCACTAAATCAAAGAGGCTTTTGCAGTCTGTTACAATAGTGGCCATTGGAAGTTGCTGAAATCCTTGTTTAGGTTCTCTCCAGGCAAAGTTGTCAATATTAATGGTACCCCAAAGTAGACGCATCCATCCAAGTCTGTCAACGGAGTTGGACATCGAGAATGCTTCTGCCGATAGTGTTGATCTCACCACCCGTGCAATTTTCTTGGAAACCCAGGTCAGAGGACTAAGCGGTGCTTTCTGGTTCTGTGCTAAATCAAGGTTGGTTGCACAAACAATTGTTCCTTGAAATGAAGCCAGCTGTTTTGAACTTGCAAATGAAGCATCTCCGAAGCTGACATGTGTCAACTGATTCACTGGAATGTTGCGGAAACACAGTTTCACATGACTATGTTCTTGAGCTTCTCTGAGAACACGATTGGCAAGTAATAGGGTTTGGACAGTGGCTTTAGAAACCTGCACTTGTACTTCCCCTAATTTGGCTGCCATATCTGGTCGAGTGTGAGAAACGGCATACTGCAAACTCCCGATTAAACCTCGCAGCTTACTGAGTTCACCTTCAGTTACTGTAGATTCTGGTGTTTGGCGGCGATGACGTCCAACGTCAATGGCTGGGATTCCTCGAACATATTCTTCTTGAGAGGCCATGATGCTACCATCAGGAAGTTGATCAAGCAAAATACCTGTGAAAACAAATTTTCGCTGTTTGAAAGTTCCAAATGGTAATACCTTCTTCAAGGCTTCCAGCTGTTGGTGGAAAAACTTGTCACCCCCACATATTCCATCATCAACGTGAGTTCCAATGATACCATGCAAAGTTCGGGAGCCACCTTTGATGGTTTCCAGAATGAATACACATGGTTCCAGTGGATGACGTTTAAACTGCAACTTCTGAAGCTGTTTGGAAAACTCTTTGTAGAATAATAGAGGAGCATCAACCCTGCCGTAAGCATTTCCAACCAGTGAGCATACCTGATCGTTGGTCAAGTTCAATTTCTTTCGAAGCTCAGTGGGTGGTTCCATCGCAAGGGGATTGTCTTGGGCAGACTGACCTCGCAAGAAGGCAGTCTTGATGTCAAAGGATGACAATTCCCAGCCTCTACTAGCAATGGTTTGGAGGACAGTGTGTCTTCCTTCTCGCGTCAATGTTGGAGAGTCACGAGCCACTTCACAGAGTTTTGGATCTTGAAAACCAAGGACAACCAAACGTGCTTTTGCCTTTCGTTGAGCCTTTTGACTGTCTTCCTCGTTGACATTCTTCCAGGTAAGTATCCAGCGACTCTTTAAGATTTGTTCGGGATTGAGATGACGTCTTAGAATAGGCTTCAATGCATTTGTCTGTATCCAGCAGTTTAGTTCTGCGTCCTTTGCCTTTTCAAACTGAATCTTTTCTTCGAGGGTTAAGTTTTTCACACAAACCTCTGCTTTGGCTCTTTTTCCAACACTGGCTACCCATGCCATTTCTTCAGGTTTCTCAGCGGCTGACCATTTTTGGACATCAGACTCGGACAAATCAATGGACAAAGCAAAACATTGTTGTTCATCGCATGCAAGTGGGTTGTTAAGCATTGGAAGGCCATCCTCAGCTAATAACACTTCATGCTCTGAATGGTTACTTTGCAAAGTGGTCCAATCATATAAAGTGTCTTCATCAGAGTCCTCTGTGACAGCACTGCATTGCAAAATTGGCATGGCATCAGCGGCTGCGGCATGTGGATTACTCTCTTCCGGATCTAGGTCAATGGGTTCCTCAGGCATTGATTCAGGAGAATTTTGATTTTCATTTTCTGTTGGGATTGGTGCTGAAAACTCAAGGTGAGGTTCAGGAAATGTTTCACTTTCGGGTTGAGTGGATGAATGAGGGGTAGCTACTTGGCTTGGTGGATTTTGAAAAACTCCTTCACTGGGTGCAATACTTGCTTCGTACTCTAGAGATTCAGCCGGAGTTGCCGGAGCTCTCTGATTTTCCTCAACTGTAGGCAAGTCAGGAACCCAAATCTGCGTTGATCCATGGACTGAGTTCCATTCTCGCAGTGATGCTGGGCGAATGCTCTCGGGAGCACATTTGAACAACCTTTCGGCATGCGACAACCAAACTGCTGACGGGCTTTCTTGGTGAATCACCCGCGCGGGACCATGCCATCGTCCAGTCTCTTGCCGACTAGTTCGGTGTCTGCGAATCCAGTACATGACCAATTGGCCTGGTGTAAATGGTCCTCTCATAGGACATGACCTACGCAAGAGAGCTCTTCGAATGGCTTGATCGTTGTCTGTCAAACGAAAAGCTTTTCGGGCTTGAGTCCTGATTTCCAGGGATCTTCGAAAAAACTCACTTTCCGGTTCATTCCCCATGGCAAGTAGGTGGGAAGCTGCACTATCATCAGAGGTCAAACTCGCTGGCAGTTTCTGTGACTTTCCAAGGACTATTTGTTCAGGGGAAAATCCTCCATTACGTGTAAGTGAGTTCTTGGCTTGAAAACAGGACATAAGCACACGATCAAAATCTTGCAAAGTCTCTATGGATTGTTCCTGGTCGCAGCGAGACAACATGCGCTTGATTACCTGTCCATGACGTTCCAGGCGTCCACGCTGCCAAGCTTCAGTGGATATCAAAGGCTCGATGTCATGATTCCTCAAGAGTTCTTTCCATTCATTTGAAATGAATTCCCCAGCTGGATCAGTATAGATCTGTTTGGGATTTCCAGCCCAAGATGTCCAGAAGTTTGTCCAGGTCCCGATGACTTGGTCTGGATTTCGAGTTTCACATCGCCGGCCAAGATGAAACAAAGAAGCTTCATCAATACAGTGGAAAACATGAACTCTGAAACCTTTGGAACCTGACCAATAGAAACCGTCCATGCCTACCAAGTCATTGAAGTCTTTCGCCTCATGCAATTTGGCTGGCCGTTGGTGTTTTCGGCCAACGGATTCGACACAAGCATCGCATACAAATTCCCTGGCCGCTGCTACTACATGAGGTGAGGCATTCTGAGCTTTCAGGTGTTCAGCCAACACATTTGGGTCTGGATGGCCTAAGTTGGTGTGGAGCTTCTTCAAGTCTGATTTTTCTTGAGGTTCCAAATCACGAAACTTGGGGCCCTGAATAGAAACCGGTGGAGGTGCCCACCCGTCAAATTGAGCAGGTGGCTGGAATCCGGAAGCTCTGACAATTGCCTCTTCCCTCGGAACTGGCCTGGGGATTACACCCCTGGCTTCTGGAACAGATCTGGGCAGGTTTGCAGGTGGCTTTGCAATCTCCTCCACATGAACCTTGGGTTCTTCTACCAATGTGCCAAAACTGGTAATCATCAACTTGGACGGAACAGCAGCTCGAATACGTTGAGCCCTTTTCAAAACCAACCAATCTTCAAATCCAAAATCATGAATTGACCCTGTGCTTCTATGAATGCTAACTGTGTGGCGAATATTGTTGTGGTTTCGATCAGGCAGATCCAAGGGCAATTGAAATCTCTCAGTTCCTCGGCACACATAAATAACCTGAAGGTTCAAATGCGGCAACATGGCTTGCACAAGACGCGCAGCTTCATGAGAAGCGTCAATTCGTAGATTGCCAACTCTTGGGGCCAATGTCTCCATCAGCTGGAACACATGTCTCCAGGGTTCGGACACTGGAGAATTTTGGGACATTGGACGAGCTGCTTCCTCGTTCAGACGAGGGGCCATGGACATTTCCTTGGCATACTGAGGTCTGTTTTGTTC
Source organism: Cladocopium goreaui (assembly GCA_947184155.2). Classification (NCBI taxonomy): domain Eukaryota; class Dinophyceae; order Suessiales; family Symbiodiniaceae; genus Cladocopium; species Cladocopium goreaui. The sequence continues at coordinate 157,888 of CAMXCT020000066.1, read as the reverse complement.
ACCCATACTATCATCAGGATTCTCTGGAGGGATTCTGGATTGAGGCACTTCAGGCTCTTCTTCATGTTTGGAAGGTTCAGGCATGATGGCATCAGGTATTTCAGGTAAGGGATTGGCGTCCAAATCAATTACATGTCCAGTTTTCAGTCGTTTGTTTGGATTGATCATGAAACGACTTCGTTTGGCTGGTGGTGCGTCTTCATGTTCGCCTACCAAGGTTTCTTCACATGTTGTTTGGACTATCCATTTGGCAACCTGTTTTGCAAACCCTGAACAATATGTTGCACAAAATCGTGTCAAGGGAATGTGCTGACCGTCTACGGAAACACTTCCTTCAATCGGCTGATGAACATGCTGGTGCTTGCATCGAGCTTGGCCAAGAAGATTGACTAGCTCCAGGTTCGTGGAAAACACTTGGCTGGACTTTCGAAGGAAAAACTTGGTCACCGGATGCTTGAGTCCAAACTGACACATGTCAAAACTGGCTCGGTACGTCATGCTCAAAATGGCTTGGAACTGGTCAATCTTTGGCATCGTGGATCCATTCGGCTGCTCAAGATGAAAGTTGCGGTTGCGCTGAACTTGGAACTTGCAGAGCTGAGCACACAATTCCACGTGGACCAGTTCACGTTTTCGCCAGGCATTGATACGATCAAATAACGCAACACTTTTGCACATGTTCAATTTACTCCATCCTCCCCAGGGACCACATTCGGGGGCAACCCAGATATTTAAGGGTTGATACTGATCAATGATTCGCCACAATTTCTTACGACCCTCAACAGTTGCAAGATCCCCATCTTGACGAGTAAAACGAATGGCAAAATGTCCGGACTGGCGAAGGGCTTCGGTCAGTGGACTGCAGCTATCCGCATACACTTCAAGCAGCACGCATTGCTTCTGGGGAGCACTCCATGTGGGCGACACGAATGCATCTTCCATGATCAGATTGGCTCGATGAAAAGATTTCTGCAAATCATCATTGACAAGCTTTGGTGAAGGATTCTCTCCAAGAAACTTCTTTGTTCTCAACACTTCATCATGATACATGAAAGAGTTGGTTTTCATTTCTGAATCTGATCCTAGATGGCATGAAGGTCCAGGTCCAATTGCACTTGGCAAAACTTCACGAAATCTTGTTGATTTGGGGGCAAACTTTGGAATCTGGCCAGAGACCATTGGTAATACCCGGGATCGGACCGAAGGACCTGAGCATATGTGCTGCCCTTGTGCTTCTTTCCCCATGTGATTCGGCACTGACCCCATTCTCCGACTGTCATCTGGGGTGACGTGCTTGGACCTAGGGAACCGAGGGCATTGATGGCTCTCACTGTTGATGGACTCACCTCCGAACGACGACCTTCGACATCGAGGATCACCTCCTCCTCCTCGCTCTCGGCCAGCACCTGCCAATTGGACACCCTGGTCGTGAGGATGGCATTGTTTGCAGGAGCGTTTGCTAAGGCTTGGCGTTGGAGAGCTTGGGTCACTCTTTGAGATGTCACCGGCAAATTGTTTGGGTCTGTTGGCACGGACAGAGGCAGTACTGGTGGAGTCCTTGGCATTGGTGAACTGGAGGCTCCGGTTCCTGTTGTGGTACCACTGGAAATCTGGCCTCGGGGTCGTTGGGCTCCGGATGACGACATGAGGCTCTGCAGAAGACTTCTCTGATTGTGCAGTTCTTGAACCATGCTTTCCATTGTCTGCATCACTTCCGGTGGCTCCTCTTGGCCTTCCGGCTGCACTTCCAGTTGATGTATCAAAAACTGCAGCAACATCGTGAGAAGACCGATCAAGGCTTCTGCCACAGTCTTCAACGAATTCATCATTGGCGCAGGCGGCATGAGTATCAGCACGATTCGAACTGACAGGATCAGGCGGTGGTAAATCCTTTGAGACTGGCTTGGCCATGGTGAGGGAAATGTTTTCAACTTGATTTTCACCATCTTGTATCCCCTGTGTCGGATCACTCCCCTTGGATCGGACACCCCAGACATGATGGATATGTGCATTCTTTTTGAAAAAACTGAGGTTTGAAGCACACAGCTGGAGAACATCTAACAAATACAATTCCGTTGGATTCAGTTCCAGTTGAATTGAACGATTCAATCTTTGAAGGTAACACGTGTCATTGGTGGTATCCAGAATGCCACCAAGCTGTTTGAATGCACGTTTGCTGAAAAGAAAAGGACTTTGTCCCGGCAAAACTTCAACCGTCAACCAAAGCTTCTTCTTGGCATGTGGAGCACTTTGGAGTGGCACTTGAACTTGATATTCACTCTGCATGGTTTGGTTGTTTCCAAATCGGAACTTCACATGGCTTGGTGACTTACGGACTTTGTGTTTCAACTCATCAGGCAAACTTGCAAACAGCTTCACCCAAACTTTCTCACCAATCACACAGCGGCTTGCTCCAGTGTCCAAAATGGCGTGACTCGGTCGGTCACAGGCAGCAGCTATGTTACACATGTCTGGCAAAGGCTCGGAAGTCTCATTCGAGCGGGTGGCCTTGACACATCTGCTTCTCAAAACTCCTGGAGGCCTGAGCAAGGAGAATTTGGATTGAGCATGACCATGGGCTTTGGACTCAAGGAGGCTTTTCATTCTCTTTCCCAAAGCAGCTTTAACATGCGGTTCATGAAGGGCTTGGACAACAAAAACGTCATCAACTTCATTGTGGGTCATGTCATGGACATCCAAAACTTGCAAAGGACACGGGCTGGAAAACTTACCTATGGCAGACAGGACACTGGACTCACATTCATCGGCCGACGGAGACGACTCAGGCTCGGAGTGCACTTCATGAACAACGGCCAAGGGGGCCTCTTCAACAATGTTGGCCAAAGCAGTTTGTCCCATTTCCGAACTCTTGTCTCGGTCTGGGCACTCAGCTTTCCAATGGCCCTTCTTGTGACATATGCGACAAGTGGATCTAGCAATGCGAGAGAGCAATTGCTCTCGCTGCTTCTTTCCCTTGCCACGCCCCTTGCCCTTGTAGGCACCTTTTCCATCTTTTCCAGAAAACTTCACAGGCCAGAATCCTCGAGTGCGTCGTTTTTCCTGCAACTTGGATCGGGCCTCGAGATACGATACCATTGCATCATGCATCTCTGGAACTTCTTGCAAAAACTCCTCGAGTTCCTGCTCAAAATTGTGCACGGTAAGTGCGTCCTGGTCCTCTGAAGCGATCATGATGTCGAGGAACTCCTGGTCAAAGTCGGCGTCGTGGTCCTCAGTCAGTGCCACAAATGCACGCTCTGAGGAAGCATCTTCATGAGATCGGTTCCAGTCACTTTCAGATGGCTCTGCAAGATTCACATCATAGACCTTGGTCTTGGCATTCTGGCGACTTCCTTGGAGGTCGGAAAAGAACTTGCTCCCAAGCAATCTGAAAGATCGCACCACTGGATCATACTTCAATTCTCCTGGGTGTTCGAAGAACTTTCTTCTTGTCATCTGGGGGCAGCAGTGATTGGCGAAGCAAGACATACGCCTGTACTTCTTCCAGTTTGGTACCTCGGCTCAACAGTTCGATGAAATTGGACTCCATGCGGGACAAGTAGGAGTCATGTGATTCATCGGCACGTTGCACTGTCCCATAAAGGGCTTTTTCAAAGTACTCATACCTCTCTTCTAACTCTGTAGCTCCCCAAGACCCACCGATAGCATCCACCAGCAAGGCTACTCCAGACTTGTCGTTGACTCTCAACTTGTCTGGATCCAACCTGGCTACTTTGCGAAAGGCTGTCCCTTCGACAAGAAGGGCAGCCCTTGGGGCTAGCAAGCTCAAATGCTCAGCAGGCCACATTGCGGCAAGAAACTTCATCTTCTGAACATACTCTTGGACATTCGTTGTCCCTGGAACAAACTTTGGAATGCTTGCCCAGGGCAACTGAGGTGTCACTGACGGATTGGGCTCATCCGGCACTGGCGTCTCAACGGCAGCTGTCATTTGCGAAGGTGAGGCCATTGCGGCTCCCTGGATCCCACTCTTTCAGCTACAACGCAGGCACAGATCAGCTTCCAACGAAGGCAAACAGACGGGCAGTAGCTGGAGCACGTAGCTCCGCTACCAGTGTGAAAGAGCTGAAAGCCCCTTTCAACACTGGCAGCGGCAATTCCCTGAATTGCAGATTGGTGGTGTTCCCAACACCTAGTAAATCACAAAAGGATATGTCAAAGTCAAATCGGATCCCGGTCCAATACCAAACACGCAGCTCCCAAGTGTTTTCCCTGCAACACGGCTCAGCTATGGCGCCAACACGGCAACCCAGTTGCCATCCACTACCTCAACCCTCCGCTGGCACTTTGGGACGCGAATGTCCACGGTCCATGTAATCATGAAAGACATCCCTGGCAAACAAGTGTCACATCAAGCTCAGCTGTATCAGGACAAATCACAGGTGACTATAGTGACTATATTGGGCCACTTTTGTCCGACTATAGAGTAGCCTTCAATCATTTCAGCTTATCAGTTCAGTTTGTCTCACGCTCAGTGACTAGTGACTATATATATATATAATATATATATATATACAGATTGATATGTCCAACATTGTCCAAGTATATTTGTTGGCCCATGGTGGCCCATGTTGGCCACAAAGATGGGTGACCTAAATGCCATGATGCCATGGTGACGGGGATCCAACATCTTTCCACATGGGCCTCCCGGCGTAAATGGATCATTGATGCTTCATTGATAGAGCATCAAAAAGTATGAAAAAACGTTGTTCCAGAACTATGTTGCTATGTTACATGACCAGAGGGTAATCCTTCAACATCCAAACCCTACATTTGTAGACCCCCTCCGACAGGTAGGGAGTACTTTCGAGGCAGCGAAGCATGCCGTAGGCTTAGACGTTTGTAGACGTTGGCAGCTTTGGACAACAACCAAGAACCCCAAACAGATAGAACAGTAAATTCCAATCCTGAAATGACTGTTCATTATTTGTGGGTAGTACTATATGACCATGTATCAAAAATAACTATCAGCACCAGTTGAGAATTCATGTGGATCTATTATTGTTTTTTCCATGTTGTTCCTCTTCCTTATGAGGTAAATTCACCAATTCTGCAAGTTTCTGAATAGATTTGCTCCCAGCATTCTTCACAGCGGATCACATAAAGTTGAGATGCAGCACTTGGCGCCTTAAACTTACTGAATTTCTGTGCCACGCAACCATTTTTCTGGATGTTTGAGGTGGTTGCTCATGTTTTCCGAAAAGGGCAGGTTATTCTACCCGCAAAAAACCTCGCTAGCAACGCGCCAGCGGTTGCAAAAAAACGGTTTTGGCTGACCCGTGACGCAGTCACTGCCAGAGAACTTCAATAGTTTATCCTTTCTTTTTGACAAAGACAATGACAGCAATGGTGGAGAGTTCTTCCAGTTCCACTAGCAGCGGCACCCACTCCAAAAGACGTGCGCTAGCATTTCCTGCAGGTTTTAGGATGTTTTAGGTGGGGGTTCAAGCTTTATCATGCAGGGTTTCAGACTGTTTAGAAGAGTCATCGTTTTGAAGACCAAACAAGAAGCGACACGCATGGAATTACGATATATCAACCAAACCAGAAGAAGAGGTTTTTACAAACAGTCATATATAAGAATTACATGTGAGTTGTAACAAATTTGCGATATGATAGTTCTGTAATGTTTTTGTGGATTTCATATCTCCACACGTCATACTCTTGGAAGCCTATTTTTTGAGTGCAAATTGAAGATTATATAATTATATGACTGGACATGATATAATTACAAAGGAATGCTACAGAACTTCGACGCTACAATTAGCTGCAGAAGGCCCCACAAATATCATACTGTAAATCATAGTGATCAGGAAATGAATTGCTAATGTGAGACTGTGAGACTTTGCAACTAAAAAAATTTTAGAAATGTAATTGATCATCCTTTTAGTGGGATTTTATTTGTCTATGTGTTTGAAGGTTGCGATACACGCCTGCTGAATAGATGAAGCCTCAGGCCGAAACAGCGATCTGCCGGACGCTAAGTTGTTGGAAGCGCCTGTTGTTGGGGGGTTGTTTCTTGGGAGATCGATGCAAGGGTGGACCGCCTTCAAGATATGTATTCAATGATATTCAATATTCATTCAAAACATTCATAACTCCTCAAAAAACTTGTTGGCTCATTGGTGGATGTTTGAATTTCGCTGCTCCATCTTTCATATTTTTTCAGCGCTGATCTTTCTGATTCTGGCCCAGGTTGGTCACAACCACCATCTCCATTGTGCTTGCCACCACTATGGTGCTTTAGCTGGATGTGGGGTCTGGGAGTGGCCTGGTTTGATGGTTTGATTTTCCAACTGACGCGGGACGAGAACTAGCTTCACAAAACCTCTCGGTGCATGGTAAACGTGCTATATACTGTAGTTGTATAATATTGTATATATCCTCTGGTTATTTAACATAGCCATGGAAAATGGCCCATTTATAGATGGTTTACCTATTAAACATGGTGATTTTCCATGGCTATGTTAAATAACCAGATGGTATTTGTATATATGGTTATCTAGCTTGACACATATGTAGGTTCAAAACATATATACGGACCATCGTGTCAGGAATGTTATACCTTGCCTCCGTTGCAAGGTAAACTCAAGACTCTACTGGCTGCCCAGTAATCACTTTGAAATCCCAACTGGACTGGTTTTTCGACGACTCCATTCTGGTCAAATTCCCAATGGTCAATTCCCATTCAGTCAATATCAGTGGGGGGTTCCTAAGTCATGGGGGTACCCCGGTACCCCTAATCCCATTGGGTCTTCCCCATTTCCGGATTCTGGATTTATCTCTTGCTGAAACAAAAACTCAAGAGGCTTGGTTAAATCATGGTGTATCACAAAAAAAGGTGGAGACCCCTTGGCAAGGTTGGTTTCTAGCTTCAACAACTATGGGTTTATGGCATAACTCTAGTTTATACCCTCTGGTAGACGTTTACATAGCTATGGAAAGATCCACCATTTTTAATGGGAAAACTCACTATTTCTATGGCCATTTTCAATAGCTATTTTGACATAACCAGAGGGTAGGCTTTGTAAAACCACTTGTTCCCCAACTTGTAGACTTCATCCATCTTCATTTTTGCTCAGATCATCCTGGATCATCCAGAGGTCTCTACCTGAGACTCAGGTGGTTGGCACAGCAATGGAGAAGATCGCAACTGCCTTGGCGGTGATTGAGTGCCTTGGTGAAGCTCTGGACCTGAAGAAACTGTTTGGAACAAAAAAGGCACTTTTTGGATCTTTTTGGCCACCAAACACCAAAGATGAAAAGCTCGGAGTTTATGACGCATGTTGATACATTTTGGTTGTTTGATGTTGTTTGTTTCTATCCATTTTAGTCGAACATTATGATGATAAAATCGGTTGGAATTGGGGGTTTGTGTGTGTGTGTGTTCAGTCAAACCCAAGTGGGTGCCAACAAAATGTTTGTAAAAATATGTAAAAACCAACAAACTGGAATGTAGAACCAGCTGGTCCAAAATTGGTTTTAAAATGGTACTCGAATCATGTGCAAAAGGTACTGGTTGTCTTGGGTTTGTAGCCATCAAAACTGGTGATGTAGCAGAGACAAATGATCAAGAAATCATGGAAAACGGGTACAGAAGATGAACCAATATATATATATATATATCATATTATACAAACAGCCAAAAATGGGTGAAGTAAAAAGGAACTATAATTGGGATATGGATATAATGTAACCAACAGCATGTTGGGGGCTCTTTTTTTCATCTTTCGCAGTTTGGGAACGGACGAAGCCTTTCGAAACATGAGAACCATGCGGATAGCAATTTGATCCATTTGAAAACTTATCCATGTTTGTTGCACACTTGTTTGACCAGTGTTTTCCACCAGATGAGACCAGCGGAAATGAGGGGACAACCAGACCACCAATTCCTTCGCTTAGCCGAGGCCAGTTGACCCAAACCAGCAGCCGGGACCCCAGAGAGGTCACTGGTGAAGGAAGTGAAGCCGTCAGAAATGTGCCAGGGTCGTGGCAGAATCGATTTCTAGACTTATGGGTGGGAAAAAAACCCTCATTTTTGATGTTCAATTCATTTCATTCCCATGAATTCCACATTTTTCCCATGGTTTTCGCAGGTTTTCCTATTGTGGTCCCAGGGTGGTTTCTTGAAGCGACCAACCTCAGGCTGGATTCTTTGTCGGAGCCCTTGGCTGGCCCACAGGCCCTGCGGAAGTTGAAACTTCAGAGTGGGATCGGAATGAGGAATACTGATAGTGTATATATGGATGTTTCCTAAAATAGGGGTACCCCTAAATCAGAATCGTTCATGGTATTTTCCATTATAAACCATCCATTTGGGGCTACCCCCATTTATTGAAACCCCCATATATGTATATCTATGGTATATATACATACATATATATATATATATGATATATATATATATATACATATGATATGTAATATGTATATGAATTATATAACAAGATGCAAATAGTATAATACTAAAGATGAATATACAGTGTAAAAATAATGATATCACTAATAACGATTTATCATAAAATAATTACTTATTAACAACAATATTATCAGCAAGAATCGTGAAGCACATTTTAACATGATAAGACTAACAATGATGATAGTACAAAGAGTAATCATAGCAATGAAATGGTGCTGTTGCTGGTGCTTGTGCCACGCTTATGCCTTTGAATATATCCTCAGCGGAGGCATTTTGTATGATTTGTAGTTGGCCTTCTTGTGGTTGTGAACATATCATATTTATATACATAGAAATTATATAGACACCCGCTGTAGGACCCTAGGATATATGATGTACGATGTACGATATACATATTATAATCCATATGTATATATATATAGTATACAGCACATACAACATAGAAATTGAAACACGGCTGCCATGGATTCAGTCGCCAGGTAGATGACAACATCGTTCGCCACTTAGCCACCCTTGTCTGGTGCAGGAGTTTGATTGAGCATGTAACTTACAAGTCGGCAAAAGTGCGACTTTGCCCTATGGATGGTGATGCAATCTGATATTCAAAGCCCCAAATTCAAGAGGGAAATCATCGACAGACGAGGGATTATCCATTGCCATGTTTGCCAAGTTTGGGTGGCGGTTCTCGTACCACTACTTTACTTCAGCTGGTTCCTGTTCTTGAACGCCATTTAGTTATAGTTATATATGGATGTTTCCTAAAATAGGCGCATCCCCAAATCATCCATTTTAATAGTATTTTCCATTATATACCATTCCTTAGCACGTTCACAACGCAGAACGCAAAACGTACGTTCTGGAACGCGTGTTCCGAACGCAGGGGTGTTTTTAGTGGTTTTATGGATCCCAGGAGCGTCCGAATCCTTTTTTTGCTCCCTGCAAAAAGGATCCACTCTAGCACATGGAGTTTCTCAAGAAGTTTTCAAGCAGTCCAGGAGCAAAACTTGCAGGCTTTAACCTGCACAATTCTTTTAAAACCAGGCAAAAAAAGGATCCGTCTTTGGCCTGCCGAGCGCTTTTTAAAGGCCCTAAAAAAAGGATCCGTGTTTGGCCTGCCCAGCGCTTTCTAAAGCCTCTAAAAAAAGGATTCCATCTTAGGCCTGCCCGACCTAAGGCTTTTTGTCCAAACGGTTCTTCTCAGCAACACAAAGCAACATCAAACCCTAGAAAAATCCTTTTAATATCTCATATATCCCCTTCCCACTAACTCTTATCCACTTATCCACTTAATTATCAATCCAAACATATCCCATCAAGGTCCAAGTCATGGCCCAGATCGCTGATCAGCCTTCTGGTGGCTGCATCTACCATTTTGAGCCCACAAGAGCTCCACATCCTTTTTTTTAGTGGGGGAAAAAGGTTTCTCTGTTCAAACCCCGGAAATAAATTGACTTTATATCATTGGAAAAAAGGATTCACTCAGAACGCGCGTTCTGGAACGCGAGTTTTTAAAACGCGCGTTCTGAACGCCCAAACGTACCGAACGAACATGGGTACCCCCATTTTTGGAAACCTCCATATGACTATATGAATTGTATGCACACATTTTTTGGTCTCACCATGATCTTTATGTGCCAGAAAACACAAAAAACAGCCATCCAGCCATCCCCGTGCCCCAGGTCAAAGACCCTGCCAGGTGCCGCTGGGTAAATCATCGAACTAGTTGGATGCTTTAGTAATAGGTTCAACTGATGTTAAGATGGGACACTTTTGAATCCACTTTTGATTGGGCCTTGCCAAAAGTATTTTCTCATCACATCCACGCCTTTCCCAGCCATTGAATGACTCAGGATACATACTTCAGGTTCTCGCACATGGGTAGGGAATCCCAGCCATCCCAGCCTGGTGGCTAAAGTTTGTGCGATAGGCCTGGATCGGTGCCCCGAAAAAAACGTATGAACGATGTTTCTGATATGGAATCATCGTGAACACCCTTGCGGCAATCTATATGCTCCTATTTCTGTTCTGACTTCTGACTTCTGGTCCTTTGATTACTTGAATCAAGCAATTCGGTGTTTGTTGGACATGTAATTGGGGTTTACCCAACCACTTGTAAATAGGTCCACGGTAAATCCTATAGATGTTCCCAACAAACAGATGAATTGCCATTTGTGTTGCTACTAGCTACGTCCCAAGTTTGGTTGCGTTTCCATCTTCCATGAGGGCCTAAACCCCGATTCATGTGAGTAATCCTTCTCCCCTAAAGAATAAAAACACCGAACAAAACGCAGTTCAAAATCGATCAACGCTTTCTTAAAGTCCAATTAAACTATAATGGCCAAACATTGGATTTGAAAGCTTTCCCCTGAACCTTAATTTAAAAACTATTGTCAGAGACCCTATAACAAACCACCACCAATTTGATCTAATTTGTTTTTCTTATTAAGGGGTGAAGCCCTCAAATATCAAATGGGATTCAATGTTTAAATTGTTTTCTAAAGGGGATCAATGAAAAATCAAATTGACCAAGCTGACATTTCCCAAAATAGGGAATTGGGAATGGATTTTAATCAAAAGCGTCAGGTTTTTGCGGCTGAAATCCTGCATTCGCACTGCTGAAATCCCGATCTGCCATGGTCAAAGATGCCACGATGGGTTGCTGGATTCCCAATGATTCCCATGAGATGGACCGGACCGCAGAAAAATCACCGTTTGTTCATGTCTGAAAAAAAAGAAAAACATCTAGCTGAGTGTGATATTATCATCTATAGTTGATTTATGTCGATTTACCCTCTGGTTATTTAACATAGCCATGGAAAAGGGCCCATTTATAGATGGTTTTGCTATAAAAATGGTGATTTTCCATGGCTATGTTAAATAACCAGAGGGTAAATCAAGATCCCATACTCAGATGCTCCCTGCATTTGGCTCACTTCGGGGCAATTCATGGGGGTATACCATGCTGAGCCAGGCATTGCCCAGTGTCTCCTGGACCTTGCCCGCTCTGCGCTTTCACTCCAGGGGACACCTTTACCAGGTGCCCATGGGCGAAGAGATCACTTTGTCGGAACCATCATTGATCTTAACCCATCATTGATCTTGGTGCCAATTCTTTACCAGGTACCCATCTGCAACCCAAGAATGATGGGTTAAGAATGTTTAAGATGTTTGAAGCCAAAAAAGATAGTTGTTTTACTATGAAACATGTTGTGGTAACTGGTAACCCAGAACAAAATGAGGATTTGATCATCCAACAAACTGACGTTTATACTCTGTGAACATTTGGGATGTTGATCTATCAACTTGTGTTCAAATGAAAATAGGCAATTTATGGGAAATTACATTTTGCCTATTGGGAAAGGAGAAACAATGACAACGAATCATCAAATTTGGAGGTACGACAGTAGAATCTACGGTAGTCTCCTCGAGTTTTTCAGAGAAATCCACATATCTGGAACCATGCAGTTAACAAGAAAAGGTTTGGTGTCCGAAGTGAAAGTGAGCCACTGAATTGTTCTACTTCCAAAATCTTCGAAATGTCCAAAGCATGAAATGCGACATGGTGTCAGGCCTTCGCGCGCTTTGATTTAGAGGTCTTGCAGCCTGTCCTATGGCCTCAGTACCTGAAAATGGTGGGAAAAATCCGAAATGCCATGCTTTTACAATGGGCTTGTTTGAAAAGTAATGATCAATCATTTGAGTGCTTGATTAGATTTATAAATTTATCTAGATGATCATATACTATATTATATTGTCATAGGTTACTGTTTTATATATGATCATGTTCCCATCTTTCCCCCAAAAATCCAAGACGGTTTGGCACCTCTAAGACCTTTGGTGGCCCTTGCCGGGCTCGCGGGAAAGACGTCGACAGGAGCATCGCCTTGCGGTTTTGCTTGGGATGTTCTGAGTTGGGGCTTTCTGACATTGGTTTGTGCAGATTTGTGCAGATTGTGGATCAACATGATTTATCTTCTGCATGTTCTGTGATATCCAAGTTTTTGTTATTGAACATGGATGAACATGGCCTTAAATGCCATATTTGCCATAGTCGGGATGCCATTTGCTGCAGGACTCAAAAAGAGACCTTTGAAATGCCAAAGTACGAGGTGCTGCCTGGGCGGACGAATTTAGACTGGCTTGGACTGGCTCTTATATTATGTATGTATTACGTATATACTATATTATACAATTATATGTTATATCTTTTTTGAAGCTGGAGGCCAGATTAAAATGACCATCATTGTATTTAGTTTTGTTGGAAAATCAATCGCCAGGTCAAATAGGTCAAGCCTCAGCTTCCATAGATTTCCATGCGGAACAGGCAGAAGAAGAGGATGCACCTTTGCAGCAGACGCCTTAGCAAAGGTCAAAATTTGGGTACCAGAAGTGGTACCCTCTGGTAATTTAACATAGCCTATGGAAAATCACCATTTTCAATAGGTAAACCATCTATAAATGGTTATGTTCCATTGCTATGTTAAATTACCAGAGGGTAAACCTTGGGTATCAAAGATAAGCCATGCTCGCTGTGGCTCTGACATGTTGAACGCATGTTGTCTGATGTCGTGGATGCGGATGCTCACTATTGAGGTCTCGTGCATTTATTTTCGAATAGCCAGCAGAAAGAAAAGCGTTCTCAGATTGATGGGAGTGCCAGCTTGGCTGAGAAGTTATGCACCGTTTTCAAAAGATTCCTTGCTTGTCTAAAGAACTATTTCACAACATGTTTAGTGTGTTTGTCTGGTACTCAATATTGCTCTTAGTTGCTTCATGGTGAGCAAGTTCAATTAGCGACTCTTCTTTGAAATACAGAACGTCTGGATTTGCATGGAATCAGCACATCGTCACGTCTGGATTTAAAGTGAATCCTTGTTGTTCTGAGTCGATGGTGATCCATGGTGATCCCCTTGGAGATCCAGAAATCCTGTGCCAATCATCGAGGAGTTTTGCAGTGCAGACAGCAACGATTTGTTGCATCCGTTTGGCACCAATTTCAATCACAAAAAAAACCGTGACAGTTTGAACAGTTTGAGCAATGGCCATATGCAGCATACTATAATAATTTAGTAATAAATATGATATAATCTAATATGATCTCATATTCAAACATGGGGCAGACCCAAAAAAAACAAAAAAACAGATTTCAAACAAATTCCGATTATCCCCAAGGCCTGTTCGGATTTCCCGAGACGGTCCGTCCAACCCGGCCATGGTGACGCAACGCCGGGCAGCGGCAACGCAAAGGCAACGGCAACGGGATCTGTGGTAGATGCTTGTCGCAGAAGATCAAGGATTCAACCATTGGAATGCAAGGATTGAGACATGTTGCAACACTTGTTGTTGCATGTTGTTGCCATTTGTGGAATGTTACACTGTAATGCACTGTACAAGTATGTGGAATCGCAGGCTTTGCCTACTAGAGAACAATATACAGAGATATGCAGAGCACATTTAAACTGTCAGCTCAATTGATCCAAATTTGCAACCGTCTTGATGTAGTTCATTAACAATTTGTTTGACATTATTTGACCTTGAACAGTCGCGAATGACCATAGCTGCCGCGCAGAAAAGTCTGAACTGGGCGCAAACCTGGTCAATCCACAGTCCGTGCCCCTTTTCCCCCCCGGCTTGACCCATGTACCCTTCAAAATTGGACGGAAATGGCAGTAAAATCTATTTGACATCTTCCCTTAAATCAATCCATTGACCGAGATTTGAGATTCTTTTTTGCTCCCACTATGGATGTGGCTGCGCAGCCACCATGAAGTTCGCTCAGGGACTTGCTTCTGGGACTGACGCGTGGAGGGTTCGATGGTAGAATGTTTGTTTGGCTGGTTGACTACTTGGTTGATTTGGTTGGCACGAACAATTCCCTTGGTATATGACATACACATATTATCCTGATGTATCATGATTTATCATTATTTATTTATCCTGATGTATCATGATTTATCAATATTTATCACTGCATGGATGTTGGATGATGTTGAGAACTGGAAACTGCACCTGGTATGGGAAACCAATGATCTGGCTATGTGGTATGACATACCCCGGTATCAAAAAACCGGGGACATCAGGGATGCCAGCAAGCAAACTTGACCCTTCCACCTTGACACAGGTTTGTCCCGAAACCGAATTTCGCCAAAATCCAACGGTTTGAAGCCTCATTGTCCATTGTTGTTCTGGGAATTGCATTTGTTTCGCAAAAGATATCACCAGAACGGATCAGAACGGTTGTTTTGTCTAGTTGCAGTTCGAATGAGGTAACTGATGAAAATTCCCCTGGAATTTGGGGGTACCTGATTTGAATCCCTGGCGCCAAGAGCGCCATTTGATGCCGAGATCGTGGGTTTGCTCTTCGGTTCAGCTGCTGTCTTCATAAGCTATGAGAAATCTGCCTTCCTTGGTCTACCAGGTGTGAGCGTGACTTTGAGCCATGGCTGAATGGTTGGTTTGTATTTCATGTTCTCGCTTCTGCTTTCTATGATCTTCACGAAGAAAATTGCATCCAGTCCCCTTGTCATGTGATTTGAGCTTAGCATGTTCGTTCGGTACGGTTGGGCGTTCGGAACGCGCGTTTTAAAAACTCGCGTTCCAGAACTCGTTCTGAGTGAATCCTTTTTTTCCAATGATATAAAGTTAACTTATTTCCTGGGCCTGGACACTGAAACCTTTTTCCCCCCAAATAAAAAAGGATTTTGAGAGCTCTTATGGGCTCAAAATGGTGTATGAAGCCACCAGAAAGTTGATCTTCCCAACTCCGGATCCTTTTTTGGGTGAAGCAAAAAAGGTTCTGGCCTCACCAGGCTTCTGGGGCAAGTTAGCTTTCCTTCCCGGATCCTTTTTTTCTCTGAAAGGAAAAGATTCTGACCTCTCACAAATTTTTATCGTAGTGCTAATAACAGAGGTCTAAAAAGACTTTGAAACATTGTTGAAAAATTCTATGTGGCACAGCGGATCCTTTTGCAAGGAGCAGAAAAAGGATTGGGAGGCTTCTGGGATCCATAAAGCCACTAAAACCCCCCTGCGTTCGGAACGCGCGTTCCAGAACGTACGTTTTGCGTTCTGCATTTTGGTCGTGCTAAGGATTTGAGTCCCTGAGTCATAGAAAAAATGTCAGAGCGCACCCCCAAAAAAACAAATATATATTCTGTAAAACTTCTCGAAAGATTGCTTTAGATAAAGTGTTTCTTTTGTTTGGGTACCAAACTTTGAGTTCATGACCCAGAAAAAGTGTGGATACAAAACAAGGGATCCCGGGTTTCCAGGGTTCCATTCCAGTCTTGAGTGGCTTGCGTTTGCGACGCACCAGTCCCAGACCGAGTGCTGTTGGGAATGCATAATCCTTTTAGATCATGACTTCGGATGATGCTTCGGGTAAGCGCAGGATCAAACATGGGGTGTTTCCCACAATAGGGGTAGCCTAAACTGGTGGTTGCTCTACTCGACCAACGACTTGGGACCATTTTAGGCCAAAAATGACCCCAGCTAATACCAACCACTGGTCGCTCCGCTCCCACCAGTTTTGATTGCCATGACTCTGAGTGATGGAGTCCTCAAGGACCAAAAAAAGGTCCTGGATCGTGAACGCCTCACGATGGCAGACTCACCAGGTTTTGATATGGGAAGGTACAGTATAGTTTAAACGGCTTCATGATCTTGTCAAGAATGGAATATACCACTGGTTTGTTCTAGATTTGAATTCTCTAGCATCCAAATTGTGTGGTTCTCGAGAAATGGGACTCTACCCTCAGTACATGGCCATTCAACAACTTGGGGGAAATGAGGCTCGAAACCTAAGCCGTGCATCATTTTGAATCCTTGAAATTACCGAAATCCTAGGTCCAATGGGCTACATTAAATGTCGTCACTTCATCCAATGCTCGTTGGGTATACATCCCGTTAAAATCCCAATATAATCAATATATCACCATCATGATTCGGATTGGACACACCCCCTATATGGATATCTATTCATCGAGACACTTTCTTCTAGGGACTTAACCCCCGAAATCTCACCCCAGACATATTATCCATTCAGATCCGATTGAAAGCCAATTACCTTCTGGAAATCAGCCACGTGGCAAGGGATTTATCCATTGCCATTTAAACCCCTTACATTAAACCTGTTGGCATCCCATTATATATATATATCATACTACATCCATAATATGTTGAAGCCATGCACATCGATGCCTGTCCTTCGGCAGCCCAAAGCTCGACCTAAGGGCAGAGAGCACGCTGACGACTGCCGTGAAGGATGCTCAAAGGCAATGCGAAAGCAGGACTCTTGGCTGGTGGGCTGGAATGATGGGACTTGGATTGGAGCAACTATCCAAAATTCACTGAATTCAGGCCTGTGAATTATTTCAACCTGTCACGATATATTAATAAGTCTATCCATATATATAATGTTGGTAAAGCAATAATCAACCACCCCATTGTTGATGGTTTATGCAACCCATTCATGGTGATTTTGGGGATGGTTGATTATTGCTTTAACCACATTATATATTGTCTATATATCGCCTATATACTCGGAAACCTCGTTTTTTTGGGCAGGATGGCAGCGGCCATTGAGTCTGCAGAGAGGCAATGTGAGACGAAGCAACTGGGCGGCCTGGAGTGTTGATGATTGATGCATTGCTTAATGGGATAACCATCAACATTTGTTATTATAGTAATGTCAACCCCGGATTAACAAACCATGGTTTATTAATTAGGGGGTACCCCTCCAATAGTAATAATATGATACTTAAATGGTACCCTCGCAATTAAACAATCTAGGGGTTTATTAATCCAGGGTTGACATTAACAATTTTGGATAACCACTAACATCTATTTGGATACATGTTTTGATTTTGATAACCATCCATTTTAAGATAAACCTATTGGAATAGATTTATATATTTATAATTATATATATATATAGTACCGATTGGCAAAACTTGATATAAATGGATATAATAAATCTATTTATAACCCATGCACATCATGTACAACTCACAATAGATGGTTGATGCGCTCAATGGTAGGCGGTTTGATCCAAAGATGTGTGGGCCTCAGACGAATGTGCCAAACAAAATAGTAAACGAACCGTTTGGAGCATTTTGCATCATTCCAAATAAGGGTATAACCAATGATGCGCCAAACTCGGGGGTGGTTATTCCATTATTATCCCATAACGATCCCATAATTTTCCTATGATTGTACTGTAGTTATTATTGGCTTTACCAAAATGAATAGACATTTGGTCAAATCCCCCAAAGTCAGCCAGTTAAGTCCACTGCCCAGTGCCCAGTGGCTGAAGGTTGAGCAGAGTGCAGCAAGACGAGCATGAAGAAGAATCTGCTGAGGAAGAACCCCAAGAAGAGCCTGCAGAAGAGCCTGCAGAGGAGTTAGCCGAGGCTGCTGTATCAGCAGAGCTCAAAGACCCAGCCAGCATGACACCCTACGGTTGCCCACCGGGACTGCCGAAGATGCTTGGTATCGTGCGGCTGGGGGCAGATGGCCAGGGTCCCACATGGTCCCAGCATTTTTCCCGCCCAGGATCCAGAGCATTCTGCAAGACGAAGGATCCGAGAAGTTCTCCATGCACCACTATGCTCCTGGGCATCATTTGGTAAGATGTCACGCCGTGTTCGGGTTTCTTGGATTACCCTCTAAGAATCCCAGAACTTAGCGGTTTGCTATGGTATAGATGGCCCATGTATAGATGATTTATATACCTATTCAAATCGTGTTTTTTCCCAGCTATGTCAGGAGGAGTTCAGTCCCGCCAGGAGCGCTACTATGCCAGCTGGTTCCGGGAGATGCGCTGCAGGTCCACTCTGAGACTTGTGGAGATTGGCGCGAGCCAAGCTTCGTTGAAAGCATGGGATCGGATGTTTCAATCGTCCAGCAAGACCATCCTAGGTGTTGCGGACAGCGACAGATCCTCCGAAAATGCCATGGATGCTTGGACCGAAAAGGGTTTGTCGGAAAATTTAACAACAATCCATTTTTTTTATCGTTTAGAACGTGGTTTTTCCGCATTTAAAGTGGCCCATATTGATTGGGGTTCAAATTTTCAGACAAACCCATCTCCATTTCTTGATTGTTTCCCCCTTTTGGTGAGATGGTGATATTTCGAAGCCCCCCCAAAGTCTCTTCAGACCCTTGGTTTCTTTTGGGACATGGCCATGGCTTTGGACCCAAAGAGTTGACCAACCAGGATGCCTTGATTTCCAAGGGGCCCTGGGACATCATCATCGACAACGGTTCCAGTGCAGCTGGCCAGATGCTCTTCTGCTTGTTCTCCTTGTGGAACACCTTGGCACCGGGTGGTGTGTACATCATTCAGAACCTGCACGCCAACTTTGGGGTCAACGAGGTCGCTGCAGAGAACCCAGGCGGTGAATGGTGACCGGGACCAGGGTGGTGCAGGATCAACGGCGTGCACTTTTCCAAAAGTGGTCCGAGCATGCTGTTTTTTTTTTACATTTTGACTTGGAAATGTGCTTCGCGCCACAGCGGCGTGCACTTTTTCGACATCTCAACTTCCAAAAGTGGGTGTGTTTTGTACATTTTGACTTGGAAATGTGCAGGGTGTTGCCTCAGTTCCAAGACGATTTGCAACTTTGCAACCCGCTGGTATCCTGATCTAATAAGGATTCATGATCTCCAATGAATCTCCAATCTACCTTCATCCTATAGTTGATATGGTTCCCTGCTGCAACATGCCTTTTACATGCCTTTACATGCCTTTACATGCCTTTTACATGCCACCAAGGAGACCACTGGCGAATCAAGCATGGGCTGTAGTACAAAAAATTGAGGAGATCCAACAAGTTCTGATGCGTCACCAGCTGGGCGCACGGGACTTGAGTGTGATGCCGGGCGATCACAGTCTGATCTCCGTGGAATGGGGGATGAATTTAGTGTCCTGGTGGTCAAAATGGGGAGATACCCTAAACTCATGGGTTTCTAAATTCTATGTATACTATTATATACTCTATGTACTAATATTAGTCATATTTAGTCTAATGTTGGATGATTGGGGTGTTCATGGGTGTTCCTCCAATCTTGGGAAGCACCCAAGTAGGACTTTGTTGGATTTGTCATGTGCGTTGAAATGACTAGCATCCAAACACAGTTGTTTTTGATCCAACATGTCGACTTTTGTGGCGGTATATATGTTGATTGCCACCGGCACGCTTACCACAAGTTGTCACAACACTCCAGCCATGTTTGATGACCGAAAGGAGGGCATGAGGACATGTCATGATGTATCATGGCGTTTTCCATTGTTTTCCTAAGGTGAAGTTGAGAAAATGCACTGAACTGGAGTGTGCAAGTCCTCCAAAATGGCGAGAGGTCCGGGTGGACATGGATCGTATGGTTGCGTGGAACGAAAGGGCTACAGCAACCAATCCCAAGGCCCGGTTTTTCCCAAAAAAAAATCAGGTGGATTGGCCATTTTTGGGGCCTGGAAGATGATGATTTTTGGGTTCTATTTGAAAAAGATAGGAAATTATAGGTAACCACTTCAAGTAATTGATCGCAATCCAATAGGAACAATTTGTGGATGAACCCGTAAGTTTTAATTTGTGCATCTTTGATTTTATCAGAGTTCAAGTTGAGTTGCTGATAGATGTTGATGTCGAATATATATATATAGTTATTGATTCATTTGGTGTATCTGTCTATGTAAATCCCTGAGTCAAGCTACCCTCTAAACAGTGGATGAGACAAGATTCACAGCCCCCTGCTTTCTGGTCCCGATAGCCCCGTGGCTGATGGTTTTGTTTATTGGCAGAATAATGTCTTTTACAGGGAGTTTATATCTCTCTGTCGAAGCAAGCAAGTCTTCAGCACCCGAGCAGTACAGAAGTGTTATATATATATATAAATTCTAAGGGATTTCCATGTACAAGGCGGCACAATAAGCGTTTCGACCACTGCTTATGAATTTGGGTTTATGGCAACACCCTGTTTAAGATTGGATATGACTGGATGTTATTTCTATCTATCTATCTTGGGGTTCCCACATGTCATACAGGTCATACCTTCTTGATCCCCTGCAGATCACCAAACGACCTGGCACTTTGCCGCAGCCAATGTCGCAGCCGCGGTCCATTGAACCGCCAGCTTTTGCAGATGTCAGTGGCTCCCCATACCCATGCCCAAAGGGATTGGAATCGAGGCTCGGCAGATGGCCCCTACTCTCAAACTTGAGTCATGCTTCCCGGTTTCATGATGTTCAGTGATGTTTGATGAGGTTTAATGATGGTTATATATGGTTATATCGTGATGTTTGATGATGTTGTATCATGTGTTATAATGTTCAATGGCTGTTCAAACCCTACAGTTCTGAGGGTTCAAGCTGAAGAACATGTGGACATCATCAAACCAAGTCTTCCAGTGGATCAATTGACAACTCAGATGGCATTAAGATAATCCTTTGAGCCAGCTGCTTCTGAAGGGGTCCACGACAACCCAAAAAGTCCGCAGGTTTAGAGTTGGAAACTTCCATGAAATGCCAGCTGATTGTTTGGCAAGTCTCAGCCCCCGGGTATAACAAATGATGCCCTAAGGATCGCAAGTTTGATCAAACGGAGTGGCTCTGACAAGTACAAGAACCATCGCTATGCCACTGGGTTGCAGGGCTGTGTGAAGCGTGTTTATTGACAAGTCTGAAGCTCACAATGTTTTCTTGTTCCACGCATGGTCAATCTTTTAGCACATTTGGCCATAGAATTCCATGGATTTTGGTGTCGACTTCGACCTGACTTTTTTCCATCAAACCCAAGGACCACTACTACGAGAGGTGGTTCCGGGAGATTCGCTGCAAGCCCAAGATCAAGGTCATCGAGATCGGTGCCAACCAGGGTCACTCCTTGAACGCCTGGGACACGATCTTCACCTCACCGGGGAAGACGGTGCTGGGCTTGGCCTATGGCGGCCCTGCCATGGGAGTGGAGAAGAAGGTGAGACGTGGCGTGGGAGTGCTCTTTGGAGATCAGTCCAAGAAGAGGACCATGGCATCTTGCCGGAGATGATAGGCATGGTATGATTTTATTTGATTTTAGGGTATGATTTAATGATCACATGCTGAAAGCCGAGGGGTGCATGGTGTTGAGATTGTATACATGGTTGTATGAACAATTGGGCCATTTCTCTAGGGGTATTGGTGGTGTTGGGGTTTGAGGAGTTGTGGATTATGGTGACAAGGCCACAACATGGATCTAATTGTGGGCCAGAGAATAGGCAAGAAGTAGGCAGGTTGGTTTGAGGAACCAGGTCTCCGATCCGGTTTGAGGACGAATAGCGCTTGAGTGATTTCCGTGTGAACCGGCTAGATGTGTATGACCAAACAGGCAAGTTGAATCAAATCGAATCAAACTGAGTTTAATCAGCCAAGAATATTCAAGAATATTCAAGAACAAGAACAGAACAAGAAAACATGTGGCCTAAAATTCTATTTCGAGGAATGAGGGACCTCCAAGCCCGGCTTCCTTCTGAAATGGGCTGACAATAGAGAATTTCATATCTGGATGAGATGATCCCCCAGTCTCAAAATGACGGGATCACCCCTATTTTGGGATGGTTTGTTGGTCGATTGGTACCCAACCTTTCGATCCACCACATGGGACATCCATTTGGATCCATTTGGGAGGTCCCCCAGAGCACTGCCAGGAAGATTTAATCGCAAGGGGGCCGTGGGATATCATCATCGACGATGGTTCGCATGTGCCCTACCACATGGTTTTCTCATTCTTCTCCCTGTGGAAAGCTGTGGTTCCTGGTGGTCTCTATGTCATTGAAGACCTGGAGACCAACTATTGGCTGCCTGGCAGAAGGGTCTACGGGCACCTTGGTGGCACCTGTGAATCTGAATTTGTGTTCCCTCCAGGAAATGTGGCCATGCCAAAGATGGCAAATCACTTGAACAGAAGGCTTCAGAGTCCAGAATCTTAGGATTTCAGAGTATGGCTTTTGATTTTCCAAGATTTTCCAAGATCGTTCCATGTAGTCTTTGCAAAAGATCTATAACTTTCCACCAGCTCATGGCTCTTCATAAAGTTATGGCCGTCCCATTTAAGCCGCAGGTACAAGCTGAGCCACACGGGAATCGATACGGACGCGGCCCATTCTGCGGTGAAGAAAGTGGAGCAGTTGACCAAAGCTCTGATGAGATTCCAACTGGGTGCCCGGGGTCTCACAGTGATGCCTGGTGATGGTGACATTTGCTCGGTGGAATGGGGACACAATCTGGATCCTTGGACAAACGTTGGAGCTGTTTGTTGAAGCGCCCAAAAAAAGTGGATGGATGTGGATGGTGGATGACGATGGATGATGGACTTGTGGCAGGAGGCTTCAACTTCTTTTGGCAGGTAATTTGAGTGTAGTGTTTAACCACGTCCCAGTCAGCAACTGGTTGAAAAAAAACATGTGTATTGTAACAGGGGTCATCCATGGTTGTCCCATCTATAAACCGGTAGAGCAACAGGGGTCATCCATGGTTACTATTCCAAATATACACTGGGATTATAACGGAACCGCTTACACCCGAATCTGTGTTTTCCGACTAATCTTATCGCGTCATTTGAGGTAAAGATCCGAAAATGCACAGAGGAGGAGGCGGCTGCGAATCCAACATGGAAAACACCTATCTTCGATCAACAGGAAATGGAAGCGTGGATCCAACAGGCACAAAGAACGAATCCACGCGTCTGACGAAAAATGTTCTATGGCCAAAGTTTGCTGCAAAGGTTGGATGGATGCTGATGCTTTTCAATGAAGACTGGAGTTTGTGGAAATGCTGAGGATAGGAGCATTGAAGGTCTTTGCAGTGAAAAAAGCAAGGAATCTCAAGCCTCCCTTCAAAGTCTGAAAATGTCTAAGGTGTGCAAGTTGATGGCCAGAAAGGAATCATTGGTAATACATGGATGGGGTTGGTTCGTGATGAACAGCGTCCATCCAGTCAGCACAGAATTATAGAGAATGAGTTACAAAAACTCCATCCGACTTCCTCCAGTGGAGGCTACCCCCTGCGGGACAGAGGATCGTTTCACTTTCGGCGCCTATAAGCGCCTGTGGGATGCAAAGTCGTCCATTGCTATTGATGAAAGAAAAATGTGGCGTGCCAGGGAAGGTCTTGCTCAGTGGTGCAAAGGTATACTTTTTATTGGTGGAAGGGGAATTGTTCGATGATGACAGGATTAGGAAATGGTGCCTGGAAAAGTGAGACCGACTTTCTTCACTCAAGTAACAAATTGATCGAATGTTCTTTCCAGTAACCTACAAGAAAACTGAGTAGCACTGTAGCACTTTTTAAAGTTTCTTTCCATGCTTCCATGATCTGGGTTGGTCCAGATGGAATGGCACCACAGCAAGCCCTTCCCGATATTAAAGATCCAGCATGTATAGATCCCCAGTCGTCGCTGTGTCCCCGTAAATTTAGCTTGCCCTGTAATATGACAACGGAAATTCCATCAGATATATAATCATCATATTATAACGATATGGGTGTGTTTGGAAATTAGGCCCATGTATACCCCCAATTATGGCCATTTGATAGGGATATTTGTGATTACTGTAACCCTTGGGTTTAGGGTACATTATTTGCAGACAAACCCAGAATATAGATATTGTTATATTTCAATATATTTCATACCCTCAAATACGCTGGAGTTCAATGGGAGATCCATTGCAGTAAAACCCCAAGAATTATCCAAAAACAAGGCTTATCACTTTCTAAGATCCAATCAAAATGTCCGTTGAATTCTGATTTGACTTCGAGGCACCGCCCTTATGGCAGACCTCGGTGAAGGTGGACGGGCAGGAGAGACGATTTCTGTGGAGATCCCAATCTCAACTTCTTGGGGCTCCTCAACTTCTTGGGGCTCCTCAACTTCTTCGGGATCTTCGGAATCTGATAATTCCTCTTTTGCTCCTTTCTCTGACTCACTTTCTTCATGGTCCTCTAGATCCTATTGGCTTCCTTCATCATCCGGGTACTTCTCATCTTCCTCTAGGCTACCTTCAAAAAGGTCTTGAGTATCAGGCAAGTAGACGAGGGTCTCCATGTTGTCAATCGTCTCTGACTTTTTGCCACCTTCATCTTTGCCTTCGCTTTCTTTGCTGGCTGCCTTTTCTTGCTGTCGTTTCTCCTGGAAAAAGAGCCAGCATGGGGCTGGGCATAGGCCAGGACAAGCTAGAAGGAAATAACAAAATGAAGGAGTCAATTGGTTTCAAATCTCCGGGGGATAATGGAGAAAGAGAGAGAGAGAGAGAGAGATTGGTTTCAAAACGATTTTGCGAACGGGCTCCTTCTTTGCTTTTGGTCCCCTAGATGCCTTTTTCTTCCCAGAATGGGTCAGTAACCCACAGGCCTAGCCACATAGGAGTTGGCAGTTAGATCAAGTCAATGTGCAGCTTGACATTTGGAAAAAAGGATCAGCAACTGTATCGAAAATAATTTCAACATTTTAGTTTTAGTTGCAACAAACTGTCTTGATGTCAAACGCCTAGCCTTCAACTTTGCATGGATGATGCTTTTGATCTTTGCCATGCCTTCCCTTCCAGCCCTGAGTTGGTGATTGTTAAAAACAATATTACTTGGGGGAAAACATTCAGCCAAAATCATTGTGTCATATGTAGAACTTGAGGAAAGGCACCGGGATTTTGAGGTTATCTGAAAGCGCAGCATGCAGTAGGAGGCGAGTGCATGTTTTACACCAGATTCGACACTAGCCCAAGCCTTGCCACACTCACAAAATTTAATTTGGGAATTTCCATAAACAGATCTGAGGGAACATGTCCGCAAATCAACACAGTCCAACCCCTCCCATCCCATTTGCGTTTTTTTGTGACAAGACACTCGGTGATCAGCTTCCGAGGAAAACTGTGGGTTCAGGCAATAAGTCATGCTTGCCCAAGTCAACGCGTCCTGGACAAGGCTAGCATACTATTATACAATATATTATACACATACAGTATTCACGTCGCTTCGCGACGGCAACCGCCCGCACCGCATCGTTGGGCAGCCGCTCGTAACTGCCAATGATGTCGGCCATTGAGACCAAAAACATCCGAAAGTACTGATTGTCGGAAAAAAAAACGCGAAGAATTTGATAGCCATGTATAGCGGACCAACGCAGTTCAAAAAATAACGAAAAACATGAAAAAACGGCGAAATTGCTGTTATTTACAGTGTTTTTGCGCGGTGAGAAGCAGAAACCACTGCAAATACCATGGTTTTTGAGGGTCAGGTGGCCAAAAACACTGTAATTTACAGTGTTTTTTTAACCAACGTCAAAAAACACTGGTATTTACGATGTTTTCATTCACACCGTAACATAAAACAGCGTAATTTACGAGGTTTTTGGAAGTTTTGAAGCTAGCCGTCAAGCATGCAGAAAACAGAAAAACACTGTAAAAACCAGTGTTTCTGCTATCACAAAACGACGAAAATCAGTCCGAAAACGGGTCCAAAAACTCAAAAATCCGCCTCCGGGCCCGGCCACCTGCGGAACCGCAAAAAAAGATGTTGCAAACCAAAAAATTGAGGTCAAAAAGTTGAAAAACACGGGTTTTTTTCACTTTTCGCTTGCCGATTTTGGACGGGCGCGTTCACGAACAGGTGTCTTCCGTACTGTTTTTTACAGTGTTTTTTGAAGGCGAGCGTCACGACCTATCAAAAACAGGAGGTTTTGGCCGAAAAATGCCCCCCCCCCCAGGTAAACCTGTAACCTTTTACGAGTGCCATCCGGAAGATCACGCCCCAGCACCTTCGGTGCGGGCGGATTTATAATAACCTAGGTAGTCCATACTGGTTTTTACATGTTGCTACCCTGCAATTTCCCCAGTTTACTCCCAAACCTCTGGACATATTCGGGGTCCTCCATCTCGCTGTCATTTGGAAGCTTCTCACAGAATTGGGCCAGGAACTCGCACAAGAACTGCTGGTTTGCCTGAGAACGTTGTACCTGGCAAAGGACCGATGATGTAATAGGATCATCTTATTCAAGGAATCTTACAATGTAGGGCCCCCCTAGTCTATCTAGAAGCGTGTGGAATATGATCAATTTGTATCACACAGTTGCAGCTTATGACCCTGTTAGTTTATAACCATATAATACATAACCATACCCGTTAATACTCGACATCTCACCTAGTGGTAATGCAAAACATAACGAAATCGTCTGTAAGTCACCACGGTTTTGACGGGGTCTATCTGTATCTCTTTTTGGGACCACTTACAGGGTGCTGAATATGATGGTGATGGGATAGCAATGATAAACCACACACACACAGTGTAAACAGAATCATTGAACCAAAAAATGAGATCCCAAAAGCCTCGATCTCTTGGATGGTAGAACCCTTGCAAAGGCGGTCCACAAACGACCAAGGCGGAACCTTAGATGATGTGTGCATGAGTGTGCATGAGTGTGCATGTGTGTATGCATGCATGTCATGCGCAGAAAAGTTACCCAACAGAGTCACTTTAGTAATTGATTGTATTGTTTGGCTGCCAAGCCACCCGGGAGTCCTTTTCTCGCATCCCAAGCTGTTGCCTAAGAACACCTCTCCGGTCTGGGATGTAGTTCTTCTGGTCAAGTAGGTCCTTATAGAACTCCTGGGCCGTTGGTTCCACTTAGGACCCCATCGTATATCATGCAACCATCCCTAAGCCCCTTAGCAAATAGAGATGATGAACCTTCATCAAATTGGTATAGGCTTGCTTTTCTGTATTTTGTGGGCGCCTGCATGTCCCACCTCATTGAAACTTATTGAGCACCCCAAAGGAACCAATGATTGTATAATACAGGACCATAAACATATTGGGCAAATAAACAGGACTCCACAAAATTTACAAGTTGTATTTGATGGATTTTGAGGGCTGGCATTTTAGTTGTTATAATTTAGACACTTGGTATGTGGAGGTGGGTTGCAGCTAAAGCTCCTGCAGGAGCAGTATGCGATCTTCAGCGGAAGACACAGCCGCCATTGGCCGGAAAAAACCGCAAGCAGCGGCCAAGACACCCTTGGATGCCTCCTTGAACCTCATAAGTTACAGTATAGTGACGGACAACTACTTAGAACATCATTTGGAAAAAAAATCTGAAAATCGTCACAGCGGGGATGTTCTAAGTATGGGTTTCAAAAAAAGTAGTTAGAACATACCCAAAACCTATACTTAGAACATTTCCAAGCTATACTTAGAACATCCCAGTGGGGAACCAATGGGAACCATACATATATGTATGTTCGAAGTATTTTTCCGTCGCGAATTATATATATACACTATATAATACTATATATAGATATATTTATTTAAGGGCTGCCGCCCCTGCCGCCTAATTTCTGCCGGGGTCGGCGGATATTTATAAACTAATAGGCTAGGGGCAATCTCCAGCATCAGTCTTACATTGATACATCATATTTACTATAATATATATATATATATGTGTATGTGTGCCCGAAGAAAAGGTATAGAATGCTGCAGCAGTGAGGGGAGAAAGTGTTCTAAGTATGGTGTTCACCAAGGTATTTGTGTGTATATATGCAGATTTACCAAAGTAACAAGACATGTTCTAAGTATATGTGTGTTTTAATGTTCTAAGTATGCAAAAATCAATGGAGATGTTCTAAGTATCTGTTTTTCTGATGTTCTAAGTGCGTACTTAGAAACATTTCTGATGTTCTAAGTATGGTAATTTTGATGTTCTAAGAGGAGGTTTCGAAATTTTGGAAAAAAATGATGTTCTAAGTACATGTCCGTCACTATAGTAATAATCATACGTTCTGAAGGCCCCTATGACAGTTTCACCCGGTTGGTAGGATTGGGATTTTGTAGGAAGTGCCCATCAATAAAAAATACATGGACAAACATCCCCCAAATCCAGCACAGGCTGGGGCGGTTGGCACCTGGATGAGCGGGTTGGGGGTCTTGTAGGTTGATATCGGAAGCATGTCCTGGGCGAAACTTTTTTGGAAGCTGGACTACTACCCACTTTGTAATTAACATTCCAAGCTGGAACATGTTGTTGGTCCCAATGCAGATCAAGGGGCGGCGTAACAACGCTCGTTTGAATCTCATCCATGTGCATGCAACCACCTGGGATGAAATGTAATCAAATTCCCAGATCAAACACAACACACTTGTGCATTCAATAAGGTACTAAGTGAAAACATATATGCTGCCAGAGCCACCTTAACAAAGAGGTAGCCCCCATCAGCATCGATGCCATGATCACAGCATCGCGGCATCAAGGTGGAATCCATGTGGGTTGAATCTTGACCCCAGTCTCTATATCATGCATAATTTCTATAATTAATTATGATAATTCTTTGGACATCTAAAGGATTTTTTGGGTGACATATGATGAGTTGAAATGTATTCCAATGATATGGAAAATATTGGTTGCAACTCAGATTGAGCCATCTTCCAGCATGTGATCCATGAACCTGAAACTGTCGTTTGCTGCTAACAACGTACTTTCCCCAAAGACTATTAAAACAACGTCCCTGGACTCCCAGGGATATATATTTATTTATGTATTTATGTATTTATGTATGTATGTAATGTAATGTAATGTAACGCAACGTAATGTAATGTAATGTATGTATGTAATATATGTATGTAATGTAATGTAATGTAATGTAATGTAACGCAGCGTAATGTAATGTAATGTATGTATGTAATGTATGTATGTAATGTATGTAATGTAATGTAATGTAATGTAATGTAATGTAATGTAATGTAATGTAATGTAATGTAATGTAATGTATGTATGTATGTATGTGTGTAATGTATGTATGTATGTAATGTATGTATGTAATATATGTATGTAATGTATGAAATGTAATGTAATGTAATGTGATGTAACGCAACGTAATGTAATGTAATGTATGTATGTAATGTATGTATGTAATATATGTATGTAATGTATGTAATGTAATGTAATGTAATGTAACGCAACGTAATGTAATGTAATGTATGTATGTAATGTATGTATGTAATGTATGTATGTAATGTATGTATGTAATGTATGTAATGTAATGTAATGTAATGTAACGTAACGTAACGTAACGTAATGTAATGTAATGTAATGTAACGTAATGTAATGTAATGTATATATGTATGTATGTATGTATGTATTTATGTATGTATTTATGTTTGTATTTATGCATGTATGTGTATTTATGTATTTTGTATTTATGTATTTATGTATTTATTTATTTATGTATGTATGTATTTATTTATTTATATGACCATTTGTCAAAAATAGTTGTTTCGAAGTTTTAGTATTGGTTGTTGATAATTCATCTGGGTCTACTGTTTTTCCTCTTCGTTATGAGGCGGCACGCAACTAAATTCACCAATTCTGCAAGGCAGCGCTAGCAAACCCGCTAGGTTTGCGCTAGGTTTGATTGACAGCCATGGCCTCCATGTCGTGAATGTTTTGCCAGCTTTTCTT
>CAMXCT020000066.1:78743-126079 GCA_947184155.2 Cladocopium goreaui | reverse complement strand
CACACACTCACTTACACACACTCACTTACACACACTCACTTACACACACTCACTCACACTCACTCACTCACTCATTCACTCACTGTACAGATAGCTTCCTGGCTGCCTTTCGCGTGGCAGGCGCAGTACACAGAGCCTCCTGGAGGAGCTGCGGCGCGCGTGGGCGCCGCTGGGGCCGCGGCTGCCTTTGGCGTGGCAGACGCAGTACACAGAGCCTCCCGGAGGAGCTGCGGCGCGCGTGGGTGCCACTGGGGCCGCGGCTGCCTTTCGCATGGCAGGCGCAGTACACAGAGCCTCCTGGAGGAGCTGCGGCGCGCGTGGGCGCCGCTGGGGCCGCGGCTGCTTTTTGCGTGGCAGGCGCAATACACAGAGCCTCCTGGAGGAGCTGCGGCGCGTGGGCGCCGCTGGGGCCGCGGCTGCTTTTTGCGTGGCAGGTGGAGTACACAGAGCCTCCCGGAAGAGCTGCGGCGCGCGTGGGCGCTGCTGGGGCCGCGGCTGCCTTTAGCGTGGCAGGCGCAGTACACAGAGCCTCCTGGAGGAGCCGCGCGCCGCGG
Organism: Cladocopium goreaui; assembly: GCA_947184155.2. Taxonomy (NCBI): domain Eukaryota; class Dinophyceae; order Suessiales; family Symbiodiniaceae; genus Cladocopium; species Cladocopium goreaui. Next base: position 125,525 of record CAMXCT020000066.1, on the reverse strand, counting down.
CTGCCTTTTACGTGGCAGGTGCAGTACACAGCCTCCTGGAGGAGCTGCGGCGCGCGTGCGTGTGGGCGCCGCTGGGGCCGCGGCTGCCTTGTGATGGCAGGCGCAATACACATCACAACACAACTCATCACAATTCATCACAACTTATCACATACCAACTCATCACAGCTCCACTTCTCACACCTCACTCATCACAGCTCCACTGCTCATCACAACTCATCACAGCTCCACTTCTCATCACAACTTATCACATCCCAACTCATCACAGTTCCACTTCTCACACCTCACTTCTCACACCTCACTTATCACATCACAACTTCTCATCACAACTCATCACAACTTATCACATCCCAACTCATCACAGCTCCACTTCTCACACCACTTCTCACACCTCACTTATCACATCAGAACTCATCACAGCTCCACTTCTCACACCTGACATCACAAGTCCACTTCTCACACCTCACTTCTCACACCTCCCCGAAGTTCACATTAAGCTTAGATACATGAAGGCTTGACATGTGGGGTTATCCGGTCCTTTAATTATTGTTATTTATTATTCTTATCATTTATTGTTATTTTTATTTTTGAATTTCTCTCTTAATTTTTATTTTATTTTTCTTGTTTTTTCTTCTTCTTCTTATTTTTAATATTCGTATTTTTATTTTTGTTTTTAATCGTGTTAATATTATCATTGTCAATATATTATTGTTGTTATTATTGTTGTTTTTGTTTTCATTTTTGTTATTATCCCTATAATTGTTTTCCTCAATTTCGTAGTAGTCGAATATCGTCAAATAGCTAGTCAACATTGTAAATACCAATATGTTTTACGTTTCGGAAGCCCATAACCACAATATTTACGATATATTTTGTTTTAGTAGAAAAAAGGCATTTCCAATATTTTTAAGATAATATTTAGTAAAAACACTAGTTTTACGTAATTTTCAATATGTTTTAAAATATATTTATTCCATGCCAAAGGCACAAAAACACTGTAAATTATATAGGGTTCCTGGAGGGGGAGGATGCCTTCTGGTAATACTGCTGCTGCTGCCTCCTGCTGCTGTTGCTGTTGCTGTTGCTGCTGCTGCTTCCTCCTGCTCCTGCTGTTGCTTCCTCCTGCTGCTGCTGCTTCCTCCTCCGCTGCTGTTGCCAGCTCAAGTGGAGCAATCTCGCTTCAGAAGCTCATGGCGAGCTCCGGAACAAACCATATAGGCTAACCTCGTATTGACCTCGTATAGACCTCGTATCGGACCTCGTATAACCTCGTATAAATGCACCCTTGTCCACCACAGTTTTTAATATACAACCCTTCTATCCAAACCTAACCTGTGAATCCGGAGTTCCAGTATGAATTAAAACACACTGCGCATGAGATTCTGGCAGGAGTAGTCTTGAGAAGTTCACATGGGGATTTGCTCAGGTGGTTTGGGCAGGTCTGAAGCATCAAGATATCCTCATGCTGCAGAGCTCGGCTCTTTTTGCATCTCTCAACAGCCCAAACGTTTGTGCGAGCTTTTCAGCCCTTGAGCGCCGGCCTAAACCATTGAGAGGAAAATGCTATAGGCAGCAAACATGGATTGAACTGAGTTCTGTCAACCTTTCAGGCTTCATTCGTCTCAAAGAAATACGTGGCCGAGATTGGCCAAACAAATTGCGACATCAAATTATATGAAATTGGAGTATAAATTGGATCCTGGCAGGCATATGTGGCCGTGTCGCGCATGCTCTGGCTTGCAATACGTTCGACAAAAAACACAAGAATTCAAAATAGAGATCACAAGTAAATCTGAAGCCAAGCATGAAATGCAACACTCTGTGCAGCCAAGATTTAGAAAAGTTGTGCAATCTGCATCGGCTGGGGGCGCGTACCTGGCGCAATGAGGCTCCATCCAAAGCTTTTCCAAATTGCCACAATCAATGCACCGGAAAGACCAGTAGTAGCAGTGTAAATTGGGAACCCGGTCAGCTTTTCTAGGTTGGAAGACACATTGCTATAATCCCACGCCACCACTTTCAGGGCCCAGAGATATTCGAAGGGTGGAGGTAGTCTTTGACAGGAAAAAGCACCGTAGATGCACCCAGTCATGCAGCCAACCCCGAAGAAGATAGCACATGCACTGAACAATTGCCAATCCCAACAATAGGGCGGGTCAGCAAGTCAAGCCCTGCACTGGTTCTTCAAGAATGCCACAACTGCTGTGACACGTGCTGCCTTGCCACGAGGGATGGGGGCGAGCTTGCGAAGGGCCATCAAGTCTTTCAGCTCTTCGGACTTCAGGTCCCCAACTTTGCTTTCCACTTCTGTCCAAGAAAAGCTGTCGCTGAGGGCAATGGTATCTTCTAGGAGAGCCTCAACGAGCTTTTTCTGTTTGGGCGATGAAGTCGCCGATGAGGACGGCTGGCTGCCCACAGAAGGCCTAGGGATTGCCTGCAGAATTCGCTCTTCCAAGTCTGCAAGCTCTTTTTGCCGAGACTGCTCCATTTTTTCAGTTAGTTCTATGGTGTGCTTTGCAGCCAACTCAGCGTCATGCTTGGCTTTGAACTCCCTGAGCTCTGACAGTTCGGCCCGCTCAGTAGAGGACAGCGCTGAGCTGCGGGCTGTTTTTCCCCTGCATTTGTCGGAGCCATCTGAAGACAAAGGGGAAGGGCTACGGGAAGGCCTTCTCTTTGCTCTGTCTTTGGAGAGAAGACGCTCAGCCAAGCACATGGTCAAAGTTTCTTGCATAGAAGAGGCTGAAGAGAATTGCCCACCAGAGCGCCAGCCCCAAGACCCATGTCCCTGGGAGTGGCCTTGGCTATGTGCCCCATAGCGCCCATAGCCTTTGCTTCTCGGCCATCCGCCGCAAACTGCCATCACTTGGACCAGCACACACAGGAACCACATTGCTTGGAGTGGGCGCCTAAGCCGTCTGAAATCCTGGAGGGCACCGAGAAGAAAAACACTAGGCAAAGATGTGCTGGAGAGCGTGAAGGGAAAACTGGACGAAAGAAAGATAGGATGGATGACCAATGGAAAACAATACGCCTTTGAAGAAGTGGATGTCCGCTGAGAAGTGTGGTGAAGATTCTGAAGCATCAGTAAAAGAGAAGTGGCTGTCCGCTGAGAAATACAATCGTGCTTTGCGATATGTGAAGAAGTGAAAAGGATCCTGTAGCAGATTCTGGGAAGTGTGGTGCAGATTTAGATATCCAGTAGTAGCGATTCCATGCAGGAAAGCCTATGAAGACATAGAATTAGCAGAATTATTCCATTAGCGTTCCAGTAGGAGCCAACATCTCCAGTAACACTTTGATGTAGATATTTGGCCCCAGTGTTGAAGCGTTACCAATAGGATTTCTGATCCAGGTCCCGCCTTTTCTGACTTAGACGTAACCGGTGCGTTCCATGCAGTTGTACCAGCCCCGCGGTGTTTAGTCCTGACTTCAACGTTTGCCTGTACCTTTCGTGATATTCGAACCTATTTTTCTCAATATATAGATTAATTAATCATTAAATTATTATCTTATATTAATATGTTTCCTTTCAAGAGCTTGGCAAGCCAGCAGTCTTCGCCTGAAGAGAATACGGCGCGTAAAATCAATGCACAAGTTGCTTTTTGAACTTGATTAAACAAAACGTTGATAACACATATTATTAATTATTTATTTATTACATATTTACACCATAGATATCAGTAATTTTCAGTACATCTAATTAATGATCATGTAGCTCTTGATAATCAAGTGACATGTTATGAAACAGTTGCAAGAAAACTCTGAGTATTGACCCAGGCACCAAGGCAAGGCACTCTTTGAAGGCTTTGCTTTCCTGTGCAAGGTGCCGTCTTTTGTGGGTGATGGGATCTGATTCCTAGGTGGAGTTGTCCAGAAATGTGGGAAGATGCCTTGACATACCTGTAAAATCCGTCCGAAACCTATAAACCACCAATTATGGCCATGGGATGCCATGGGGACATTTTTGGTCTCAGAAAATACCCTGGATGTAGGGGACCCGGGGACCAGCATGACGCCCATCATCCCCATGGCCGGGGCCCCACCTCACTCCGAATCCGCCAAAGCAAACGATCCACGGGATCTTGGGAGTTTCGAAAATCCTGTGGGCATCTTGTTGCAAGCGATGGTTCGGAGGATCATTCCACTTCATAGCTGGTTAATTATAGCATGTTATAGCTGGTTGCGGGGCTGATAAACCAGTTACAAAAAGGGATAAGCCTGGGGGACTTACCAACCAGGGCCACCAGCGACGGGGACGATCCAAGCAGGAGAATACCCCTCGATTTTCACATGAGGTACGTGAATGAATCCAACAGATACGGCATCTTACCTGTACTGCTAGCCCACGAGCCAGCACCTGACATGAAGATTGGGAAGGTGTCTGAATGTTCCCAACCGATACATGCCAATTCAAAGTCTAGGACATCTCAACCTCAGAATCATCTTGTTCATTCTTTTCCATCTCAATCAATTGTAATGTCATGGCTCTTCAATTGGGTTGGTACCATTTGAGCAGCAAATTATATGGAAAGGAACCCGCCTCATCAGCCATTTTTGATGCGGTAAACCCAATCTGCTTGGTGGTTGTAGACCTACCCTTCGGAGAAAATGACATTCCCAAGATATGGAAAGTCATAAAAATCCATGGTTCCAAACCACCAACCAGCAATAATCAACCCAATTAGTAAACTTTGATTTAGCAAATCCATATATTTAGCCGGTGATGTCCCAGCTCAAATTCATGTGGCTTCCTCAAAACTCTTGGGTGTGTCTGAAAATGCGACAAAAACCGCCGACATGGTGATTCTCATGGAGAAACGGATGATGAACCAGCGGATACAATGAAGATCCCCATTATTATCTTCCATCTTGCCTTCCCATTCACTCTACATTAAACGCCATGATTCCATGATATTCCAATGAAATTCCCAGGAATCCCATCCCACCAATTGGAGAAACCCAGCCATTGTGTTTTTATACCCTACATCCACCATGCTTTCTGGAGTCTGTCTAATATGGGTATTACAATCGCATTTCTCTTCACACTTTCCATTAGATGCGATGAACTTTTCATTGAAGCATAAGCCCAAAAGTAGGGATTGGAGAATGAGTATTAACCACCGGATTTAGGGCTATCATATTTTCAGACCAACCCTTTTCTTCCCATAAGAATTAGATGCTGTCCATGAATTCGATTCCAGGTCGAGAAACCATGATCTCCCATTCATGGAACCATGACATGGCCATGTCAGACCAATCCTGTTCCCGCTGACATCCAAACATCTGGTATCATCTGGTTATTTGAAGCTGAATTCATTGATGTGGGTAAAACAATGATAAACCATCCCCCCAATTCACATTTTTTATGAGTGGTATGATGTGGTATGTTTACCATTCCCAGTCAGACGGGTGGTTTATGACATTGTTTTATGTTTTACCACATGAAATCCCATGACATGACCATTTTGTTGAAGAATTTTCTCCAATGTCATATCCCACCCTGACATGACATGACATGGCATGACATGACATGACATGACAATCTGAGAAGAGACAATCTGCACAATCCCATGACTCCATCCCATGACCAGTTTGTCTTTCCATCAAAAACCAGCCACCAATCCCAGCTGCCGAGCTCGCCATTGCCGCGGCCTCCGCAGCTGCCGAGCTCAAAGACTCCCGCAGGCCGCTGCGCATGGCCTGGCAATGGACCATGTCCAGTGGGGTCTCAGCTTAAGCTGAACCGGTGTCCTGAACGTGGCTGGGAAATCCCCCGACGAAATGGAGGTTTCTATCGGAAAATGCCAGGTTTTAGATGGTTTTAGTAGCAACATCCACCATAAATGGACTTTTTGCTGGGAAAATTGCTATAAATGGAGGTTTATAGCAGGAAAAATCCACGTTAAATGGTGGATTTTCCAGCAAGCCACATTTCATGACACCGGAGGGTATATGGGAAATAGAGCTGGTTCTGATCGATCCACACAAGTGAAAAAAATCGAGCTTTGCATGGTACAGTTTATAGCATCCCCCCAAAAAAAATGATGAACATCATTGAAAACAACCATAAATGGGGAAGTGTAGTATAGGAGCATTTCGGGACGCTTGTGGGATAGTTGTGATATTTGAACCTTCCACACTTGGTCATTTTTAATGGATAAACCAGTAGTTTTGGGGCACCCCAATTGAATTTGGAGACTAAACAAGAATATTTGAGCACCATAAACATGGTCAAATCATCTCAGGTAAGGAAAGTTGCAGGCTTACCAGATCATCACCTGGATCGAAATTCAAAGTCTCCAGCAGCATCATAGCTCCAAGACTTGCCCCTCAAGCCTCAAGCCGTGACCAGTTTCCCTGGTGCCTGGCAATACTCTTGGATCTGCAGGTTGGTGGCCTGCAGGGCACCCACTGGGAGGCACTTTGGCAAGCTTGGTGCTGTGTGTTGATGACTAACAACAACAACAACAACAACAACAACAACAACAACAACAACAACAACAACAACAACAACCACAACCACAACCACAACCACAACAACAACAACAACAACAACAACAACAACAACAGCAAACCAACAAACCCACAAACCAACAAACCAACAAACCAACAAACCAACAAACCAACAAACCAACAACCAACAACCAACAACCAACAACCACCACCAACAACAACAACAACCACGACGACGACGACGACAACAACAACGACGACGACGACGACAACAACAACAACAACAACAACAACAACAACAACAACAACAACAACAAACAACAACAACAACAACCACGACAACAACGACAACGACAATGACAACGACAACAACAACAACAGCAAAACTACAACTAAGACTACAACAACAACAACAACGACAACGACAACGACAACGACAACGACTGCTACTACTACCGCCACCACATCTACAACTACAACAAACTCAAATTGCAATCCTTTCCAGTATCGCAAAAACACCCATTGGAAAACAATCAAACATTCCACACTGTTGGAAGGGAGGTGAAGTAAAGCTAAATCACCAAGAAGAACTGAGCATGGTTGCATCTCAAATTTGCAGCAGGGTGGGATCTGTTCGCTTTAAAACGCCTAGCCGACGAAGCCCAGCCTGATCTGCTTGCGTCCAACCCAACCAGTCTTCATGACCTCGAATCGCTTGGCCTTCTGCTGTGAGGTTTACGCTAGCTTCATCACAAGGTGATCCAGAACAAGTGGATCGTTGTCTCAGAAATTATCACACTGGCATTTCTTATTCAATTCTGCTATGAAACTTGTGATGGCAATGTCGATATGAAAATAATGGTTTTCGCTGGTTATTTATTTTATTCTCCATGAGCAACACGCTATAAATTGGCAGCAAAACACCCCAAATCACCCATCTGTAATGGTATGATGGATCAAACATGGGCTAGTATAGGTACGTACCCTCTGGAAAACTACCATAGCTATTGAAAATGGCCATAGAAATAGTTGATTTACGCATCAAAAATGGTGATTTTCCAGAGTTGTCTAAACCTTTACCAGAGGGTACTTGCTAAATTGATCTAAATTGCCTAGAAAACCAAAATTGATTCGTCTTGGAATCAGACGTTTGGAGTTGGGTCCCCCGCACAACAACAGGTTCGCTGAATACAAGTCATGTTCCTCAACTTTCAGAAACGGAGGATGAGATTATCCCCATGATGTCCCGATATATATATATATATATATAGCCCCATTATGCTACCGTTTTTGATGGTTAAGTCATCATTTTTGTTGGTTAAAACTGATGAGCCCTAGTGCTCCACCAGGCCCAGCCACCTAAAATTCCCAGCCTTCTTCGGATCCAGGCCTCCGCAGCTGCTCGTTCTTCTAGTTTTTCTCCTTGCTTTGCAGCCCTATCTGGCGGGCATAGTTTGGCCACGGGGCCCTTGAAGAAAAAACAGCTACGCATCAGGTTGAGTTCAGCACCTGACAGGTTCAAGGATTTGAAATGTGCAAATGCAAAAATGAAAGGTAAGGTGGTGCCACAACAGCACTCCCCCTTGAAAGATCCGCTTTGGACCTTTCACCTTTCAGCCAGGCTCAAGCTGTTGAATTTTTGGTTTCTAAACATGCCGTGCACAGTTGCAGATGATTCGATCCTAGTGCTGTAGGGCATCTCATATCTGAATGTGCAGCACTTCCGTACGCTCTCAGAAACAGGGTGGCACCAAGAGCAGGAACTGATCCATTTTGATAGGCAGAGCGTCGGCATCGACTGCACCATTTTGATTCTTTCGCCAGACCAGTGTTCACCGAAGCCAAAGACAGCTTCGGCTCAAATGATAAACTCCGCCAAACTTGCCGAAAACACCTGAAATGGTAAATCTGGAAATTCGACTTCATCCGGCAGTTGAGCGATGGGACCCGAAATCGGATCACCTGGTGCAGCAGCAATCAGCTCCATTCGGATCTGTCTTTCCCCTCTTTCGATTTCATCCCAGCTTCCAAAGATGTCCTCTTCAACGGTGGGCATGTTTGAGCCCTGTGATCTTGATTTCGGCTGTTGAACCCTTGATGATGGTGTCACATTTGGCAAGTGACCCATCTTTGGAAACTTTTCACCTTTGGTACTCCTTTTGGTCGCGGAGCACTTTTCATTGGAACCTGTGGTGGCGGAGAAGAGGACGAAGAAGTTGATGGTGAGGCAGTTAAGGGGGCAGCAACAACGGAGGGCTCGCCATGGCTTGAAACTATCTTTTCTCCTCGCTTCGCTTCTCCAGGGAGACTTCCGGGTGATGGAACTTGGCGCCTTTGAGCGGCAGCTCTCACCAACCGTACTCCTACCTTCCAGATCTGCTGTGCAAAGAGTGTGGCCAAAACCACAAAAAAGGTATAGCAAGCGACCATCGTTTCAAAGCTGATTTTTTCTTCATCCTCCTTAACTTTCTCCTTTTCAACCGCTTTCGCTGAAGAAATGGCAGCAGCCAGAGTGATGAGCTTGATGATCTGGGCTGCTTCAGCTACTTTCATCCCTTCGCTTTTCTTTTGATCTTCGCCTTCTTCTCTCAGCCTCCTTTCTTTCTTTTTTCCTCCTTTTCTTCTACTTCTTTCAAACTTCCCATGCTCATGAGATTTTCCAGCTTTTCTAATCTTGGGGCGCTCAAGGCTTTCGTCCCCAAGTCGGCGATCATTGACTCGCCAGCAACATGTTGGATCAGCCAATCGCCACGGCTGATGCTCTGCCTGGCAAATGAGGAACGAAGCCTGAGGTGCCTCGTCCTCCAGCTGCCGCCATCGCAGGTGAGAATGGCTTCAGCTGCTTGGCTGTCGGTGTAGGCCACTTTGATGACCACCTCGTAGAGCTCTTGGACCATGACAGCTATTGATTCGCCAGCAGTCATCGCTTCTATGACTTCTGTCATCTCTGATTCAGCTGTTGAAAGTGTGACCAGACTGTCGGCCAGCTCGCCAAAAAATCGGCGACCCTTCCAGCAAAATCAAAAAGCTTCCATGACTTTCTGAGCCTTCAGGAGAAAATGAGGCATCTGAGTATGCCTGCAGGACGATCTCATCTTTGAAGTCCACCTGGTAGTGGAGTCCCTCATCTTGAGTTCTTTTGAGATAGCCCTTCATTTGATCTCCTAGCTCCATGACTTTGACGGGATTCTTCAGGGCGTTTGATCCATCCGACTCACACCATACATGAGGTCAGGGCGTGAGCGGGTGAGAAGCCAAAGTACTTCTCCAACACATTTTTGAGCTCCTCGCACTTCTTCCAGCGTAGGTGTAGACGCTGGTGCTTCAATGTGAGCTTGGCCACGGGTAACAGGGATCTTTCTTTCTTTCACTTTTTCTTCACTTTTCTCTATCAAGTCTTTGATAGACCTCTGGGTCACATACCACTCCTCCCTTTCTCCATCCTCAGCTTTTCTTTTTGACACTTCCATCCCAAGAAAACGAATGGGATGCTCGGAGACATACTCTGGCGTTGATGTCTTCCAAGTTTCTTGAAACTTCTTCTTGATGGCCTCCAGGATGGAGTGGGATGAGCAGATGAAGATGTCATCCACGTAGGTCATAACCAGTCCCCATAGGACTTGGCTTTCATCGATAATTTCCAGCACTCTCCAAAGGTTTGGTTCTGATTGAAGAGCTCGTAGATGGAACTTTCTTTTTCCTCCTCTTGAATCTTCTGCTTCGATTTGAAAGCTTTCCATAGTTTCATCACGGCACGTACCCCACAATCTTGGAGAACGGCGGAGCCCATACACAGCTCTTTGAGGCACGAAGAAATCATCCGGTGCCATGTAGCCCTTCTCGGTGAAAAGTGCAGGTGGCCTCACAATCAGGACAGCTTCTTGGTCGTCCTCATCCACCAACGTGTTGAGGAATGCAGTCTTGATGTCGATAACTGCACCAGCCCATTGATGACGGGCTGCTGCCCAAATTGACAGCCGAAAGGCTGCGGCATCAGCACCGCTTGAAAAGGTCTGTTCAGAATCCTTTTTGGACTCATAGTTTCCGCAAATCACCCAACGTGTTTTGTGCTTGCCGCCATTGGGGCCAGCTTTGATCGTTAAGACCAATTTTGAGGGTATGATCTCCACAGTGCGGCCTTCTTGAGCAGCCTTCTTTTGAATCTCCGCCAATTCTTTTCTTGTGATCTTTTTCAAAGCTTCTTTCTCCTCCAAAAGACTTTGAACTTCGGCATCGACGGCTTCAAGCCAACTTTTCCAACTTTTGGCAACCTCTCTTGTTGAGATTACTTTCGTTTGGAGAATCTCATCCTCCTCACTTGGTTCTTCCATCATTCTTTTCATGTTCGCTGCCCATTTGAGTTCTTCCACTGCTATGTCAGGGTCGTCTTCGGCCATGTGTTTCATTTCTTCTTCTATCATTCTGCTCAGCCTCTGTCTCAGCTGCTGAACCTTTTCTTCTTCTTTCTCCTCATCTTTCAAATCTTTCTCCTCAACTTCAATCTTTCTTACTGATGTCTTCTCTCGCAACCTCCTTCTGGCAGTCAAAGCATCAGCGACTTCCCTTTCGATTGCGACCCACTTCTGGTCGGTGATTGGCTCTTTGGCTTTCCGAAGAACGTATTTGGTGACTCTTGGTCGTTCTATGTCGTTCTTCTTCAGCCTGAACCCAATGTCCATGTTCTTCAGGAGCAGGAAACAGGTACTTGACAGTCTCCACGGTGGGCTCGAAGACACCCTGTCTCCATGTGCGACGCCTCACAAGGACATCCTGCATGAAAGGTGGAAAGCTTGGAGCGTCGCCAAGCCGCCAGCTTCTGTTCAAGGCATCGGCATAGCGAGCCGCTAATGGCCAACATTCGCTGCCCACATCGGCTTGTTTGAGCAGCCGACGTATTTGTGTTTTGAAGCTCTTCACTGCCACCTCTACGCGGCCATTCGCTCGAGGATCATCTCCAGGTGTGCGTGTCAGCACTATGCCACGTGAGATGGCCCATTTCCGGAAAACCCCGGAGAACTCATGACCTCGATCTGAATGTATTCTTCCAATGTGGAAGCCGTCCATTCTGAGCTTGAGGATGACCGTTTTGGTGACTTCTCTTGCAGTTTTGGTGATCATAGGTGCAGCCAGGCGGAAGATCTTGATGTCGAAGCCTCCAGGTTTGAGCTCTTCTTCTCCTTCTTTCTTTTCAGGTGGAGGCAAGAGATAGGGTGGTTCAGGCGGAGCTCCCCCTGGAACCAAGGCATCCCCTTTTTTCTCCTCCCCTCCTTCTTTTACCTCATCTTCTTCAGCACAAACTTCCATTGGATCTTCTCCATCTTTCTCCTCACCTGCCGCCTCCTCCTGACCTTCTTTCGCATTATCTTCATCTTTTTCTTCTTCATCTTCAGGGTATACCTCAAAGGATTCAGCTGGAACTGCCCATGTCAGAGTGCCAACCAACATCCATCTTGCGTAGAGACGTCCAATGTCCTTTGCTGGAATTAACGGTCCAGCCACATCCAAGGAAAGAACTCCTCCAACAGGATATGGAACTTTTCTGTGAGGATGGCACTGCTGCATAGTATGTTGACATACTGCGCAGTCTCGGCGATATGGAGTATGCCCATGGGCGATGTGTTCGTCCCAGCTCAGAGGTCGCAACATTGGGTTGCGCTGCATCACTTGTGTCGTCAGGGCTTCTGCAACCATCGCCATGACGCCAGGGGCCCATCTTGAAAGGTCTTTTGAAGACTTCACCTCCAAACCTTCTCCTGCTTTCTTCATTCTTTTGTGGTTGTTAACCTCCAGCTTCAAGTTTCCGCCAAAGGTAGTTGGTTTGGTATCGGAGCCACCATATTGACCTTGCGCAAACGTAGTTTCTTCCCAGCCAAACTCCTTCTTCAAAGAAGCCCACTCTTTGGTGACCCAAAACGAGACAACTTCTGGCTTGTAGTCTTTGGGTGATGCTGGCTGTTCCAAGGTGAAGCCAACAGGGTTTGGATCTTTTCGCGCTTCTTTGATGTAATTGGAGACCATGGCAAGGAAGATCATGCGCCAGAGGAGGATGTCAACTTCTTGAATCATAGTTTTTTCAGCTTCTGTAAGTCCACTGATTCCATATTTTCTTCCTCCCCAAGACCTGACTGGCCTTGGACAATCCGGTTGACCGGGCACTTTGTAGTGACGCAACACACTTCTGCTTCGGCAGTTTGGGCCACCGACTATCGCTTTGAGCTTGTTCTCCAATGCAGCTCGAATCAGTGCTGCATAGGGCCCCACATCTGTTGAAAGGTCATGATGTGAGCCTCTTTTGATGTCGAGCTCCAAAAGGGCGGAAGCTTCACCTCCTTGTTGATGCCACGCACGGGCAAGTGTAAATCCAGAGTTTTCACCTGCAAACAGTTAACATGTGGACCATGAATCCATTTCTTTGCATTCTTTTTCTGGTTCTTCGGTTCGCAGGCAAAGTTGACCATGAAGTTGGCTCGACAGCTAACCTGGACTTTATGTGTTGTGGAAGACGTCGAAGAACTGGGTGCGTTTCTACCAGCTTTTTCATCCACTCAACTTCTTCTTTAAGGGTTCTTTCTTCGACTTTCCCCAGGATTGCAGTCTGCTCCAACTCCTCGCTCAGCTCAAGAGTTGTTGACCTTAACATTTGAGGGCAACCTCCATTGACTTGGATCGGCAAAATGCCGCGGTTTGGGTGTCGAAGGCAAACTCCTTCGCTGTTCCATTCGATTTTGCAGCCAAGCTTTTCAATGAGCAAACCCATCGGCAAGATCGGCTCCACATCAACACTCTCTGAGACCATCACACCTCCAGGAGTCATTTGGAGTTGAGCTTGTTGACCATTCGCAAGGGTCACATTCACAGTCTTGTAGTTGGCACATGATTCTCCTGGACGTAGTGGACGGAGTGCATGGGTGGCCCCAGAGTCTATGAGGCCTTGTGTTTTTCCAAAAGGAACTTGGCTCAACTTGAACACCTTCAACTTCAGAGAGTTCAGCTGTTGCTGAAGTCGGTCTACAACCTCATCTCTTGGCTCGTTTGCAACACTTGTAGTAGAGGGAGAAGCGGTAGACGCAGAAGTGGTCAGGCTTTTCAACATCTTATTTGCTTGTTCCAAAAGGTCTTTCATTGAAGCCTGTTCTGAGCCTCCCTCATCCTCTTTTGTCTTTGGGCTTGATGGTGACTCTTCCTCCCCCTCAACCTTTTGAAGTCGTGGCTTTTGTGGAGAGGTGTCATTCGAATTCTTTGGTCTTGTGCATGCCGGCGACATATGGTCTGGGCAGCCGCAATTCCAGCATCTTCTCTTTTCATCTTTGACATCATGGGAAAAGTTGCATGTCTTTCCCCTTTTGCAACCTTGGTCTGTAAGGAAAAAACAACACTTCGGCTTTTCGTCCTTTCCTTCTTCTCTTTTTGTAGGTGACCTTCCAGTCTCCTCATCTCCTTTCTTTGCTTTCGTTCTTTCAGCTTCCAAAGACTTCAACTTCGGTTGCTCACCTTTGACAGCTGCTGTGGATGCACCTGGCTTCTTTTCGGTTAAAGCCAGCTGTTCAAACTCAGCAAGAAGGTGGTAAGCGAACTGCTCCACGTTGGTGTCATTTGGCGTAGTGTCAACCCCAAGCCCAGACCGGACTAGGGACACCCTGAACTGTAGCTCCCTTTGACTTTCCAGCTGTTTCTTTGACATCTTTAAAAGTCCCTTGAGTTGTAGAGCTGGATCTGGGGGCACAGCTCCTATTTCTTTTGCGCGGTTTCTCCATCGAAGCCAATGTCGTAGTGCACCAGGAGCTTCATTGAGGCTTTTAATCTCCGGGGGCTCCTCCAAGCTTCTAAGGATGTTTTGCTTTTCTGGAACTCCTCCACGGCTATAGGCGACCAAGAGATACGTGACAATCCCAAAGGTCGTCATTCTCCTTGAGGCTACAAGTTCTTCGCGGACACCCTGGGGAACAGCTTGGAGGATCATTGAAGAACCCCTTCTTTCAACCCTCTGCCACTTCTCCAAAGTAATTTCAGGCGGTGCTTCACAGGGGTGCTTGATTCTTTCCAAGGGGCTCAAGCTCATGTGAAGCTTGTACCATTCTTCAGCTGCTTTGACGGTAATTCGCCACCATTCCCCTGCCGTCATGGAGAGGTCTGCAACGATGGGCTCCGTCAGTAAAAGCCAATCTCCAAGAATCAAGGGGCCATGCTGAGCTTCCCATGGTTGTAATGCTGGAAGATCTGGGCTGCCAGTGCGAATCGTTTCAACACCCTTCACCAAACCAGCATCATCCTTGGAGTCGTTCATGCGCTTTTGCATCTCTTTCATAGATTCCATCATCAATGCCATAAATTCCAATGACTTTTCCGTGAACGCAGCCGATGAATCGCCAGCTGACGTCTTTTCACCTTTGTAGGGGTCTGCAGCCTCCCTTGATCTTTGAGAACCTATACCGCTTCCATCAGGAGGTCTTTCAGCCTCCTTGCCTGAACCGGTGGTCACACCGACAGCCGGCCGGTGTGAGTTGGAAGCCTCTTCTGCCTCCCTTGGGCTTTTTGGGGGTCTATCAGCCTCCTTTTTGGGGGTCTTTCAAGCTGGCCATCAGAGCCATTTGGAGTTGCAAACCGCTGATCTTCATCCAACTTTTGAAACTCCAACGCATCAACCCTTTCCCTCAGGAGCTGATTCTCCCTCAAAACTTTTTCCAAATTCCTTCTCAATTCTCGATTTTCTCTATCTACATCCAGGCTTCTATCATGTCCATGTCCATGAAAGCCGCTGGACCCAACCCGGCCCTCCTCATGCATTCTTCGTTCATCTTGTTCAAGGAAAAGAGGTCGTTGGACCGGAGGCAAGAATTGCCCAGGTGGCATCAGAGACAAGGGAGCTTGAGGGACATGTTGTGGATATAGCCATGGTGCTTGTGCATACAGTTCTTGAAACCTTCTAAGTTGATGTTCATCAAACAAAGGAGTCATGGGCGTGGACATGTGCAGAGGTTCAGACATCTTCGGGTCTGACTGAGGTGCTACGCTTTTTTCCACACTCCCAACCCCATGCTGTCCTTCTTCATCTTTCTTTTCTGGAGTCTTCAGGTCACTGGCTGCAGCTTTCGAAGTTCTTTGAACCGGCACTGACTGCGATGAAGGCAAAACACCTTCAGCAGCAACTGCAACCTTAGTCTCCTTAGTGGCTCCAGGTTCCTCAGGCGCATTTTTCAGAGGGCGGATTTCCTCAGGTGAGGCAGCTTTTGAAGACTGGGGACCTTCAGTTATAGCTTTAACCCTTTCCATATTCTCCTCAGGCGGTATGGGGGTCTCAGCCTCCTTAGAATCACCTTCAGCCTTCCTATCTTCTAACGCTACTTCATCTTTTACCTGTTGATCCAGCCTCCTTTGTGCTTCTTCTATTTCCCGTTGGCCTTGCTCAAGCTCTTTTCTTCTTTGCATCATAGGTTCCATCTTTGCAGCGGCAGGCTTTGGGCTCATAACCTGATGAAGCCCTAGTGCTCCACCAGGCCCAGCCACCTAAAATTCCCAGCCTTCTTCGGACCCAGGCCTCCGCAGCTGCTCATTCTTCTAGTTTTTCTCCTTGCTTTGCAGCCCTATCTGGCGGGCATAGTTTGGCCACGGGGCCCTTGAAGAAAAACCAGCTACGCATCAGGTTGAGTTCAGCACCTGACAGGTTAAAGGATTTGAAATGTGCAAATGCAAAAATGAAAGGTAAGGTGGTGCCACAACAGCAAAAACCATCATGAAAGCTCGCAGCTCCTGAGATATGAGATGTCGGCTGTATTTCTTTGGCGGTGGCCACTTGTCCAAGAGACTGGTTTGGTTGATCACCTGCTCCACACAGGAAACAAGAACGATTGGCTTGGGGAGGCTAAAACATGATATGATATTGATATTAGCAATGGCAATGACAATGACATTGACATGATATGATACGACATGATATGGGTTTTGTCTGAATATGGGGTTTTACCCGAAACAAACACACCCATTCCAATGGGGAAAGTTATGACAAACCATGGGATTTCGGGCTCACAATTCCAAATTCTGAGACATCTCCATATCAAAGGCTGATAGATTAACTAGTCATAAGTTGGACAATCAAATGATGACCAGGGTCCTGCTTGGTCAACCAAAGATATCCAAAGGGGGCGCACCTGTGGCTTGTACCAATTGTTCAGCAGAAGCCAAGCCACCCGAAAGCAACGAACAAAGCTGCGCATGGGCCTAAGCTGCATCACTTGGGCACGAAGGTTGATGTTTTGAATGTGGTGGATGCTAGTCCGATTTTCTGGGTTGGCGAGGGTCATACGTTTTGAAGCATATCTAAGTTCAAACAAGTCCTTGCCAAAATATTGATATGTCAACATTAGATCAGCATTTTGGCTGCCACTCAAGTATCTTGGTTCCCAACCCACTGCTTCCTACAGGGAAAGTGGCAGACTTTTCACAGGAACGTCATGCTTATTCTCGCAAAGAGCATCAAGGCAAGCTACAAGAAAGAGGTTGCTCTCCAATTTAGGTGATCTTGATTCAAAGAAGAAACCATGGATTGAATTGATATGCGTTGCATCTTTCACCTACCTACTTAATACAGTCTGTGCATTGTGTGGCACATACCTACCCCACACCGCTCATGTGCTTCTTTTGGGCTTGTAGCCTTTGCAGTACACCAAGCTTTACATGTCGCAACATGTGCTCTAACTCTCATCATGTCACTTCTCCCATATCCCCAATTACATTCCACACGCAATTGCATTGATTATATTGATGATGTTTATTACGTTGTGTTGATTACCTTGACCGTCTTGAATATTAGTTATATATCCACACAATACTAATTATATGACTCTATATATATAATATATATATACGTATAAATATATACACATATGACTAGCGTATGGTTGGGAAAGTCTATTCTTAGTTCCAACTGGCTCCCTATTAAACCGGAAATATCATGGAATATGAATACCCATAGCTCCTTAGCTCCCTCTTAACCACTGAATAGCAAAAAAAATGTGTATATATATATATATATATATCAAACATATATCATGGGATATACATATCATGTATCTCATGTATCATGTATCTCATGTATCTCATGTATATCATATACCAGTAGTACCGCACAAGGCGGTGGCGGAAGTTTCAGAATAGGAAACCTATAGGAGACGTTGGTTGTTGTGAATCACGGATGGCAGAGCGAATCCACTGATTGACCGAAAGGTGGTTGGAGTTGTGTTTGCTGGAGTGGTTGCAATGGTTGCAGTGGTCACCTCACCCACAACTGCTGGATGTAGTGTGATGTACTGCAACTGTAGTTGTAGTTGTAGCGTAGTGGAGTTGTAGTTGTGGTGTAATGTAATTAGTGTAGTGTAGTTGCAGTCATATAGTTGTAGATGTAGTTGTTTTGTAGTTGTAGTTGTAGTTGTTGTAGTTGTAGTTGTTGTTGTAGTTGTTGTTGTTAGTTGTAGCTGTAGTTGTTGTGTGGTTGTAGTTGTGTGTAGTGTAGCGTAGTCAGTAGGAGTAGTAGTAGTAGTAGTAGTAGTAGTAGTAGTAGTAGTAGTAGTAGTTGTTTGTTGTTGTAGTTTGTTGTAGTTGTAGTTGTTTGTTGTTGCTGTAGTAGTAGTAGTAGTAGTTGTTGTTGTTGTAGCTGTAGTTGTTGTAGTTGTAGTTCTAGTTGTAGTTGTTGTGTAGTTGTAGTTGTAGTTGTTGTTGTTGCTGTTGTTGTTGCTGTTGTTGTTGTAGTAGTTGTTGTAGTTGTAGTTCTAGTTGTAGTTGTCGTGTAGTTGTTGTAGTTGTAGTTGTTGTAGTTGTTGTGGTTGGTGTTGTTGTTGTTGTTGTTGTGGTTGTGGTTGTTGTTGTTGTTGTTGTTGCTGTTGCTGTGGCTGTTGTCGTCGAAGTTAGGGTAGTTAAGTTAGTGAAGTTAGTTAAGTTAGTCAAGTTAGTTAAGTTAATCAATGTCTACTTTTTCGACATCTTCACGTCAAAAAAGGCTCAAAACCCTCAGTTTTTTACACTTTTGACTTCGAAATGTGCTTCGCGCCACAACGGCGTGCCCTTTTTCGACACTTTTTCGACATCTGAACCTCCAAAAGTGGTCCGAGACCGTCAGTTTTTAACACTTTTGACTTGGAAATGTGCTTCGCGCCACAACGGCGTGCACTTTTTCGACATCTCAACTTCCAAAAGCGGTCCGAAGCTGAGGTGTTTTGTACATTTTGACTTGGAAATGTGCTTCGCGCCACAACGGCGTACACTTTTTCGACATCGCAACTTCCAAAAGTCGTCCGACGCTGAGGTGTTTTGTACATTTTGACTTGGAAATGTGCTTCGCGCCACAACGGCGTGCACTTTTTCGACATCGCAACTTCCAAAAGTCGTCCGACGCTGAGGTGTTTTGTACCTTTTGACTTGGAAATGTGCTTCGCGCCACAACGGCGTGCAATTTTTCATCGCTCCTGTGACCAGCTGGCTCCGCACTCGCCGCTTTAGCGAGCCTACTTTTCGACCCTCCTGAGCCACAAATCATTGGAAAAACACAGTGTTTCGCGACTTTCCTACCTTTTCGCGCATCTGTATCTTCTTTCTTCTGACTCTTTCTCTTCTCATCTTCTCATCTTCTCTCTTCTAATCTTCCTCTTCTCTCTGCCTCTCCCCTACTCTGCTTTTCATCTGTCCATATTGTCGGAAGTTTGACTTCTAAACTTCCTTCGATAAAAACAATAATAATAAATAATAATAATAATAATAATTAGACAAATAATTTAATTAAATAAATAAACCTATATATATATAATATATATATATTATATATATATATGTATATATAATATGTAGTATATGTAGGCCCAAAGGCCCAAGCCACCAAGGCTCCCTGGCCAGCCCTTCTTGCTCAGTCGCACTTCAAAGGCCTCCTGGGAGGTGCCTCGGTTCACCGACGAGGCACCAGCTGCTTGGGGAGGTTAAAGTCACCTGAAAAAGGTGGTTTAATTGGATGTTAAATATTGTTAAATGGATCTTAAATATGACTTCGTTGGATTTTACTAAAAATTAATTGAGTTGCTGATTTAAGTATTGATTGAATCTATGATTCAAGTGATAAGTTGATTGAAGATTGAATTAAGTAACTGATTTGATTTGTTCACTGATGTTAAGTGAACGATAAGTGAACAATAGATTATATAGTTAGTCAAGAGGGATCAGCATGACAACTAGGATTGAACAATTAGAACACATAATCGAAACCTCCAACTAACAAGGCGGCAAGCAGCAGTTGGGACCCCTAATTTATGGGCATTAAAGCGGCAAACACCAGACTTTAGACCACTGGATGAAATTGGCTACCGTACCATTCTATTGGACAAACACAGTTTCAGTCAGACATGTTGACATGTTTGAGCAGTTCTATGTCTTTCTATGATGTTCTATGCAAATCCAGACAAATCATCGATTTGCAGGATATTCCAGTCCCAAATCCTGGGTTTGCGTCCAAGCTGCAATTGAACTTTCTAAACTCCTTGTAGTTTGGTGTGCGAGGATTTGAATTCCTGGCGAATGTGCGGCTTTCTGCATCTTTCTCCCGGGCTGCAGGTGACAACCTGGAATTTTTTGGATTTTATCGGGTCCCCCAACAATTCCTGGGGGTCCCAAAGACAGTAGCCCCATCCAGATCATCCAGTCAGAAACATGCCGCCGTGACCAATTTTCTGGAATGGCCACCTGACACTCAATTGTGATCATCTCGCCACAAAAACCATATAGGGAAATATGTGTTTGAAACATCTTGAAACCATGAACCGACAGGTTTTGGGGCTTCTCGCATTGTGTTGCTGCACAAAACATTGTTTGAATAAGTAGCTTCCAAGAATGTAAGACATCCTGAGAATAGGAGACACAGGAATTGAGAAGCTGGGCGAAAACAATCCAAGAGTTGAAACCAAATCAAGTTGTCTACAATTGGAAAGATTGTACTTTGTTCTGCAAAGGCAACAAGACACTTTTGTCCAGTCGGACTTCCTGCTCAAAGTGCTCCAGCCTTTCCACCAATGCCCGTGGGATTCTTTAGCGTCGACTCGTTGGCAGACCTGCGGCACGGGCTTCCAATGAAGAAAGGTAACCACATACGTGTCCATATCTATACAGTATCTTAATTTATGTCAACATACTACATATATATATATATACATACACTCACACTAGTATATACACATATAATATATATATATATACTAGTAAACACTAGTATATATATAATCATATATTATCAACATCTATTATGTATTTTTGCATTTCACCATCATAAACCATTATCATCATCTACGCTTTCACGTAGATATGTAGCTCCATAAATCCTGATGCAGCATCTGTTGTCCATTGGGGATTGACTAGAGGCTTTAAGGCTTCATCTTCTTAAGATGATGGTAAACATTCAAAGATGGGGGTCTCACGCCTGATTTTGGACGTGAGACCAATT
This sequence comes from Cladocopium goreaui, assembly GCA_947184155.2. Classification (NCBI taxonomy): domain Eukaryota; class Dinophyceae; order Suessiales; family Symbiodiniaceae; genus Cladocopium; species Cladocopium goreaui. Next base: position 104,602 of record CAMXCT020000066.1, on the reverse strand, counting down.
CTGGGGCAACAGTTTCAACAGTTTCAGAAGCACATCATCCTTAAAAAAAAAAACAACCTTCTGGTAAGAATCAGTCACCAATCTGTGTATGGGTCAAGACCATGGTGCCCTAACAGCAAACTGCTGGTAGTTGTGGATCTTCATCCCCCAACCAATTGGTTCCATAATGTTCCATAGTATTGTAGCTCTTGACCCATTCCCTGTATCCACAGCCTCGAAACACCGCGAAGAAACAACCTCAGATCAGAGAAAAGAACAGCTTGGGATGGGACCTCTGGCCAAATGGAAAAATACCTGGGCATATCAGATGCCGGTGAGGTTCCCTTGAAAACACACAGTGCGATGTGTAAATGGACCAGGGGTCCAATATCTCAATCTGGTCCCTGATTCAGCCGTTTCATATCAACTCTATCAACGTTTCTCCAAGATGAAAAACAACGTGCCTCCATCAACTCATGATTTGTAGTTGTCTCAACTATGGTGAGGTTATGTGAAGTTGAAGGCGTAACAAGTCATGTTTGCGTTAAAGATACTGGACTGCATGTGGGTCCAAATGATTTATTATTTTTGGTGCAATTCACAGTAGCATTTTTCGGGTCCACATCCGATACCCTCACGGAAACAATCATGGCAGTGGAACAGTTGTTCTTGGTTGTAGATGCTGTACCAATTATATCCTATTATGTGGTTTCTTCCGTCGCCCAGTGACACCTATTTATGTCTTCTCGACTGGTAAAAACATTTTACTCCCGGTTTGCTTTGGTCAACAATTCCCAGGAGATGCCAGGAGTCTTGCTGTGTCCCCACATCTGGTTGTTGGGTGGTTGGGTGGCTCCCCCCACTTTTGCTGGTGAAATTCCCACATATCGTCGTGCAAATTCCCATGGTTTGGTGGTCAAATCCTCCAATTGAGGTGCTCAAAATCCGAATTCTTGCTCCAAAAATCTTCGCCTAGTTGGCTGATTAAACAAGTAAGTCTTAAACCATGTTCAAACCCATGATTCTTTCCCCCAAAAAATCAATTTTCGCTGGTGAAACGCCACCATTTTTGTCCCCGCTTCAGCCAGGCCACTCGCTCTCCGAGAACCTGCCGGACCAAAGGAAGATCTCCTCGTTTTCCCGGTGGTCCCGCTCAGCGGCCTCGGGATTCGGGTCAAACCACCATGGGGTTTAAACACATTTGTCTGTGCACGTTTATCCCAGGGTAAATTGATAAGTTCTACTAAATCTATAGTGATAATAATGATTTTAGTTGTACTTGTTTAATTGCTGACAACATCTGACAACTATATATACATATATTTGTTGACTCGACTTCCGCATTAAACGGACGGAAGGACAAGAATTCCTGAGACGCTGGCGCGCAGCAGCACATTTCTCTCCTGGGAAGATGAGATGATGACATATGATTACATTCTTGTCACGTCCCAAGCATATTGTTAATGTTCATATTAGTTTAAATAGTATATTATATATATATACACATTAATTATATTACCATTATTATTATTATTGTTATTATTATTATATATATGATATATATATATATATATAAATATCTGGATCTTCACTTAGCACTTTTTTCTGATCATAGCAGTTTTCGCTTGGATTTCCGCTCGTTCTGACTTTTTATGCTCACTTGAACTAGAAAACGCGCATTTGTTTCTTGACGGATGGGCATTTACGTTTTTTTCCCGGGTATTTACGCTTATTTCCCGGGAAAATACGCTCATATGGAGAAAAACCACTCAAAAAGCAGAAATCTCGCAAATGAGCATTTGTTTGTGTTTTTTCGAGGATACAGGTATACCATTATATACCTACAGCCTCCAAAACAATTTTTTCTTGGGGTTGCCAGAAAAAAATGCGTTTTTTTTTAATTATTAATTATCCGTTTTTTTTCAGCAAGGCATTTGGTTACGGGAACTTATTGGTAAATTACGGGCGAATTACCGGTAGAAATTTGCAATTTTTGTTTCCCTTAAAAATGCATGTTTTCCAAAAAATCTTGAAAAAACATGTTTTTCGATTTCAACCCAAAAAAGTGGTATGTTAGATTTCAAACCGTTAATCTGGTTGGTGGTGTCAACCCCTCCTGCAAAATATTGGTCAGTTGGGATTATTATTCCCAAGATATGGAAAAATAAAAAATGTTCCAAACCACCAACTAGTAATTCACGTTAATTCATATTACAAGTTACCTCTGAGAAATATTCAAATCGGAGATGTTCAATAACCACATTCGCAGTGAGCAGTGCTTCCAGAATAGGATAAACTAGGCAATGGCCAACGGATGATAGTACAGCAAAATCCAACCGTAGAGACCCAAATTGTTTTGGTAAGGCGGGGTCTGTGGCACATGTAGATGCAGCAATTTCCAAGCAAAGATATGTTCTTTCCGTAACGTTTTTCCATGGTTCTTACGATGTTAAAACTGCAAACCGCTCCCCAAGGGCCAAGTTCCCCCCATCCATAGTTTTTCCGCTGAATTCAACATCTGCAAAAACATGTGGCCCAACTCTGCCACCTCCTTCCTTGCCAGGAAATTTCAACCCGATGAACGCTCAAGCTTTGTCTGAAAATAATCGGTCCATGTTCAACCGCAAACCTAGGATTCCAATGTTTGATGGTTTCATGTTGTTTCTATAATTTGGTAAAGCCAAAGAATAAACATCGTCCTGGGGATGTTTTGTACAATCAACTGATTTTTCTGGCAAGCCATGGGGGCGATTCCGGCTTTGGCTTGACCACATCAAGGTGTTCCCCCCCAAAAAATGGGGAGCCAGTTGGAGCTACGAAAGCTACTAATCGAGTTTCCCAAGCATATGATATTCGAACTTACTGGGTACCACTGAAAAAGAAACAGATCGGAAAGGGAAAACCACTGGGACATTTCTTTTGGTTCAAGTGAATATTTGGGATTTTGATGGATTTTAACCATGGGTGAAGCAAGATGAATCAAGCACTGGGAATCTCCACAGAAATCGTCTCTCCTGCCCGTCCACCTTCACCGAGGTCTGCCACAAGGGCGGTGCCTCCAAGTCAAATCAGAATTCAACGGGCATTTCACACTCACTCACATCACACTCACTCACTCACACACACACACTCACTCACTCACTCACTCACACACACTCACTCACTCACTCACTCACTCACTCACACACACACACACTCACACTCACTCTCACTCTCACTCTCACTCTCACTCTCACTCTCACTCTCACTCTCACACTCACTCACTCTCACTCACTCACTACTCACGCACTCACTCACTCACTCACTCAACCTCACTCACTCTACCTCACTCACTCACTCACTCTACCTCACTCACTCACTCACTCACTCTACCTCACTCACTCACTCACTCTACCTCACTCACTCACTCACTCTACCTCACTCACTCACTCACTCTACCTCACTCACTCACTCTACCTCACTCACTCACTCACTCTACCTCACTCACTCTACCTACCTCACTCACTCACTCACTCACTCACTCACTCACCTACCTCACTCACTCACTCACTCACTCACCTACCCCACTCACTCACTCACTCACCCACTCACTCACACTCACTCACACTCACTCTCACTCTCACTCACACTCACACTCACACTCACACTCACTCTCACTCTCACTCTCACTCACACTCACTCACACTCACACTCGCACTCACTCGCACTCACTCGCACTCACTCGCACTCGCACTCGCACTCGCACTCGCACTCACTCGCACTCACTCGCACTCACTCGCACTCCCTCGCACTCGCACTCACTCGCACTCGCACGCACTCGCACTCACTCGCACTCACACACTCACTCACACTCACTCACACTCACTCACACTCACTCACACTCACTCACACTCACTCACACTCACTCACACTCACACTCACACTCACCCTCACCTCACCTCACCTCACCTCACCTCACCTCACTCACCTCAACTCCCTCACTCCCTCACTCCCTCACTCCCTCACTCCCTCACTCACTCACTCGCTCACTCGCTCACCCGTGCATGCACATACATACACACACACAAACTCACCCACCATCACCCCTCCATCACTCTTGCTTTTCTGTGCTGAGTCTAAGTCTAGAGAAGTTGGTAACATGTGGGGATATCCGGTCCTATAATTGGCGATCGAACCTCATTTCGTGCGAAAGGGCTGCGTTTCGTGCCGTCTCGTTGGCACTGCCCCGCGCCTTCAAGAGAGAAATAGAAAAGAAGGAGAGAGCAAGAGGGCAAGAGAGCAAGAGGGCAAGAGAGAATGTGAAGATGTGAAGATGAGAAGATGAGAAGATGTGAAGATGTGAGGATGTGAAGATGTGAGGATGTGAAGATGATGAAGATGAGCAGATGTGAAGATGAGAAGATGTGAAGATGAGAAGATGTGAAGATGAGAAGATGTGAAGCTGAGAAGATGTGAAGATGTGAGGATGTGAAGATGTGAGGATGTGAGGATGAGAAGATGTGAAGATGTGAGGATGTGAGGATGTAAGGATGAGAAGATGTGAAGATGTGAGTATGTGAAGATGTGAAGATGAGAAGATGTTTTACAGACCCCCACTATTGGAAGAACCCTGCGCTCAGACGCTCTCGGGAAAAATACATATTGAAATATAACAATATCTATATTCTGGCTTTGTCTGCATATAATGTACCCCTAAAAACCCAAAGTTTAATCACTTAAATATCCCTATCAAATGGCCATAACTCGGGGTATACATGGGTTTACCTAGTTTCCAAACACACCCACATCGTTATAATATGTTGTAATATAATGATTATATATGATTACATGATGGAATTTCCGTTGTCAAAATGCAGGGCAACTGAGTACGGGGACGCACCGACTTGGGGTTTCACGTGTTGTCTTTTGCAACATTAAATGCAACTCAGAAGCCTCAGTTAAAATCTTGGATCTATTCATGTTGGATCCCTTATAAAAATAATAAGGGATCTTTAATATCAGGGGGAAGGGCTTGCTGTGGTTAAAGCCATTCCATACCATGACTCAATCAGAGCTGTTGAGATTTAGTAATTTGCTGTGATAGAATCCTTGAAATCTTGTATCAACTGTCAATCTGGACCACCCCAGATCATGGAAGCATGGAAAGAAACTTTAAAAAGCCCTACCGTGCTACTCAGTTTTCTTGTAGGTTACCGGAAAGAACATTCGATCAGTTTGTTACTGAAAGTGAAGAAAGTCGGTCTCACTTTTCCAGACAGCATTTCCTAATCCTGTCATCATCGAACAATTCCCCTTCCACCAATAAAAAATATACCTTTGCACCACTGAGCAAGACCTTCACGCGCCACATGTTTCTTTCATCAACAGCAAGGGACAACTTTGCATCCCACAGGCGCGGTTCTAGGGCGCCGAAAGTGAAACGATCCTGTGCCCCGCAGGGGGTAGCCTCCACTGCAGGAAGTCGGATGGAGTTTTTGTAACTCATTCTCTATAATTTTGTGCTGACTGGATGGACGCTGTTCATCACGAACCAACCCTATGTAACACCAATGATTCCTTTCTGGCCATCTTCCCAGGCAAACTGCAGAACTTGCACACATTAGGCATTTTCAGATTTTGAAGGGAGGCTTGAGATTCCTTGTTTTTTCACTGCAGAGACCTTCAATGCTCCTATCCTCAGCATTTCCACAAACTCCAGTCTTCATTGAAAAGCATCAGCATCCATCCAACCTTTGTTTGGCCTTAGAACATGTTTCGTCAGACGCGTGGATTTGTTCTTTGTGCCTGCTGGATCCACGCTTCCATTTCCTGTGGATCAAAGATGGGTGTTTTCCATGTTGGATTCGCAGCCGCCTCCTCCTCTGTGCATTTTTGGATCTTTACCTCGACGCGATAAGATTGAAACCCTCTGGTGATTTAACATCATAGCTATTGAAGATGGCAATTTATAGTTGATTTTTCCATTAAAAATTTGTGATTTCCAAAATTACGTTAAATTACCAGAGGATAAGTCGGAAAACACAGATTCGGGTGTAAGCGGTTCCGTTATAATCCCAGTGTATATTTGGAATAGTAAGCATGGATGACCCCTGTTGCTCTACCGGTTTATAGATGGGACAACCATGGATGACCCCTGTTACAGTACACATGGTTTTTTCAACCAGTTGCTTGTTAAACACTACACCCAAATTACTTGCCAAAAGAAGTTGAAGCCTCCTGCCATAAGTCCATCATCCATCATCATCCACCATCCACATCCATCCACTTTTTTCCGAATGCGTAGCCAGGGTTCCTGTTTCACTCTGGGGGTCTGGGGGCTGAGGGTGTGTTCGCTCGACATTGCGTTTACGTCCGCAACCGTTCGCAACCGTTCGCAACCGTCCGCAACCGTTCGCAACCGTCCGCATGAGGACCATAGTTCTGCAGAAGGGGTTACTTTTGGAGGTTTCAAACGTCGATCGTGTTGCTTCGTTTCGCGTGGCAGGCGTGGCACTTCCCAAAAGCTCTGGTTAGGCTAATTCCTGCCTATTAGGTTATATCTTGTTTTCTGACTATTAGCTAAATTTTGTTTTTACCTATTAGGTAAAACAACTGTTTTACCTAATAGTCAGAATGATCAAATAACCCTTTTTTTCTTTAGGTTACTGCTATGAATAACATTTTTCTTTAGGTTATTTATATGAATAACCTGTTTTCCTTTTGATTATTTATACGAAAAAAAACATTATTTTTTAGGGTTTTGTCTGCAAATAAGTTCTTCTTTTTGAGATGTTTTGTATGAATGACCTTTTATCTTCTTAATTTTGTTTGAAACAAGTTTTGCTTGTTTTATATTTCTGATGCAATGTTTCAAACTTACCAGAGGCTTTTTACACAACATGAACAAATAGCCTATTTAGGCAAACAGACAAACAACCTAAAAGACAGAACATGAAATAGCCTAATAGATAGAATTTAACCTTAAAAACTAAAATAACTTAATAGGCAGGAATTAGCCTAACCAGAGCTTTTGGGTTCGTGACATTCAGACGTGTTTTGTTATAACGTATCCAAAGTCGTTTCGTGCAGCAGGCGCAGTACTTTTGCGACGTTTTCCGAAGATGCGTTGCAGTTTTTGTGGCAGGCGCAGCACTTTGGAGATTCCGTGGCAGGCGTGGCATTTTGTGAGATGTAATGAAAATTGACGGAAGCCTCGCACGAAACATCGATTTTGATGCAGCAAATTTAGATGTTCCTACGAATCACGTAGGTAAACGTCGATTTTGAAGCTACAAAGTGTCAAAATTAGCGGAAGCCTCGCACGAAATGCTCGTTTTGATGCTCCTAGTGTCTCGTCTCGAGTCTTTGGTTTTCCTGTGGCCTCGCCGTGTCTATGGGGGAAGCTGCAAAACCTCGCCTTTTCAAAGGTTTCCAAGCAGGTTGTAATGCTGTTTTGCATGGCAGGCGCGGCACTTTGTGACATTCCAACCTGGCTGATAACGTGCCGAAAGTGTCTCTGGTTTTCTACACACGTCGCCGTGTCTATGCGGGAAGCTGCAAAACCTCTCCTTCTCGAAGGTTTCCAAGCAGGTTGTCATCTCATTTTGCGTGGCAAGCGTGGCACTTTGTGACATTCCAACTTTACACTCTACACTCCACACTCTACACTTTCCACTCCACACTCTGCACTCTACACTTTACACTCCACACTTTACAGTGCACTTTACACTCCTCACTCCTCTACACTCTACACACACCACACTCCTCACTCCACACCACACTCCACGCTTTACACTCCACACTTTGCACTCCACACTCCTTACTTTACACTCCGCACTCCACACTCCACACTCCACAGTGTGTGACACTCCACACTCCACACTCTACTTCGCACTCCACACTCTATACACTTCACACTCCACACTCTACACTTTACACTCTACACTTTACACTCCACACTCCACACTCTACACTTTACACTCTACACTCTACACTCTACACTCCACACTTTACATTTTACACTCCACACTTTACACTTTACACTTTACACTCCTCACTCCACACTCCACACTCTACACTCTACACTCCACACTCCACACTCCATACTCTACACTCCACACTTCACACTCTACACTCCACACTCCACACTCTACACTTTACACTCCACACTCCACACTCTACACTTTACACTCTACACTTTACACTCTACAATCCACACTCCACACTCTACACTTTCCACTCCACACTCCACACTCTACACTTTACATTCCACACTCCACACTTTACACTTTACACTCCTCACTCCTCTACACACTACACACACCACACTCCTCACTCCACACTCCACATTCCACACTTTACACTCCACACTCCATACTTTACACTCCACACTCCTTACTTTACACTCCGCACTCCACAATCTACACTTTACACACCCTACACTCCCCACTCCAACCTTTACACTCCTCACTCCACACTTTACACTCCACACTCCACTCTCCACACTTTACAATCCACGGTCCACACGCTGCACTTTACACTCTACACTTTACACTCCACACTTTACATTTTACACTCCACACTTTACACTTTACACTCCTCACTCCAAACTCCACACTCTACACACTCTACACTCCCCACTTTATACTCCCCACTCCCCACTTTACACTCCACACTCCTTACTTTACACTCCACACTCCACACTCTACACTTTACACTCCACACTCCACACTCTACACTTTACACTTTACATTTTTCAATCCTCACTCCACACTTTACATTTTACACTCCTCACTCCACACTTTCCACTTTACAATCCACACTCTACACTCTACACTTTACACTTTACACTCTACACTCCACACTCAACACTTTACACTCCACACTTTACACTGTACACTGTCCACTGTACACTCCACACTCCTCACTCCACACTCCACACTCTACACTCCACACTCCACACTCTACACTCCACACTTTACACTCCACACTTTACACTCCACACTTTACACTTCACACTTTACACTCCACACTCTACACTTTACACTCTACACTTTACAGTCTACACTCCACACTCCACACTCTACACTTTACACACTCTACACTCCGCACTCCACACTTTACACACCACACTCCTTACTCTATACTCCACACTCCACACTCTACACTTTCCACTCCACACTGCAGACTGGTAACAGGGGAAATAGGTTCAAGACTGTTCAAATAAACTATTGCAGAAAAGTGTTCTGCGTGACTGCATATCCATGTGTTTCGACATCTGTACCATTAACATACGTGTGGGCATTCGGTTTCGTGGGCTGCATCTTGTTTTGGGCACTTCAACAAACAGCTCCAACGTTTGTCCAAGGGTCCAGATTTTTTCCCCATTCCACCGAGCAAATGTCACCATCACCAGGCATCACTGTGAGACCTCGGGCACCCAGTTGGAATCTCATCAGAGCTTTGGTCAACTGTAACACTTTCTTCACCGCAGAATTGCTCGCGTCCGCATCGATGCCCGTGTTTGTCATGGTGTACCTGCGGCTTGAATGGGACGGCCATAACTTTATGAAGAGCCATGAGCTGGTGGAAAGTTATAGATCTTTTTGCGAAGACTACATGGAACAATCTTGGAAAATCTTGGAAAACCAAAAGCCATACTCTGAAATACCAATATCCTGGACTCTGAAGCCTTCTGTTCAAGTGATTTGCCATCTTTGGCATGGCCACATTTCCTGGAGGGAACACAAATTCAGATTCACAGGTGCCACCAAGGTGCCCGTAGACCTTTCTGCCAGGCTCCCAATAGTTGGTCTCCAAGTCTTCAATGACATAGAGACCACCAGGAACCACAGCTTTCCACAGGGAGAAGAATGAGAAAACCTGGTGGTAGGGCACATGCGAACCATCGTCGATGATGATATCCCACGGCCCCCTTGCGATTAAATCTTCCTGGCAGTGCTCTGATGGTCCTCCCAAATGGATGTCCCATGTGGTGGATCGAAAGGTTGGGGTACCAATCGACCAACAAACCATCCCAAAATAGGGGTGATCCCATCATTTTGAGACTGGGGGATCATCCTATCCAGATGAAAGTCTCCATTGTCAGCCCATTTCAGAAGGAAGCCCGGGCTTGGAGGTCCCTAATTCCTCGACATAGAATTTTAGGCCATGTTTTCTTGTTCTGTTCTTGTTCTTGAATATTCTTGAATGTTCTTGGCTGATTAAACTCAGTTTGATTCGATTTGATTCAACTTGCCTGTTTGGTCATACACATCTAGCCGATTCACACGGAAATCACTCAATCGCTATTCGTCCTCAAACCGGATCGGAGACCTGGTTCCTCAAACCAACCTGCCTACTTCTTGCCTATTCTCTGGCCCACAATTATATATATCCATGTTGTGGCCTTGTCACCATAACCCACAACTCCTCAAACCCCAATACCACCAATACCCCTAGAGAAATGCCCCATTTTTCAGAAATAACCATGGAAAAACAATCTCAACACCATGCACCCCTCGGCTTTCAGCATGTGATCATTAAAACATACCCTAAAATCAAATAAAATCATACCATGCCTATCATCTCCGGCAAGATGCCATGGTCTTCTTCTTGGACTGATCTCCAAAGAGCACTCCCACGCCACGTCTCACCTTATTCTCCACTCCCATGGCAGGGCCGCCATAGGCCAAGCCCAGCACCGTCTTCCCCGGTGAGGTGAAGATCGTGTCCCAGGCGTTCAAGGAGTGACCCTGGTTGGCACCGATCTCGATGACCTTGATCTTGGGCTTGCAGCGAATCTCCCGGAACCACCTCTCGTAGTAGTGGTCCTTGGGTTTGATGGAAAAAAGTCAGGTCGAAGTCGACACCAAAATCCATGGAATTCTATGGACAAATGTGCTAAAAGATTGACCATGCGTGGAACAAGAAAACATCTGTGAGCTTCAGACTTGTCAATAAACACGCTTCACACAGCCCTGCAACCCAGTGGCATAGTGATGGGCACTCCACTTGTCAGAGCCACTCCGTTTGATCACACTTGCGATCCTTAGGGCACCATTCGTTGCACCCGAGGGCTGAGACTGGCCAAACAACCAGCTGGCATGTCATGGAAGTTTCCAACTCTAAACCTACGGACTTTTGGGTTGTCGCGGACCCCTTCAAAAGCAGCTGGCTCAAAGATTTTTTTCTTAATGCATCTTAATGCCATCTGAGTTGTCAATTGATCCACTGGAAGACTTGGTTTGATGATGTCCACATGTTCTTCAGCTTGAACCCTCAGAATTGTAGGGTTTGAACAGCCATTGAACATTATAACACATGATAAAACATCATCAAACATCACGATATAACCATGATTAAACCTCAAACATCACTAAACATCATGAAACCGGGAAGCATGACTCAAGTTTGAGAGTAGGGGCCATCTGCCGAGCCTCGATCTCAATCCCCTTGGGCATGGGTATGGGGAGCCGCTGACATCTGCAAAAGCTGGCGGTTCAATGGACCGCGGCTGCGACATTGGCTGCGGCAAAGTGCCAGGTCGTTTGGTGATCTGCAGGGGATCAAGAAGGTATGACCTGTATGACATGTGGGAACCCCAAGATAGATAAGAATAACATCCAGTCATATCCAATCTTAAACAGGGTGCTGCCACAAACCCAAATTCATAAGCAGTGGTCGAAACGCTTATTGTGCCGCCTTGTACATGGAAATCCCTTAGAACACTTCTGTACTGCTCGGGTGCTGAAGATTTGCTTGATTCGATAGAGATAAACTCCCTGTAAAGGACAACATTCTACCAATAACAAAACCATCAGCCACGGGGCTATCGGGACCAGAAAGCAGGGGGCTGAGAATTTTGTCTCATCCACTGCTTGGAAGGTAGTTTGACTCAGGGGATACAATATATATATATATATTAATATATTATATATTATATAATATATTATATATTATATATATATATTATATTAAATATTATATATTATATATTATATACTATATAATATTTGATATATATATATACATATATTATATACATATATATATATACAGCACCCGACAGAATTATGGAGAAAAAAAAACGTTTCAATTTACAGGCGCCGCCTGTCTATGATAGAAAAGTTACGAACCTTTTTTTTTCCATAATTATTTTTTCCATAATTATTTTTTTTCCATAATTCTGTCGGTGACTGTATGTCCATCGATTCGCAATTTGAATGCATTTTAAGGGGGAATATTGAATTATAGAAAATATGTGTCTAAAGATCTGGTATATGCCCCTAAGTCTTCCATTGATATACATAATATCATGTGATGTTCGCAATTTGAATGCATTTTAAGGGGGAATATTGAATTATAGCGGGATGTATCCTTTTGCCAAGCCACCAATTGGGTTGATACTACATACTTGCACTTGCATACATATTTCCATAACCCCCCAAAAAAAGGGGTTTGAATTGTGGATCCATGACATGTCCAACAGGTGGAGCCCCAAACATTAATTATGGAAAAAATAATTATGGAAAAAATAATTATGGAAAAAAAAATTATGGAAAAACCGGTCAATCTGCCCTAGCCCCCTGATTTTACAGGAAAAATCAATTATGGAAATAATGGCCACCTCCAAGAATTATGGAAAAAAAAAAGGTTCGGATCACTTCCGGGATATTTTGAACCCTTATGGGGAAAAACCTAATTATGGAAAAATCGGACGCAGGCGCCGCCTGTCTAAGTTGAACGTTTTTTTTTTCCATAATTCTGTCGGTTACCATATTCGATGTCAACATTTATCAGCAACTCAACTTGAACTCTGATAAAATCAAAAATGCACAAATTTCAAACTTATGGGTTCATCCACAAATTGTTCCTATTGGATTGCGATCAATTACTTGAAGTGGTTACCTATAATTTCCAATCTTTTTCAAATAGCACCCACATATAATCATCTTCCAGCCTTGGGATTGGTTGCTGTAGCCCTTTTGTTCCACGCGACCATACGATCCATGTCCACCCGGACCTCTCGCCAAAATGGAGGACTTGCACATTCCAGTTCAGTGCATTTTCTCAATTTCACCTTAGGAAAACAATGGAAAACGCCATGCTACACCATGACATGTCCTCATGCCCTCCTTTCGGTCCTCAAACATGGTTGGAGTGTTGTGACAACTTGTGGTAAGCGTGCCGGTGGCAATCAACATATATACCGCCACAAAAGTCGACATGTTGGATCAAAAACAACTGTGTTTGGATGCTAGTCATTTCAACGCACATGGCAAATCCAACAAAGTCCTACTTGGGTGCTTCCCAAGATTGGAGGAATCAGGAACACCCCAATCATCCAACATTAGACTAAATATGACTAAATATTACAGTAGTATATAGAGTCAGAGTATATAATATTACATGGGATGGGTCAAAACCCTGGTACCTAGTGAACCCCAAAATAGCTGGTAAATGGATGTTCATCCCACTAAAAATGGTATTAATAGGTATTGATCCATACCCACATAGAAACCCATGAGTTTAGGGTACCTCTCCATTTTGACCACCAGGACACCAAATTCATCCCCCATTCCACGGAGATCAGACTTTCATCGCCCGGCATGACACTCAAGTCCCGTGTGCCCAGATGGCGACGCATCAGAACTTGTTGGATCTCCTCAATTTTTTGTACTACAGCCCATGCTTGATTCGCCAGTGGTCTCCTTGGTGACATGTTTCCAAGGCATGTAAAAGGCATGTTGCAGCAGGGAACCATCTCAACTATAGGATGTAAACAGGTAGATTGGAGATCATGAATCCTTCTTAGATCAGCGGGGTTGCAAAGTTGCAAAGTTGCATCGTCTTGGAATTGAGGCTTCCAAGCTGGGCCCATAAAATCCTGCAACACCCCGGTCAGCATTCACCGCCTGGGTTCTCTGCAGCGACCTCGTTGACCCCAAAGTTGGCATGCAGGTTCTGAATGATGTACACACCACCCGGTGCCAAGGTGTTCCACAAGGAAAACAGGCGGAAGAGCATCTGGCCAGCTGCACTGGAACCGTTGTCGATGATGATGTCCCAGGGTCGCTTGGAAATCAAGGAATCCTCGTTGGTCAACTGGGTCCAAAGCCACGGGGGGGGCTTCGAAATATCACCATCTCACCAAAAGGGGGAAACAATCAAGAAATGGAGATGGGTTCGTCTGAAAATTTGAACCCCAATCAATATGGGCCACTTTAAATGCGGAAAAACCATGTTCTAAAAGCTAAACAAATTGGATTGTTGTGAAATTTTCAGACAAACCCTTTTCGGTCCAAGCATCCATGGTATTTTCCGAGGATCTGTCGCTGTCCGCAACACCTAGGATGGTCTTGCTGGACGATTGAAACATCCGATCCCATGCTTTCAACGAAGCTTGGCTCGCGCCAATCTCCACAAGTCTCAGAGTGGACCTGCAGCGCATCTCCCGGAACCAGCTGGCATAGTAGCGCTCCTGGCGGGACTGAACTCCTCCTGACATAGCTAGGAAAAATCACGGTTTGAATAGGTAAATCATCTATACATGGGCGATCTATACCATAATTACCATAGCAAACTGCTGAATTCTGGGATTATTAGAGGGTAATCCAAGAAACCCGAAAATAAAAACAACACGGCGTGACATCTTACCAAATGATGCCCAGGAGCATAGTGGTGCATGGAGAACTTCTCGGATCCTTCGTCTTGCAGAATGCTCTGGATCCTGGGCGGGAAAAATGCTGGGACCATGTGGGACCCTGGCCATCTGCCCGCAGCCGCACGATACCAAGCATCTTCGGCAGTCCCGGTGGGCAACCGTAGGGTGTCATGCTGGCTGGGTTTTTGAGCTCTGTTGATACAGCAACCTTGGCAAACTCCTCTTCATGCTCGTTTTGCTGCACTCTGCTCAACCTTCAGCAACTGGGCAGTGGACTTAAATGGCTGACTTTGGGAGATTTGACCATCTGTTTATTCATTTTTGGTAAAGCCATGTAAAACCCATAATACCTATGGTACCATCATAGGATAAAAACCCATAATAACTATGGTACCATCATAGGATAATTATGGGATCGTTATAGGATAATAATGGAATAAACACCCCTGAGTTTGGCGCATCGTTGGGTATACCCTTATTTGGAATGATGCAAAATGTTCCAAATGGTTGGTTTACTATTGTGTTTGGCACAATCGTCTGAGGCCCACGCATCTTTGGATCAAACCGCCTACCATTGAGCGCATCAACCATCTATTGTGAGTTGTACATGATGCGCATGGGTTATAAATGGATTTATTATATCATATTATATTC
Organism: Cladocopium goreaui; assembly: GCA_947184155.2. Taxonomy (NCBI): domain Eukaryota; class Dinophyceae; order Suessiales; family Symbiodiniaceae; genus Cladocopium; species Cladocopium goreaui. The sequence goes on along the minus strand of CAMXCT020000066.1, from coordinate 89,325 downwards.
ATTTATATCCCAAGGTTTGCTCATCGGTACTATATATATATATATAAATCTATTCAAATAGGTTTATCAAAGTGGATGGATATCAAAATCAAAGCATGTATCCAAATAGATGTTAGTGGTTGTCCAAAATTGTTACTATAATAACATATGTTGATGGTTATTCCCATTAAGCAATGCATCAATCATCAACACCCCAGGCCGCCCAGTTGCTTAGTCTCACATTGACATTGCCTCTCTGCAGATTCAATGGCCGCTGCCATCCTGCCCAAAAAAACGAGGTTTCCGAGTGGTTATATATAGATATACCAGTAGTGCCGCACAAGGCGGTGGCGGAAGTTTCAAAAATAGGTCACCTATAGGGGAGGTTGGTTGCTGTGAATCACGGATGGCAGAGCGAATCCACTGATGGACCGACAGGTGATTGGAGTTGTGTTTTTTGGAGTGGCTGCAATGGTTGCAGTGGTCACCTTACCACAACTGCTGGATGTAGTGTGGTGTAGTGCAGTTGCAGTTGCAGTTGTAGTTGCAGTTGTAGCTGTAGATGTAGTGTAGTGTAGTGGAGCTGTAGTTGTAATGTAGTGTAATGACTGTAATTAATTAGTGTAGTTTGCAGTTGCAGTCGTGGTGTGGTGTAATTAGTGTAGTGTAGTGCAGTGTAATGTCGTGTAGCGTTGTGTAGTGTACTGTGGTATAGTGTAGTGTAGTCTAGTGTAAGGTAGTCTAGTGTAGTTGTAGTGCAGTGTAATTAGTGTAATGTAGCGTAGCGTAGCGTAGGGTAGTGTAGTCTAGTGTAGTTTAGTGTAGTGCAGTGTAGTGTAGTATGTGCAGTGTAGCGCAGTGCAGTGCAGTGCAGTGCAGTGTAGTGTAATGTAGTGGTAGTTGTAGTTGTAGTTACAGTTGCAGCTGCAGTTGTGTTGTAGCGTAATGCAATATAATCAGTGGAGCGTAGCGTTGTGTAATGTAGCGTGGTTGTAGTTGTAGTTGTATTTGTAGCTGTAGCGTGCTGCAGTGTAATTAGTGTAGGGTAGTGTAGTTGCAATTGTAGTTGTAGTTGTGGTAGTAGTGGTTGTTGTCGTTGTAGTTGTTAGTGTAATTGGTGTAGTGTAGTGTAATTAGATGTAATTAGCGTAGTGTAATGTAATTAGTGTAGTGTAATGTAGCGTAGTATAGCGTAGTATATTTGTATTTGTAGTTGTCGCAGTAGTGCAGTGTAGTGTAGTGGTAGTTGTAGTTGTAGTTGTAATTGTCTATCGATCTATCTATCTATCTATCTATCTGTTTGTCTGCCTGTCTGTCTGTCTGTATGTCTGTCTGTCTGTCTGTCTGTCTGTCAGTCTCACTGTAAGCTTGAAAACGCAGCAATTCTGCGAGACTTCCTCAATTGTTGAACTTGGCAACATCCAAAACGAAGCAATTATGCGAGACTTCCTCAATTTTTGAACTTGTCAACATCAAAAACAAAGCAATTCTGCGAGACTTCCTCAATTTTTGAACTTGACAACATCAAAAACGAAACAGTTCTGCGAGACTTCCTCAATTTTTGAACTTGACAACATCAAAAACGAAGCAATTCTGCGAGACTTCCTTCAAAAATGGAAAGTTGAGTGCAGAGCTCTAAACGTCCAAAAGTGGTCCGTACGTGGTGTGCTTTGTACATTTTGACTTCGAAATGTGCTTCGCGCCACAACGGCGTGCACTTTTTCGACATCTCAACTTCTAAAAGTGGTCCGAGAATGATGTGTGTTGTACATTTTGACTTCGACATGTGCTTCGCGCCACAACGGCGTGCACTTTTTCATCTCTCATCTGGCCAGCTGGCTCCGCACCCGCCGCTTTAGCGAGCCTACTTTTCAACCCTCCGCAGCCCCAAATCATTGGAAAAACACAGTGTTTCGCGACTTTCCGACCTTTTCGCGCATCTGTATCTTCTTTCTTCTGACTCTTTCTCTTCCATCATCTTCTCTCTTCTACTCTTCTCTTCTCTCTGCCTCTTCCCCGTCTCTAATTTTCATCTGTCCATATTGTCGGAAGTTTGACTTCTAAACTTCCTTCGATAATGTGGTTAAAACAATAATAAACCATCCCCAAAATCACCATTTGTGGTTTGCATAAACCATCAAAAAATAGTGGTTTATTATTGTTTTACCAACATTATATATATAATATATAATAATATATATATATATCTATTTATTAAATGTTATTAATATATCGTGACAGGTTGAAATAATTCACAGGCCTGAATTCAGTGAATTTTGGATAGTTGCTCCAATCCAAGTCCCATCATTCCAGGCCACCAGCCAAGAGTTCTTAGCAGTTCCGTGCCTGCTTTCGCATTGCCTTTGAGCATCCTTCACAGCAGTCGTCAGCGTGCTCTCTGCCCTTAGGTCTGCAGAGCTTTGGGCTGGCGAAGGACAGGCATCGAAGGGCACAAACATCTGTGCATGGTTTCAACATATGGATGTAGTATGATATAATGGGATGCTAACGGGTTTTATTAATGAAAGGGGTTTTATGGCAATAGATAAATCCCTTGCCATGTTTGGTTACCAGAAGGCAATTGGGTTTCAATGGCATCTGAATGGGATAATATGTCTGGGGTGAGATTTCGGGGGTTAAGTCCCTAAAAGAAAGTGTCTGGATGAATAGATATCCATATAGGGGGTATATCCAATCCGAATCATGATGGTGATATATTGGGATTTTAATGGGATGTATACCCAACGAGCATTGGATGAAGTGAACGCTGAAGTATCTCCGACATTTGCCCATTGGACCCAGGATTTCGGTAATTTCACCCAAGTTGTTGGCCATGTACTGAGGGTATAGTCCCATTTCTCGAGAACCACACAATTTTGGATGCTAGAGAATTCAAGCTAGAACAAGCCAGTGGTATAATTCCATTCTTGACAGGATCATGAAACCGTTTAAACTATACTGTACCTTCCCATATCAAAACCTGGTGAGTCTGCCATTGTGAGGCGTTCACGATCCAGGACATTTTTTTGGTCCTTGAGGACTCCATCACTCATGGCACTCAAAACGGGTGAGAGTGGAGCGACCAGTGGTTGGTATTGGCTGGTCATTTTTGGCCTCAAATCGTCCCAAGTTGTTGGTCGAGTAGGGAAACCACTAGTTTAGGGTACATACCCCTATTTTTGGGAAACACCCATACATGTTTGATCCTGCGCTTACCCGCAGCAAAAGGATTATGCATTCCCAACAGCACTCGGTCTGGAACTGGTGCGTCACAGACGCAAGCCACTCAAGACTGGTATGGAACCCTGGAACCCTGGAAACCCGGGATCCCTTGTTTGTATCCACGCTTTTTCTGGGTCATGAACTAAAAGTTTGGTACCCAAACAAAAGAAACACTTATCTAAAGCAATCCTTCGAGCAGTGTTGCAGAATTTTTGATCTTTTTGGGGGGTGCGCTCTGAGATTTTTTTCTATGACTCAGGGACTCAAATCATATGACAAGGGGACTGGATGCAATTTTCTTCGTGAAGATCATAGAAAGCAGAAGCGAGACATGAAATACAAACCAACCATTCAGCCATGGCTCAAAGTCACGCTCACACCTGGTCGACCAAAGAAGGCAGATTTCTCATAGCTTAAGAAGACAGCAGCTGAAAAGAGCAAACCCACGATCTCGGCATCAAATGGCGCTCTTGGCGCCAGGGATTCAAATCAGGTACCCCCAAATTCCAGGGGGATTTTCATCAGTTACCTCATTCGAATTGCAATTCTGGGGTATTCGAGCAAACATGGGGACAAAACAACCGTTCTGATCCGTTCTGATGATATCTTTTGCGAAACAAATGCACTTCCCAGAACAACAATGGACAATGAGGCTTCAAACCGTTGGATTTTGGCGAAATTCGGTTTCGGAACAAACCTGTGTCAAGGTGGAAGGGTCAAGTTTGCTTGCTGGCATCCCCGATGTCCCCGGTTTTTTGATACCGGGGTATGTCATACCACATAGCCAGATCATTGGTTTCCCATACCTGGTGCAGTTTCCAGTTCTCAATCTTCGTGAAGTTAAACAATGTTAAACACGCGAGGAACACCTCCCCAACCTGCCAACATCCCAACATCATCCATCGATGCAGTGGATAAATGATGATAAATCATGATACATCAGGATAAATATGTGTATGTCATATACCAAGGGAATTGTTCGTGCCAAACAAACATTCTACCATCGAACCCTCCACGCGTCAGTCCCAGAAGCAAATCCCTGAGCGAACTTCATGGTGGCTGCGCAGCCACATCCATAGTGGGAGCAAAAAAGAATCTCAAATCTCGGTCAATGGATTGATTTAAGGGAAGATGTCAAATAGATTTTACTGCCATTTCCGTCCAATTTTGAAGGGTACATGGGTCAAGCCGGGGGGTACTCTGTCACTGCAGCACATCGGTGCTGATGGCAATGGTCTGGTGTAAACGGTAGGGATCAATGAAGGAGGTTTCAAGGAACTTGAACCAATTGCAGGTTCTGTCTGTGAGTGACATGGGATGCTTACGGTAAGGCTTAAAAATACTGGAAAGGAAACAAACATATATATATATATATTATATTATACCAATATATGGTGTATAATTGTGTATGTATATCATCAGACACAAACACGGCTGATGCTTGGGACTTTCTGAAACAACATCTTTTTCCGTTCAGAAAAAACATACAACATATGAAAAAATCGTTTGAGAAACGGTTCCAAGGAGATGAACACCACCAAAACATGCTTCAATCTGTTCGAGCCACACCAAATGTTCATCTAAGATCATCTAAGATACTGCTGATGCTCCTTGGGAACACCCTTCAGCCAGTTGATCACTCATCCGAGATTAAAACGCTGGTTTCACCATGGTTCTCCACAAAAATCCCAAAATCAGGGCCATTGGGATCACATTTCAACAAATGGTTACCTGGTGCCTGGTGCTCTCCAAATATGTCCAGACCTGGTGCCTGTTCTCCGGTTCATCGATCCCAGAAACGATCTATCGATATGTCACATGTCCCTTGTCTCCGAATCCGCCTGTAAAGCATCTGGGTGATAACCTAGGTCCCGGAAAGCGAGGCATGCTGGGGCCCCTGGGGGCAAAGGCAATCAGTGCGGCATGGCAGACCTGCGACCTGAATCTCGATGGATCGACTGAGCCATTTTCATTTGTTTTATGTTATTTTTATTTATTTTTAGTTTCAAGAATTTCTGGTAAACTAAAATGATTTCAACTATTTTCAACTTGTAACATCATGCAACCACTGTATTGGACATGTTTGGAGATCACTTCTGACATCTTGTGACTTTTCAGGACACTGAATAGTGCATCACAGTGGAACAACAATTTATTGTGAATCTCTAATACAATGCTGTCACTCAAAAATACCCAAGTCATCCTGGGCCAACATCTCTTTTGCGCATCTTTCCAGATCTGGCGCTTCTGCAACAAATCAACGCACTACAAATATGTGAGCTGCTCTTGGACCTCAGAGCTGTCACCGCCGACATCTGGATTGCCCCAGGTCACAACAGATCCATCTGCCAAGATGGCAGCAAACGCACCAGATGTGCTCTGGACCTGCTTCACTTTCCTGAGCTGATCTTGGACTTCAGAGCTGTCTCCGCCGGCATCTGGATCGCCCCAAGTAACAATTGATCTGTCGGCGAGGATGGCAGCAAATGCACCGTCTGTTGCCTGGATCTGCTGCACATTTTGCAGCTGATCTTGGACTTCAGAGCTGTCTCCGCCTTCAAGCGGATTGCCATGTGTAACCACACCGCCATTCGCTAGGATGGCAGCGAATGCACCATCTGTGGATTGGACCTGCTTGAGCTGATCATGAACTGAAGTGCCGATTCTGACTTCGCCCTCGCCCCAAACAAAAACAGATCCATCTGCAAGGATAGCAGTGAATGCAATCCGCGTTGCGTGCACCTGCTGCACATTCTTCAAATGATTTTGGGCTCCATAGCTTTCTCCGCCGGATTCTGCATCGCCCCACATTACAAGAGATCTATCCGCCAGAAGGGCTGCAAATGCACCATCTGTTGCATAGATCTGTTGCACATTCCTTAGCCGCTCTTGGACATGAGAGCTCTGTCCGCCAATCTCCGGATCGCCCCAAGTAACAACTGATCTGTCGGCGAGAATGGCAGCAAATGCACCATCTGTTGCATGGATCTGCTGCACATTCCTGAGCTGATCTTGGACGTGAGAGCTGTCACCGCCGGCATCCAGATTACCCCACGTTACAACCGATCTATCTGCGAGGATGGCTGCGAATGCACTGCCTGTCGTCTGGATCTGCTGCACATTCCTGAGCTGCTCTTGGACGTCAGAGCTGTCGCCTCCGATTTCTGGCTCGCCCCACGTAACAACAGATCCATTTGCCAAGATGGCAGCGAAGGCACCAGATGTGCCCTGAATGTGTTGCACATTGGTCAGTTTATCTTGGACTTCAGAGCTGTCACCGCCGCAGTTTGGATCGCCCCAGGTCACAACAGAGCCATCCGCCAGGATGGCGGCAAATGCGTCATGGGTTGCCCGGATCTGCTGCACATTCCTCAGCTGATCTTGGACCTCAGAGCTGTCACCGCCGACATCTGGATTGCCCCAGGTCACAACAGATCCATCTGCCAAGATGGCAGCAAACGCACCAGATGTCCGCTGGACCTGCTGCACTTTCCTGAGCTGATCTTGGACTTCAGAGCTGTCTCCGCCTTTATCTGGATAGCCCCAAGCAACAACTGATCTGTCGGCGAGGATGGCAGCAAATGCACCGTCTGTTGCCTGGATCTGCTGCACATTTCTTAAGCCAACTGGCACGTCAGTTTCTGCAGATTCTAGATCACCCCACGATATGACAGATCCGTCGGCCAGGATTGCAGCCATGGCATTATATGTTGCCTGCACCTGCTGCACATTCCTGAGTTGATCTTGAATTTCATTGCCCCATGTAACCACAGATCTATCTGCAAGGATAGCTGTAAATGCAATCCGGGTGGCATGGACCTCCTGCACATTCCTCAGGGGTTTGGGTACTGCAGAGCTGTCTCCCCCACCATCGGGATCGCCCCACGTCACGACCGCTCCATTGGCAAGGATAGCTGCAAATGCATTACGTGTGGCGTGGATCTGCTGCACATTCTCCAGCCGACTTTGGACGTCAGAGCTGTCTCCACCGGAATCCTCTTCGCCCCACGTTACAACCGATCTGTCTGCCAGGATGGCGGCAAATGCTACATCAGTCGCCTGAATCTGCTGCACATTCCTGAGCTGCTCTTGGACGTCAGAGCTGTCGCCTCCGATTTCTGGCTCGCCCCACGTAACAACAGATCCATTTGCCAAGATGGCAGCGAAGGCACCAGATGTGCCCTGAATGTGTTGCACATTGGTCAGTTTATCTTGGACTTCAGAGCTGTCACCGCCGCAGTTTGGATCGCCCCAGGTCACAACAGAGCCATCCGCCAGGATGGCGGCAAATGCGTCATGGGTTGCCCGGATCTGCTGCACATTCCTCAGCTGATCTTGGACCTCAGAGCTGTCACCGCCAGCATCCGGATTGCCCCATGTCAGGACCCTATCTCCCCCACTGCACCACAGGGCGAAGGCGTATTGAGTTGCAGCCAGGTTGGCTTGTTGCACAATAGCAGTGACGTGGTCGCCGTCTCCAATCCCGGCAGCTAGTAGAGTTTCTCTAGGGTCAGCAAGGCAACGTCCAGTTGCGGACACAAGCTTCAGGAAACCATGTCCAAACGATTGCTGGGCTAAGATCCTTAAGTCCCCAACTTTGGAGGACTCGTCAACTGTCAGACTTTTACGCTTTCCGCTGGGAAGAGCAACGTTTATTTGAAGCATGATCAAATCAAAATATCATCTATGTGAGCTCTTTAAAATTGAGCCAGAGTCTTTCGGTAGAAGCAAGTCCATCAAAACCAGGTTTCTACATATTCCTGCTATATGGTCAGCTATATGCCAGTCGTTGCCAGAAAGAGGCAGATCCGCCCGTTTCGGTTGTTGAGTGTCAATGAGTCAAGGTGAACGTCCCCATGCAAAGTTGGCATGATCCCAAAACCGGTATCCAAGAAATTGGTTGGGACACACTCAGGAAATCCCAGGAATAAACGGTCCAATGTGTGGTCCCCAACATATTTTTTTCACATACCCACATTGACCAGTTTTTGTTGATTCAAACAAATAAAACAACGGGATACATTATTTTGGCTTTTTAGCTGGTGAAGAGACCCCATATATGTACAGTATATATATATATATATATGTCTTTTTAGTTGAAATACCCTCAAGCAAGTGACAAGCACCCAGTCCATGTTCAACCATCACCTACTCTTTTTTGGCTTGTGTTCCCAAATGTGTGAAAACTATGTTCCAACAATCCCCATATTCAGCCAAGAAGATCCAACTATTTCCAACACATTCCCGCTTCACGGCAGAATACAAATTGCAACCATCATATGTACATTTAGTGTATCTATCTATCTGAAAACTATCTATCTATCTATCGATCGATCGATCTATATCTATCTATCTATCTATCTATATCTATATCTATCTATCTATCTATCTATCTATCTATCTATCTATCTATCTATCTATCGATCTATATCTATCTATCTATCTATCTATCTATCTATCTATCTATCTATCTATCTATCTATCTGAAAACTATCTATCTATCGATCGATCTATATCTATCTATCTATCTATCTATCTATTTATCTATCTATCTATCTATATCTATCTATCTATCTATTTATCTATCTATCTATCTATTTATCTATCTATCTATCTATATCTATCTATCTATCTATCTATTTATCTATCTATCTATCTATATCTATCTATCTATATCTATCTATATCTATCTATATCTATCTATATCTATCTATCTATCGATCTATCTATATCTATCTATCTATTTATCTATCTATCTATCTATTTATCTATCTATCTATCTATATCTATCTATCTATCTATCTATCTATATCTATCTATCTATATCTATCTATATCTATCTATCTATATCTATCTATATCTATCTATATCTATCTATATCTATCTATATCTATCTATATCTATCTATCTATATCTATCTATATCTATCTCTATCTATATCTATCTATATCTATCTATATCTATCTATATCTATCTATATCTATCTATATCTATCTATATCTATCTATCTACCTATCTACCTATCTACCTATCTACCTATCTACCTATCTACCTATCTACCTATCTACCTATCTACCTACCTACCTACCTACCTATCTATCTATCTATCTATCTGTCTATCTATCTATTTATCTATCTATCTATCTATCTATCTATCTATGCATCTATGCATCTATGCATCATTATGCATCTATGCATCATTATGTAACTATGTATCATTATGTAACTATGTATCATTATGTATCATTATGTATCAGGATGTTTCATTATGTATCATTATGTATCATTATGTGGCATTATGTGTCATTATGTGTCATTATGTGTCATTATGTCTCATTATGTCTCATTATGTATCATTATGTGTCATTATGTGTCATTATGTGTCATTATGTATCATTATGTGTCATTATGTGTCATTATGTGGCATTATGTGTCATTATGTGTCATTATGTGTCATCATGTGTCATTATGTGTCATTATGTGTCATTATGTGTCATTATGTGTCATTATGTGCCAATATGTGTCACTATGTGTCAATGCATCAATGTATCTATGTATCTATGTATGTATGAATGAATGAATGTATGATTGTATTACACATATACGTGTATATATATATATACACACATACTGATCAGACAGTTGCACATGTATTTGGATGTAGTTGGTGCCTCCCAGTTACAGTAGTATGTGGTTTACAACTCCATTAACAAGGAGAGTATGTAGGTTTGATCCAGCTATAAGTCAGGCGAACTAAGCCACTTACTAACTGGGATGAACCACCATGTTTATTAATTTCAAGTAACTATATGTTCCTATAATACACATTATATATATTATATAGATGTACATAAATATATTAGTAAATATAATTATCATCATTGTTATTATCAAAACGGTATTACCATTATTGTATTATCATTCTTAATTGTCACTATCATATTATCATTATTGTATCATCATTATTATTTTACTTTCTTATGTCCACTTATTTTTATCATACACTGACGTATGTATAAATACATATAGATATACAAAAAATCTGGCTATCCTTAAGCCACTCCGGTCACGTCAGGCCAAGGTGCGCAAAGGAAGCAGCTCAGGCAACATGGGCAAGTGAAGCCAGCGCCTTCCATCCTATGGCAGGGCGCTGCTTCAAACATAGGGATTGAACCTGATTTAATATATTTTAATATGGCTTAACCTATCAAACAAACGGATGTTTTTAGGTTTTTCAGGTGATTTAATGTGAAAACTAGTGATTTAACATGAACAATTTACATAACGATGAAGCACCATGGGATAATTGGGGTTCCAAATTCTGAGGCAAAGCCATGAGTAGAATGTTTGGGCTTCCACAAAGACAGGTCAACAGTTTGGG
>CAMXCT020000066.1:62665-77741 GCA_947184155.2 Cladocopium goreaui | reverse complement strand
ATATTGACCAAAAATACATGCTTTCAACAAACTCAACCAAAACAAAATACGGCCATATTGACTCTTGAAGTCTTGTGGCTTTTCGTGTCAGTTACTGTGTCAGGCCACAAGTCGTGTTTTCATGTGTTTTCTGTATCAACGCGTATAAACAGATGCGAGACCATTCAAAATCAAACTCAATGCACACAGATTTTGCATATAGTGTGCGGGATGGTCCCTTACTCTATTCACTCCATTCTGCTAGTGGAAAATGGCAAACGCTGCACTGGGTTGCAGTAGGCGATCAAATTTGAGCATGGGCAAGACTGGCCAGCTCAATCCATCTGTGCAGTGAGCAACAATGAAAAATTGTTTTTCCTGATATCGTAGAGAATGGGTTAACAAGCAACAACAATCAAATTGTTCGAGGCTGATCAATACAGTTTGGGAACCGCCATCACGTACCACATTGATATCCATGTTTTTTCAGCATACTAGATGTATGTGATTCCATGTGTACATGCATAGATCAGAAAAGAGCGACATATCTGACTGAACACAATGAATGTACGTTACTCTGTATATATATATATTTATATTTATATTAAATTATGTAACGTATACATATAGAAACACAGGTAATGTACGTGCTCGAAGTGCATGGATGATCCACCAATAAGGCTCCGAATCAGGTTTCCCTGCGCCCAGTGCCCACGCTGCATCATCCACCACCTGAGCACATTTGATGTGTAAAAAACAGGGTTTCTGACCCAGTACAATCATGGCAACCCTGGGACCTTAGTGCATGGACACACAAAGACACACTGATATAAAATGATGTAAACTAATATGCAATTTTAATCAATATTAATTATACGACCGTATACCGCTAGAATGCATCTATGCATCCCTTTGTACTTTGGCCTAGTTTCGTTGCTAGAATTATGATGTGAAAATCCTACTATATCCTACTAAGTTTGTCAAAATTTGTCAAGTGATTTCCCTGGTCGAAAATTCCCGTTGCATGTTGTGCATGATGGTTCCCAAACGCCCGACACACGGAAAACATGAAAACAATTGGAAAAAACATAGAAATGCACACTTCCCAACCTTTCAAATCACCATTTTAATTTCTCATAAATCTCACCGAAAACCTGCATGGGGGGTCGGCGGCCTCTCCCACCGACACCATCGCATCTAGCAGCGCTTTGGCCTGCAAAAAAACGGAAAAACATTTTACTGGGCCATCTTATTTTTTCACAGGGTGCATAGTCAGTGAAAGTTGGAAACCTGATGGACTGGCACTTCTCGAGTTAGCAACGGTTGGACATTACAATAAACATTTGGGGGCGTTGAGGCATGCAGCATGATACACTATCATCATACTAAGCCAAGGCATGTGCAACAGTTCAATTTGATCACCATGCCCATTGTTGTGTCATCACATTCCACTTGTCATCCATGCCGGCACCTGTTCTGGCAAAGCTTCCACGGTCGTGCCCACCTTTGAAAACGTGTTGCCGGTTGTTCCAGCCCTTTGCCACAGGACATGGCTATGGGCAACTTATGGGGAACCACTTCGCCCACATGCGTCGGACTTGGGTACAATGTGGTGCCCCCTACAAAGTTAAGTTGGTGTATGAATAATTAAATTAAGTGGTGTTGACGGTAGATATATCTATAGTACAAGTGGTTTTATAAAAACAAACCTATAGTTGGGTTGAGATCACGAGTGCAAGTAGCCTACAAGACTCATCGTCCAAACATGCAAGGTGTACTTTGAGCGTCTGGTTTTCTTAAGTTTGGTTTGTATCCGGTCGTGTCGAAATTGGTCTTAGAACCAACGAACATTGGGATCTAAACATCTGAACAGGGTTCTGCACCCAAGAAGAACGCAAATAAACCGACATCGTCATTGTGTAGATTTTCACCGTCTGATATGTTGTTTGTCGTTTTTTGATTGTAACGCAGTTTTCCTTGTAACCAACTCCTGGAGATCTATATAACTGTATATCCATTTCTGAGGTCAATCATTTTGACCCATACTCAACTCAGCACAAACCCTCCAAAATGCGAATTGCCTAAAAGGATCTAAAGGGCCTGTTTGCTCAAGTTGTCAAATGGCTATTTTTTGCCTCCAATCCAAGGGCTCGACATGTTGTGCTCAACATGTCGAGACTGTGACTGGGTATCCCTGCCAGGATTGCCTTTTGCCTGGCAGACCAATGGCGAGTCGCCCCTCAAGCACTTTTTTCAAAACTCTAAGAATAGTATGATGGTCATTATGATGGTGGTATAATCCACTTATCTATCAAGTATCACCAGCTATAGTCCAGTGATTGGTAAAAATGATATGGAGATGGTTGGAAAAGGTTCGGGATTACCCATCATCCGCGCATTCTCAAAACATCCGGAAAAAACTGAAAGGTAGATTTTCTCTGATCTCCCTCCTCTGGTCCAAAACAGTACGAGTACGCGATGATCTCTGAACTTCGTCAACCGTGAGTAGATCCTCTACCAAGCGCCACGTCCATGATATCTTTAATGGGACAATTTAGGGGAACTGTTAACCCAATTGCAAACTATTTGCGAAGTTTGAATGGGTTTTCTCATATTCCACGTTCTCTCAGCTAGATGCTTACAAGCCAGCTCAGGCATTAAATGATTTTCAAAATGTGTTATTTAAGAACAGATAAAGGGATATAGATGTAGGGATATAGGGACATTGAGGTATAGAGATATTGAGATATAAAGATACGGAGATATAAGAGATAAAGATATAGAAGATATAACGGATAAGAGATAAACAATATAAGACATGATATAACGCAAAGAACACATTACAATTATATGAGATACACACGATATAAGAAATACAAGATGATATGGAAGAGAGATAGCAAATAACACAGATATATAGATAGATATAGAGATGGATATAGATACAAATAGAGATATAGATAGATCTCGTATATCGTACATCACATATGTGTATGTATATATATATATGTAGATATGAGTCTAGATGTCATTGTTTAACAGATATTCCAAAGACCTTAGAACCCACTTCCACCGTTGGCCGCTTGGCACCTCTCCGTCAACTGCAGAGCTAGGGGCGGCTCCTCCTCTGCCACTGCAGTGATGAAGGAAGTCTCATCTGCATCTGGCTGCCTGGACAAGAAGCGGAAATTACAAAAAGTTCTGAATCCACCATAATGGAATAATATAATGTGATGACATTTTTTGAGCTCAGAAATTCTGACAAGGCATGTTATAAGATATCAATAGATCCCATCTAGTAATTTAACCGTTTGCCATGGCAAGTCACCATTCTTAATAGGTAAATCATCATAAATCATCTATGAATGAGCCATTTTCCATAGCTATATATGTTAAACAACCAGAGAGTATAATGGGATGTTAGTGGATAATAATGGGATAATGGGATGTGAATGGGTGTTAAAGGTTTAATGGGTGTTAAACCATTAAATGGAAATTGTGTAATGGATGTTAATGGGAGCTGAATCAAAAAACATCCATTTAATGTTAAACATCCCGATGATTCCCATTATAAATGGATTTAATTTAATATGTTTAATGGGAAATTGATTATTGGCGAATTCATGGGGATATGAATGGGAAACTTTTCTGGGGATATTCATGGGATATTACTTGGGAAATACTTCATGGGGACATTAATGGATACTAATGGGACATTGTTGGAACATGTCGGAACATAGCCAGCTTAAGCTTCCGAAGGCAACCAGGACAGCAAATGATTCGGATTGGGGGAATCGTCCCCAAAATGGCCAAAATGTTCGGTTCTGCTCTACCGGGTGGTGGGCAGCATGAGAAGTGTGAGGTCTTAGTTCGGTGAATGATATTTTAATTTATGCAAATAATAGGACATACGTAACCAATCTGATATGATATGGGTGTGTTTGAAAATGGACTCTGTATACCCAATAAATGGCAATTTCGAGCGGGAACATACGTAATTATCAACCATCAGTTTGGGTGTCTTGATTGGAATGAAAGTGGAAACTTGCTGCTGTTCATGTATTGGAATTGAATAGGTGTTGGAAAATCTGGAACGTGGGTAGAATATGATTGGACATTTGCTGTACACATTGTCCACAACCTTCTTGCGATATGAATGAATATATCAATGTGTGTATCCATGTATTGGAAAACGCAGAAAATGGACGCTGAATATATTTATAAAAATAATTATATAATTTATATATGTATTTATATACAGTATACATATGTATGTGGAATAGTGGCGGTCACATTTTAGAAAAATTGTCGCAATGTTGGGAAATAAATGGAAATATATGGAAATATGACATGTGGAATAAAATAAACATAGAAGCGTATTCGACATACAGTTGGTACATATTGAACACATGGAATGCTACATCGACCATTGTTGGATGATACTGTTCTTCCTCGTTATGTCAATAGTGAATTGTTATTGTTATTGGAGGATCTTGCATAACTATTGGACAAACTTGGTCACCGGATTGTTTTCCAGGAAAGTATCTGCTGGAGATTTGGGGATATAGCCACAGTATACACATGTATCCACAGCCACCAATCCATTTGTGTTGTTTCTCTGGTCATCAACCATTGCTAGCTCGATTTTTTTTCAAACTAAATGGGCATCTTTCAATGGGAAAGTCATCAAACTAGTTGGGATTCTCGAGCTAGCCATGTTTGTTAGTCCAAGAATCTAATTACTAATAACTAATAACTAATAACCATTAAACACCATTCATCTAGTTGGTATTTAACTGGTAATTACTAATAATCTGTGATTTAAATTACTAATAACCATTCATCAATCTTAATTACCAGGGGCCAGAGAGTACTTCAAATCACAGATTGCACAGCATCTGAGGGCCTCCTTCGCTGCAGCAAAGCCAAGGCCAGAGTCAGAATCTGCTCGGCCTCATGGAATCGCTCTAAGCGGCCAAGTGAAAACCGGGCTGTGGGAAACATAACTATAAATCATCCTTCAAGTTGACCAGAACTTATTCGTGCTATAGTATAAACCAAAACTGGCCTTGCACAATTCAGATTCAAACATGTTTACATCCATGTTCAACCATCCAAACCAGGAGTACTATGGACACCTCTCTCAACCCACTGCCTCTCCATCTGAGCTTCCGAAAGTCAATTGACCTTGCGAGTCCATCGTGATTTTTGGGTTGATTTTTTTTCACATTTCCAGGAAACCAAAGATTGTCCCCTCATCCATGTTAATGGATTTTTCCATTATAACCCTCCAAATCATCCATTTTAATGGGTTTTAATCAATTGTGGGAGGAGGCTCATGCCGACTAGCTGCTACGATCGGATCTGCTCAGTTGCCATCCGGATGTGGCCCTTGATGTAACGCCAAGGCCGACTCCGGTAAGAAAAAACATGGGAATGTGGAACATCCACCGGTTTGGACAAACGGGTTTTCCAACGTTTACCTTAAATAAAATGAAAATGACTTTGCTTCGGGTGATCCCCACTGTCACAAATTATTTTGTCATAGTTTCTCTCATCTGGAAGTTGTTATTCTGACATTCTATTCTGGCATTCTATCTGACATTCTATTCTATCATTATACCTGGCATCTATTCTGACATTTTCTCTGGCATTCTATCTGGCATTCATTCTGGCATTCTATCTGGCATCTGTTCTGACATTCTATCTGGCATTCATTCTGGCATTCTATCTGGCATCTGTTCTGACATTCTTTCTGGCATTTTTCTGGCATTCTATCTGGCATCTATTCTGACATTCTTTCTGGAGTGTAACGTGTAAAGTGTAGAGTGTGGACTGTAAAGTGCTGAGTGTGGAGTCTAAAGGAAAGTGTAGAGTGCGGAGTGTCAAGTGCAAAGTGAAGTAAAACATGTAAAGTGTAAAGTGTGGGGTGTGAAGTGTAAAGTGTAGAGTGTGGAGTGTGAAGTGTAAAGTGTAGAGTGTGGAGTGTAAGGTGCAAAGTATAGAGTGTGGAGTGCCAAGTGTAAATCGTGAAATGTAAAGTGTAGAGTGTGGAGTGTAGTGTAGAGTGTGGAGTGTAAGGTGTAAAGTGTAGAGTGTGGAGCGTGGAGTCTGGAGGGTAAAGTGTAAAGTGTGGAGTATGAAGTGTAGTGTGGAGTGCGAAGTGTCGAGTGTAGAGTGCATACAGTAGGTCCGGCAGCGCCCACTGCATGAGATCTCTTGAGGTCCGGCAGGGTTGAGTGCCCACTGAGATCTGGAGCTCGCAGGACGAAGGAAGTAACACTGGTAAAATCTAGAGACCATCAACTGGCAGGCGAGGATAGCTGCTCCTCTCGCTCCTTGTCCCATCCCCTGGGTCAGCAACGCTCTGACAGGTAACTTTGCACTCGCTGCCTCGGGATCGGTTGACCCAAAGGAGGGGCTCTACATGGAGAGTTTCGTGTGAAACAACAAGTTTCTCTGTTGTGCTCTTGCAAGATCAATAACAATATACATATATATATATACATAATTGGGGTCTGCTGCCTGGCTTTTAACTTTGATGTCCTAACTTGTTGCTGTTGATTCCATGAAGTGATGCGAACCAGCCCCGGTTGTTCTCTGCACCATGACTAGGATGTCTGTGGCTTGGCAGTGCAGTAAGCAACAGCAAACAGAGCAATTCTGGAAAGAAACTGCAATTGGTTAAACCATATGTCACCTCAAATGTCAACAAAACATCCAATGGAGCAACACCCTGTCCATGGCATCACAAAACTGGACAATCCATGACACAACTTATGGAAATACCCCCCCCGTCACATCCAGTCACCAAACACACCAAACTGACAAAGTGATAGATCTACCCCGGCCGCTGAACCACCACTGTGTTGCTGACTGCAGGTCTGCATCGGCTTGTAGAAGGGATGATTCTGGTATCCTGGAACGACAGCAGGCCACCATCCTCGTAGACACACCCAAAGGAAGTACGAGTAGGATCAACTGCATCTCTTAGTTTGTGTTCAATTCTGAATGACAAACACTTCCATACTTTTAATATCTTTTAATGATGGTGATACCACCACCAGAAATTGAAAAATCTACCCGCAACCACTGCTTGAATTACACAAGAGGAGTCATGTCGCATCTTATTAGTTCATAGCATCACTTCAACCACGTCACAATGCGTGATGTTTGGCAAGCTTCATGGAGAACCTCAAAACTCTTCCTTGACATCGGCTGACAATCCCAGTGCCGCCGCACATTTTGTACATTGTCCAAGTCTTGTGCTTTGGCTTCCCAACTCCGCGCCCTACACGGGGATTTCTGAGCGGTGACCCTGTACGCATGACAACCTTGGATGCTGCCGACATTCGGATCCTCGAAAAACGAGCAAATATACAGAGATCATCACGAGTATTCAATTGCAGGGTGCACAACAGAGACCAGCACAGTTGCATTTTTTTCGCAATCCCAAAAAAGATAGGTTAAAGTATTTTAGCACTATTTCGGTGGGGTTTACTTTTCTATATTTTTCAGGGGGGTCATTAATACAATGATTTTGAGGAATCATGTCGCTGAGACCCCAACAAACTCTGCTGCGGACAGTGCTCGGGAACATAAAATACACATGATGATTATACATTATAAACATTACACATATCATATGTATTTATTATATATATTTATTATATATATATATATGTGTTAAACTGTTAAACTATAAAGAAAAACTACAAATATATCAAATACATTAATGACATATCATCTACCATTCATTGTTGATCATGACTAGCAACTCGTATTTCAAAATGTGTTGGTACTCTTGCTGGGCCCAGAAATCCTCATCCGCTTCATCAGCATTTGGGACGTGGGTCAATCTGGTCAGTTTCTGCAAGTGTACTATTTCTACGTGCATGTCTAGTTTAATATAAATTCACATTCTGTTCATAAGTTCTGTTCTTGGATTTCCTACCGCAACATCCCAATCCATATTCCGCTCATCTTCGATATTTGAAACAAAAATACATGGTAATTTTCAGGTGAAATGACCCACTGCATCACCATCATTGTTCAGCCCTGATGCAGTTCGCACCGCTTTGGGTGCGCTTACAATGCCTCGAATTCCTCCAGTCTCACTCTGCTCAGGGCTATTTCGGCTACCTGGGATTCGGATCGTGGGATGACCCCCTGTTGATTCCAGTGGCTGCCCTGTTGATGCTTCCCTTCCAGAAGGAAGTTCTGGGATTCCACACCACGAAGTAATCATTGGTTGATCCGAAGTGGCAACAAATTGTTGACAAACTGTCGAATCGACACAGTTATGACTCATAATCCATTGCGGCAAAGGTTGTAAAAGGAGCACAAAACACAGGCGCGAAAGGGAGTTTGGATCTGATCTCGTCAAATCATGCCTGGAACCCTGCGACTTTGGGTTGAACCGTTCAATGCTTTGGGATGCCATTGACTTGTTTTTGTTCTTAACATGGGGGAGTACCTTAACATGTCATGCAATTTTACGACAAAGTTATATAGAAAACAACAATTTAATGAACTAACTGGGTATCACTGCATATTAAATACTATTAATATGCCATATCAACCGCAAAATTACGTGCATATATATATTAATATGATATATAATTATAATATATTATAATATATTATAATTAAATTATATTTATGATATTTATTTATTATTAACTACAGTAGTCACTACCATACCCAGCCCTCATGCAGTGTAACCAAGGCCCAGCCTCTCGTTGTTCCTTCGCCTTCGCCGCTGCACACTTCACGCAGCTCAACGTGGTCTGTCTGCGTTGTCCGCAGCGGCGGCAGAAGTTCCCATCCTCCCGGGGAAGCTGCCTTTGGGGTGTCTGAAAATTGGGTAAACCCCTGCCAATTGCGAGTTCAAAGAGGGAAAATGATGATACTTTTATTTAATCCCATGGATTCTAGGAGTACACTAGTTTCAAACAAACCCATAATGAACACTCCATAACACTCACATATTAGAACACATTTGGTGAACATAACACTATATGATACTATATGATTATGGAACATGTTTCAGGAAAAAAGTGTTCACCATGTTTATTGGTCGGCCTTTAATATCCAAGGGGAGTGTTGACCAATCACCAACGACCGAACAAGGAAGAACAGGAATATCATGGAAATATGCCGAAAAAATATGGGATGTAATCAATCATCATATTTGTTTACAATGATTGTGATGTGTCCAAGTTGCATCATTTTGCAAAAAGTAAATATTAAATTTTTGGGGATGATGCCCCTTTCCCAATATATGGCAGTGTGTCAAAACCAATAGTACCCCTTCTGTTCACATCAAAATAGCTGGGATTTATGGATGTTCATCCCATTAAAAATGGTATTATAATAGGTATTGATCCATACCCATATTTGATTGGGAGGGTACCATTTAAGTATCAGATAATGACTATTGGAGGAGTACCCCCCCAATTAATAAACCATGGTTTATTAATCCGGGGTTGACATTATATCCAACATGATCATTCCATGGTGACCTTCGGGTCTTCGGTCGTCAGCTTCGTCAGCTTCGTCGGTCCTTGAGATGTTTGGTGCCGCAGCGCGCGCATTCGTCCCGCGGCCTCGGCCGCGTCGCATCCACGCGGCGCTGCATCGCATGTTCCAGGTCGTTGAGGTTCCAAATTCCCAGGGTGGAACACCAGTGCCTCACACTCATCCACTGTGAAAAATGGTGATTTAATGGTGATATAATCATGATATTACTTACTGGGATATTGATGGAAATTTAAGTTGTGGCAATTGATTCAATGCGCACTCAACTCACATGATGTAAATTAAGTGGGGCAAGAATGGGCAAAAAGAAAGCCACCAAACCCGGGCTAGTTATTCTTAGTTGAAGGCATCAATTAAATGCATTTAACTGCGGCATAATGATTTCCAGTATGAATGGATGTAACTAGTTTGAAACTCTGGTTATAACTTCCAAAATGGCTTTGGAAAATCCAGGTGGGCCCACAGCTTGACCTTTGAACCATGGACATCCGATCAAATAGGGTACTTGATGAGTCATCGTGGACATTGGATCAGGGATTTAAGTCGTCATTCAGTCAAACATTTAATTAAACGACATATTGTGGTTAAATAAATATGGATTTCTGATGATTTCTGGCTCACCACCCATTTGAGCAATGAAATCCATTGTATATATACTGGCTGGTTAATAGGTGTTCCTACTATGGTTCCAAAAATGCTCCCGAATAACCCAGGTATTCCCAGCCCAGTACTTCATAACCGATCAATCATCATTTGTCAATGGTTTGTTGCCCCATAATTTTGATGGTAAGAACCCCATTAGAACATATGAAAGCACCATATTTAATTTTATGGCTAAAAGCAACCAATATCAATCAGTCAAAAGGATTCAAAAGGGGTACGTATTTTGAACACTGCTCATGTGTTCCTTCAACTCTAGCTTCAGCCAAGGTTTTCGCTGGTTACATCCACCAATTTTGCTGGTATATAATCCATATTCCACAACTTTAGATTGTTGAACCGTCTGTTTGCTGGTGCACCTTGGATTTTTAGATATCAAGGTGATTAGTTGTATCCCCATGATTATGCAATGATCAACATATAATCAATCCCACATGACTGTCCCATTACGGTAATACTAGTTGTAACCCATGATGGTTAATATGTTTTTTGACCTGCAAGCCAACTCACATGTGCCGCCGATTCAACCGCAAGCCAGAATTTGGAAGTCCCACATGGCAAACGCAATTCCCATCAATTCCCTGCTTAATGGTGAATCTATGTTAATCATTGTTAATCTAATCTGTCAATGGATCTTCATCCCCCCCAAAGCCGTGTAGGCCACACCGGCAGCATATGGGGATGGGTCAAAACCCTGGTACCTAGTGAACCCCAAGTCATAACTGGGTTAAAATGGATGTTCATCCCACTATAGTAATGTATCTATAGGTATTGACCCATACCCATTTATCATCATTATACCAGCTATTTTGATGTTCCCCAGGGGATTCCCATGGGCAAAATGCCCAGCACTGCCACCCATATCAGCCCTCCATTTTGGTCGCGGCACAGAATTTTCTCCACCAGCTCTGCCTTGGCCAAGCCCTGCAGCTCGTCCTTCAGCTTCCGCCGCTGGAGCTCCAGATATCGGCGCCGGTCCTCGCGGATCAGCGTTCCTGGGTGGAGCGGTCCGCCCCCACGGGGGCGCGATGGGTTCACCATGGAGAACCGACCAATGGATTCACCAGATTCACCCAGCAAAAATGATGGGTTGAGGGTTGAAGTTGGGGAAAAAATGGTGAATTTTCATGAATTTTCACCAAAAGATTGGTGGTTAATAGCAGCTGGTGAATTGAAGCACCCAAGAATTTGATGGGGGAAATGATGCAAAAGAACAACATAGGATTGAATGGGGTTTCACAACACATAAACACAAACCAAATCATGGATGATCTTGGGGGATGCAAGCAAGTAGAATGTGGTTGTCATGAGGAGCGGTGATAGAACTTGCAAACAGAAAGGTTGAAGATCCTTGAAGCAAGAGGAAATGGTGCATGACCAAAAACAGTAGAAATGCATACATGAACAAACCGCGAGGACACACGAGACATAACAATGGGAATGTGCTATACGCTACAAGACATGGGTTATATTGGGTTATCAACCGGCAAACACGAGGCTCTGGAACATTTGGGAACGGGAAACAAGCTGATGTGTTTGGGCCTACTTACCACTTATGTGCTTCCAGCTGCCATGCCAGACCTGAAATGTATGGTCATCTGTTGGGATCCAAGCTTTGGCAAACCACCATCATACTAGGAAACCATCTTTCTAAGCACCCATCAAGAAAACATAAAGAGAAATCAACATAAATCAACATCATTGCGATGATACCCCTTAAAAACCAACCAAAACCAGGCATCCCGGTTCATCCCCACTTCACCTCTGAAAAATGCTATGTTCCAAGTTTCTGGTATCACTGGCACCCCAAGGGAACTCTTGACACCAGCCACGTCCCGGTGCATCTGCAGATCTGCTGCGTGGCACCTCCCAGGGCTGCCTCTTCGGTGGGCTCGGCGGTCGCCCGCGGGTCACCGGCTCCGCTGGCGCAGCAAACTCCGCGGCGCTGGCGCTGGGGCGCGCCGTGGCGCCGGGCCCTGCAGGGCTTTCAATGGCTATGGATCAAAAACCTATGGAATCTCCATGGTGTTCATACCGAAATAGCTGGTAGTTGAGCATCTTCATCCCAACCTAAATATGGCATTTCATAGTATGAAATAGCTAAGAAATAGCTCATTGATGGTAATTTGATCCATCCCCAAAGCATTTCGAAACGGCGACCCCTGCCTGCCGTCCCTGTCCCTGTCCCTGGCCGATCCCCCAGCAGGCGCCGGTTCTGCGCCACCGCCGCGTGGAAGCGCGCGATGTCGGCGCTGTGCTCCGAGAGCAAACTCGCCTCGCCGTCCGGTGCCGGCGAGGCCTCCAGGGCCGCCGCGGTGATGGGCTCCGTCAGCGACATCGCGGGCCAGGTCGGGCGTCGCGCCAGGTCGGCAGAGTCAAAGACTTGTGCGTTCCAAGGGCACCAGGAATCAACATTAAAGGAATCATATGGAATACATGGAATGGCATCACTAAGTTTTGTAGTTCACTGTAGGGTCTGAAGGGAAAACAAGTGATGATATGGATATCACTAAATTAAACGAAGACATTGTAGGAATGGAAGGTTTCAAAAATTTCAGTTGGACCTTTTTGTGGTCAATCCATGACTTTTGTCAGTTTCTAGTGAGCTCTTTATTGGTGCGTCACGCATTAAAATCTGCCGGGAATCAAAAAATTCGGACCTCTCAAGCTCGGTCAGAAAAACTTGTCCTGCAACTTAAGGTTTAGGACTGCAATCCGCAATGTTAGATTCCCTAATGATCCCCCAATAAATCTTGAAAACACTTGCACTCTCTTTTAGACATGTAGAAATAAATGACGAAATGAAATATGATCGTGTTTACAATATTTTACAATCCCATAGGATCCATGTATGCTATATATGGTAACATTTACCATCAATATACCCCCAATGTTAGCATATATACCATACATGGATCCTATAGGAATCACTTCATACAGGTACCATATCTGCAACCTATGCAGCCTATGTGTGCCTCGCCTCAAGATGGGCCGCCCATAGAAGACAGGCTTCTCCAGCAACGCTGTGCCCTGAGTCGATGCCACGAATCCGGAATCTTTGACCCGGAAAAGATGTGGTCGCCACAGTTGGTGTTACCTGCTGGACTTATACACTCTATATATATATACACTATACATATGATACGATAGATTAATATTGATTATATATTATGAATATTAACATATTCTATAATTATGTGCTTGAGAGCAAATCCAGGTGTATGACGTTTCTGTTTATGTGTCACTGTGTCACCCTTTTAAAAGTCTCATAAACGTCAATTGATCAACTGTTTCGTGGTGCAGCACCAAGGCAGAAGTGGTCGGTTTTCTTCGCAGCCAATGTCATTTTCCCTATGGCCAAAGGACAGCCTACACCGGCACCGCGGAGTGTGAAGCCAAAACCATCCCAAGTGCCAAAAAATCCAAAAAAAATGAACATGCATGATGCATCAGCCATACTTCACACCAAGCATTCCACTCGATCAATCTTTTTGGTGCAGGATGTCCTTCAAAAGTACTGGCCCGCCCTAAGAAATACTAACACGATCTCACTTTGGAGAGCGACGGCGTCGCGCAGATCGCGCAGCCTTCGCCTACAGGGCCAGGCCTCATCTGCGTGTCGCTGTGAGAAACTATCGGTCACCCACTCCCACGCCACCATTCCTGGTACAAATGAGCGAAATGGGTGGTATAGACCTTATAAATCATCCCCAAATGGTAGCCGTTCATTATTGGGATTATATAATGTTGGTAAAACAATAACAAACCATCCATTTGGGAATGGTTTATACCACCTATTTATGGTGATTTGGGGGATTGTTTATTATTGTTTTACCATGTTTTACCCACATTATACGGGATTGTATGAAATATGAAACTTAATAAATGGCCATGGGTCAAAAGCCGGTACCCCTGTAATCCCCTGTCATTCGCATGAAAAATCGCTGGCAAGCCGATGTTCAATTCCCAACATTTGGTATGCTAGGTATTGACAGATCCCGAAATGAACTTCCCAGAGAAAAGGAAAATGACCCTTTGCTGTGTTTGATCGCCGGGTGTTCGCTGTGTGGTCAACATTCATCCTCGAAGGTTTGTTCCATTGAATCATATTGAATCAAAGCACATGGTTTCTGGGAAAGTTTAAGATAGTCGAAGGAAGTTTAGAAGTCAAACTTCCGACAATATGGACAGATGAAAAGCAGAGCAGGGCAGAGGCAGAGAGAAGAGAAAGATTAGAAGAAAGAAGAGTAGAAGAGAAAGAGTAAGAAGACAGAAGATGCAGATGCGCGAAAAGGTAGGAAAGTCGCGAAACACTGTGTTTTTCCAATGATTTGTGGCTCCGGAGGGTCCAAAAGTAGGCTCGCTAAAGCGGCGGGTGCGGAGCCAGCTGGCCAGAGGAGAGATGAAAAATTGCACGCCGTTGTGGCGCGAAGCACATTTCGAAGTGAAAAGGTACAAAACACCTCAGCGTCGGACCACTTTTGGAAGTTGAGATGTTGAAAAAGTGCACGCCGTTGTGGCGCGAAGCACATTTCCAAGTCAAAATGTACAAAACACCTCAGCTTCGGACCACTTTTTGAAGTTCAGATGTCGAAAAAGTGCACGCCGTTGTGCGCGAAGCACATTTCGAAGTCAAAAGTGTTAAAAACTGACGGTCTCGGACCACTTTTGGAGGTTCAGATGTCGAAAAAATGTCGAAAAAGTGCACGCCGTTGTGGCGCGAAGCACATTTCGAAGTCAAAAGTGTAAAAAAACTGAGGGTTTTGAGCCTTTTTTGACGTGAAGATGTCGAAAAGGTAGACACTAATTAACTCAACTAACTTGACTAACTTAACTAACTTAACTACCCTAACTTCGACGACAACAGCAACAGCAACAACAACAACAACAACAAAAA
>CAMXCT020000066.1:0-62565 GCA_947184155.2 Cladocopium goreaui | reverse complement strand
ACAACAAGAACAACAACAACAACAACCACAACCACAACAACAACCATAACAACAGCAACAACAACAACAACAACAACAACAACCAAAACAACAACAACGACGACAACAACAACAACAACAACAACAACAACAACAACAACAACAACAACAACAACAACAACAACAACAACAACAACAACAACAATAACAACAACAACAATAACAACAGCAACAACAACAACACACTACTAACTACTACTAACTACTACAAACTACTACAAACTACTACAAACTACAAAAAAAAACAACTACTAACACAACTACACTACACAACACACTACAACCCCACACAACTAACAGCTACAACAAAACCAACAACTACTACAACAGAACACACCTACACTAACAACTACAAACAACGAACTACCACTACCAACCCACAACCAAACAACTACTACTAACTAACTACTAACTAACTACAAAAACAAAACAACTACCAGCGACAACTATATGACTGCAACTACACTACACTAATTACATTACACCACAACTACAACTCCACTACGCTACAACTACAACTACAGTTGCAGTACATCACACTACATCCAACAGTTGTGGGTGAGGTGACCACTGCAACCATTGCAACCACTCCAGCAAACACAACTCCAACCACTTTTCGGTCAATCAGTGGCTTCGCCCTGCCATCCCTGATTCACAACAACCAACCTCTCCTATAGGTTTCCTTTTTTTGAAACTTCCGCCACCGCCTTGTGCGGTACTACTGGTATAATGATAGTTTATATAATGATGTTTAATGTGCTGCGTCACCTAGAATCTGTAACGTGTGGGTTTTGTCTGAAAATAAGGGACCCCAAAATCAAATGGTGTACGATCATTTTGCCATCAAGCTGCCTGTAGATTTTAGATGGGTATCCCCATTTCAGACACACCCACGTATTCGGTGAGTCAGATAGTCAAACTGTCACAGCGCACAGCAACCGAGTTTTGCAGTATTGTAGATCTGTTCATTGTAGGTTCCCAAAAAATAAAAAGCGGCATTCGTCTGATAGGCATCGGATCCCTCTCCCATTGTTCTGGGAGATATTTTAAACTAGGAGAATTCCTGAAGAACCCACTGATGAAAAAGTAAGGCCAAGAATCTCCCAATCAACAAACATCAGATCAGAATCTCCCACTAAGTAACACGATAACACTCCATCCGTAGAACATCCCTGGCACCTATAGGTACCAGCGGCATACTTGGGCATCTTCACCCCTTTTGGCTCAAAGACCTGTAACGATGCGGAGTGTCCGGGAGGACCGGGTAGGACGGAGCAGTGCCTGGCTACAGATTTTTTTGCTTTTGAGATCTGAGATTTTTGGGGTCTAAGTATTAAAGCGTCTGTTTATATAAACTAGTTCAACGTCTGGTGAAACTAGGGGTTAAAGCCATAAACATGTTGGTTTAGCCGAAACCTATGAAACTGGTGGAGGTTCATCTACCGAGTTTTGCATCACTCGCCCATATCGCCCAGGCCGCTCCCTTCTCCATGGGTCCACCTTCACATAGTCGATGTCAAAATATGCCTGGCACAGTGGGGATCTGGGTCATCCCACTTTTGTAAGTGGTTAACAACCATAGTGAATCATCCATTTATAACTGGGAACATCCACTGAATGGGGACGGGGACTTACTATTTATATCAGTTTAATTCATTTTTATATCTATTTATCAAGGGTCCTAAGGTTGACCTTGGGTAGTCTTCTTGTCAGGTTTGATGATTCAAAGTCTAAGCCTTTAAAGTAGAGGTTCAGATGCACTATCCGTCAATGAATGAACCATGGTATTGATCCCCAATATACCCCTGTCAACATTGCGCCGCGCTTTGGAAAATCACCATATGTTTAACTGTTTGAATATGTTTGTAATGGGCAAATCATGGTAAATCATCGAAGTAAATGTACGTATGTAAATGTGCCATCTATACCAGTTCGCAGACTGTTCGTTTAGGTATCCCATTCATATTCCATGCAATCCGCATTTTCTATGGTTGAATACCTTCCTGCGAAGGAGGCCATGGCCAACATATCCAACATCTCGATCCCTCGCCAGTTGCACCTTTGTCTTCAAAGGTTCTTCTGCCGAGGGGTTCGACATGTAGATGGTGCAGCAGTCCTGGTGTCAGGGTCAGAACACAAAAAAAAACACCAAAAAAAACATGTATAAAAACCATTAAAAACCCATTACTGTAGTGGTATTATATTGACTAATTATTATACTATTATTGTACTATATAATATTGTCAGGGTGAAAAATACTGTTTTCAATCCCAGGGATGACTGGAACAAGCAGGAATTGCACTCCAACGGACCAAGATGCAAGGTCTACTTTGGGGGCTCTTGTATTTTTTGGACCAATGGATCAAATTCACATATATTTCATCATATTTAATCATATTTAATCATATTTAATCATATTAATCAATGACTTCTGAAAGTTGACGTCCCTGTGCAGCAGCTATGTTTCTCCAGTCTCCCCAGGGCTCCGTGGCAGGCTCAGTCACGTGACCCGGGACGCAGTAGTTGGGGATGAAACCTGTGGCGGCAACGGAGTTCCAGTCGTTCCCTGCGAACGTGAGCAAAGTGTCAGCAGGTTGAACTATGCATCTTGCCCTGATCCACCATTTGATGGGTCACCTTCCTACGGTAGGAGAGGAAGAGCAAGCAGACGAAGTTGGAAGAAAGAAAGGAGACAAAGGAGGAAGAAAGGAAGGAAAGAAAGAACAAGAAAAAATGAAGACAATGAAGAACACAATTGAAACAAAGAGAAACAGAAAAAAACAAAAGAAAGAAAACAAAAGAAAAAAGAAAGAAAGAAAGAAAGAAAAGACAAAAAAAGAAAGTATATAAGCGAACCTGGAAGGAGTTGAAGCCTCACATCAATATTGTCAATATGCTTCAAACCAGGTCTAGAAAGACAACGCCTCGGCAACAGGTCCTTGCAGCAGGTGAGCAAACTTTCTCGTGGGTTAGTCATGATGTTCCCCATGAAAAGCTTCGTCCGCCCTTTTCAAACACACCCCACTCCTATGAATATCCCACAAAACACGTCCATTCTCCATGGAACCACCACCTATGCCACCATATTGCTTGGCAACATGTCTTGGTTTTCCATGGTTTTCCCATCCTTTTCCCAGACCTTTCCCCCGCCTGTGTTTTTGCACTCCTTGCAGCTGTACCACCTTGGGCACTCCGTAGGTGCGGCAGTGAGGGGAAGTCCCAGTTGAATACCCTCAGATCTAACCAGCAACGGGAGAATGAATAGCGAATAGAGATAGAACAAACGAAAACCTGGAAACAACGGTTTTACATAGGGTTTTATCACGTTTCCCCCAAACCCACAGGTTTCGCTGTTCAGAAGACGCCCAAGATCGAAGGCAGGTCCCTGTTTTTTGAGACATCAAGTTGATCGTATTTTTTCTGAACCCCTCACAAAAACATAAAAAGACCGTTCTGCAAATCATCTTTCGAACCAATTTGTTCGTTCCTTTTTTTTAGTTGGGTCTCCAGGTTCAAACTTCAAACTCAGTCCCACTTCGAAAACCCCTCCCAAGGGCTGCCCCACGCATTGCCAGCCCAATCGCCACAGAGGGCGATATTGAGCACAATCTCCTGATGAGCTGCAGGATGGATCAACAGGATATCAAAGGGTGTATATATTTTGACCAAAAATGGGGATGGGTCAAGTGTCAAGTTTGCAATCCCACTTTTTTCATCTTTTTTCCCTATCCGGAACTAAGTGAGTGAGTAGTGATTCATACTGTAAAATACTGTAAATGTATTCTATGTACCCGCACACGTCCCAAATTTATCCAAATGTCTGCTACATTTGGCATGATTTTACCATGAAGAATTTCTCAAATGTAGGTCACG
The DNA here is from genome assembly GCA_947184155.2 of Cladocopium goreaui. NCBI lineage: Eukaryota > Dinophyceae > Suessiales > Symbiodiniaceae > Cladocopium > Cladocopium goreaui. Next base: position 58,653 of record CAMXCT020000066.1, on the reverse strand, counting down.
GTCTCAGAAAGAATTCTGGGTAAATTATGAAATGATAATTTGCGGTCATTTTCATATAGTTACCCTTACTATCAGCCATCTCCAGATCCAAAAGAAGTGGGGTATCCAAGCTTTTGACCCTTCCAGAGCTGTGGAAATCGCATCCCAAACCCGCTCCTGCGGATGAGCAATGTCGACCTAGCTGCAAGATAGGTGGAGCAGCAAATGGGTATGGCTCAAAATATCACCCCCCCAAAAAAAATGGTTTCAATCGAATGGTGCTCCAAAGCAGCGCCGCAAAACCAACCAAAATGACACTTCAAGTCGGACAGTCAAATCCTCTTGACCAATGTCTTTGGGTCCACTGGTACCCCATTTTCGAGACATGGCCAAATGTTGATACAGGAAAATAGGCTGCAACGTGTTGTAAACATCTCAAATTGAATTGACTGTCGCTCGCTACAGTACATGTTTGATATGTTTTGTATGTGGATTATGATGCGGAAGGAAACTTGCGCCAAAATCCTCTGGAGTTGTTGACCCAAGTTCTACTCGGTTCACGGTCACCAAATGTCATCAATGTCGACAGGCTATCAAATTCTGATCCCTTTGCCAAACTTAGATGCTGAAACATCATAAACATCTAGCACTTTCTTCCAATTCTCTGTGGCCATTGGTACCCCTATTCTTGAAGCATCAAGCCAAAATATGGATAGATGTATATAACTCTACATAACATATAATATACATATGATCATATATGGAGAGTATATGTTCTATATAGTTCTATACATTTAACTACACCCCCCCCCAAAAAAAAAAAGGTATTGGATCTACCATCCATATAATGGATCATATATTGGAACATATATATGGATATCGGCTTCTCCAATCCCATCCAAAAACTTCGCCGAGCTGCACAGGTCTTGGGATCAAAGGGCATAAAGGCCATCCGCCAGATGGCTGGCCACGTGTTCCTCAGAGATTTTGCCATGGAATCTCCGTCCGGAAACACATCAAAATCGCCGGTTGATTTAGATGGGAATTTATGGATGATTATCCCCTAAAATGGATAAACATGGTATTTATACTATTTATATCTATATGAGCGATTGTGAAAACCCTAGGTTCACGGAAAGGACATCCACAAATTTGGGAAGGTCCCATCGCTTACCACACGTTTGTACAATAATGATATATGGTAAACTTGGGGGGTATCGCTTGCAGGAAACTGCTGCATTTATATATACGTATATATATGTGATGAACCATGAATAATATGTGATATTTGGGTATCGCTAATGTGGATATCAGAGAAATATGATGACATAACCTTGAAAAGGGGTATCGCTAATTTGGGAAGGTCCCATTGCTTACCTCGTGTTTTTAACAATTTCCATCAATTTCCATAAACCAATGTCCGTCGAATACATATTTAGTATTGCCGGGGTTTTTACGGTTGCTCATATATTTATATGTATTATCTATAGGATTTTATAGGTATGGATCCATAGCCAATTTCCGTTTCGATAGAAAATGAAGATTTCTGTGGCGGCCCATTTTTCGGAATTTCACTCACAGTAGCTGCACTGCCGGCTAGAAACTGCTGTTTCGAAAGGGGGTATAAATGGGTATAAATAGCTGTAAGATGTTGTAAGCATTGCCCAAAAAATTGGTACCGCTGGATTGTTGGTTCGTGGCTCCGAAGGTGTCCTTTTTTGCCGGTAAAGGACCCTTTTTTGACCCAACGAACCAGCCCCTGTACCTCACTGGCAACCATCGTTATTCCAGAGGCTCAAACACATCAAACAGGGTTGTTTAAATGTCAGCATATGTCAGCTGAATTTCCCCCATGTTTCACACAGAAAATCTGGTCAAGCAGCGGCTGGGGGTTATCTTCCTTCAGATCTGCTGGGATCTGCCCCTGGCCGGTCTTTTCGGATCACCGGCCCCATCCAAATTGTTCTACATCCAAATACGGCGAGAAACGACAAAGGAGTAAATTAAACCATCAACTATAGCTGATTACCTCTTACTCTTTTAGAACATGGCCGAACAAGCAAGTCAACTATAGTCAACTATAGTCAACTGCAAGAAATTAATATTGGCTGTTTCGCTTGGTACCAAGGCCTCTGGAATGTGGAAGGTGGTGATTCCACTTGCATCCCACACCTTGGCGCCAACTGAGGCGCAGTTAACGTGGAGATGTCTCAGGGACGGCTGAAGATACCAATAAGAAACCATGTATTCATGCTTTGTGCGCTAACCAAAACCAAAAGTATTCGTGTTTTCTTAAGCAAATGGAATTCCAGGCCTATGAACCCAGGTAGATCAGCTAAAGTGTTCTGCTGGGCACCAGACCGTCACTAAGACTCCAGGGTTGTTGCTGTACCTTAGCTCACGGTCTCTTCGACATCATTGGAATAGCATGGACATATGAGACAAATGCATCTTGTGGTACCATGCTCATCAAAAAAAATGGAGCACATACCAAATGAACCCACTAAATCCATCTAAATCCTATTATCTGGCTTTATATGATTTGTGGCTATGAACATTCATCATCATTCCATCATTCATCCCATCTTCAAACTCTGCAGAGCTTTGTCGTGGCTATGCCCAGCACATCCCAGCAGCAGCTGCCCTTTTTCAGCACCGCAAGCGCGGCTGCTGTGATTCGGGCGAAGGTAGTTGACCTGCCTGGCCATGGGGGGTTCCCTTTTTTGACTCTCAGGAGGATTATATGATATATGATTATATATGTAGATAAATATTCAGGACTATGTAGAAAAGTGGATGAATAGATATATCAGATAAATAATGATAAATAGATAAAGATTGAGGAAACACATTCAAAATATGTTAACACTGCCACATTGAGGGAGTGCAGATATGTGCAGATCTTGAGTCAGATGATCCCGCATTGTTTCTGGGGAGCAGCAAGCGATAGCATGGACCCAATAAGACCATCACCTTCAAAATTGATGTTTATTGGGTCTTATTGGGTCTTATTGGGTCTTATTGGTTGCCAATTGATGTTTGTTTGTCCAATTCCTTTTTCCACTCCCGGCAGCCGGCAGCCCCAGCTCTCTTTTTCTTGGCCTTCCTGACGCGCTGTCCGCTTTCGTTCAGCCGAGGCCTGTGTTTTTTGGTGCGCACGGCTCCAATTTTGCAACAAGCGCTCCAATTTCTTTCCTTAGAACCGTCGGCTCAAGCAGTGCTGGCAAATTCTAGCGGGCTTTGTGTTTATTTGGAACAACTTGCAAAACCTTGATGTCTCACTGGCCAAACTAATCAAGTACCATCTGGGACTACATCAAAACAAGACATGCCAAAAACAGGCATTCCAAGACGTGTATGACGTGTTTTCCCATTCCGTTCTTCTTCTTGGGTTTGTTTATCAATCGTCCCATGGTTGGGTGCTGATGCTGGTGCTGCTGATGATGATGGGTGGAAACACCATCATAAACACTCCCCATTGATCCTGTCCCAAACCAAGTGGTTGCTTCGAAAAGCATCAAACATCAACAAACCAAGCCAAATCTGGATTAAAGCAGTATGTCTTATGCCTCCAATCTTCCTGATTGATACTCTGTGTGTGTGTGATACCAGTGATACCCACTTTCTTTCTGGTTGATATCCTCTGACCTGGCATAACTATGGAAAATGGCATGATTGGTTCGATGATTTAGCTTTGATATTTCCGGTGGTTTCCCAAAGCTATGTAACAAATTACCAAGGGGATCCAAGGGGTATATGTTCTATCATCTTCTATCAATGTTCTTGGTTGATACCCCCCATCTTTTCTGGTTAGATATCTCCCCAATTGCCCCACCATGCCATCGTCCCCCTTACAACGGTGACCGGAGCATCGTTTCTGCGACACGCTCCGCCAGTAGCATTGGCACCGTTTGTCCTCCGCCTTCATGCGCGGCCGCTCGTAGCGGCGCCGAAGGCTGGCCGCTTCCTGGGGCAATGGTGGAATAGGTGGAATGAAACCCCAATGGGGAATATGTATGTCCTTACTATGTAGTGTGGAACTATGAACCTATGGAATATTTATGGAATATTCATATTCCTATAGTGTTTCATAGTGTAAATAGATCTATATCATACTGTGCGCATATATGCAAATATACGTATATTTGATAATGATTGTTGGTATTTGGGGCGTATCTGTATCTATCTATTTACAGTATCTGGCGGGCGGACAGGAATGTGGAAGTTGAATTCCAGTCACCGACTGCAAACATGTACAGTGTCCATTTGGGTGGCATCAATTTAGTACCTCGACATAGCCAAATTGTCACATGCCAATGAAATACAAGAATGAGGGATGGTTGCCAGCCATAATTTCCCAACCTGGAACGGAAGCAGAAATTGATCCCTTAGAACACTTGTCGCTTCCTCCAGTGTATCGACGCATCTTAAACCCAGCATCAGTTTTCTGCTGTCGTCGTCTCTTCCTTTGCAGATTTCGTTCCAGCTGCCTGCGCCTCTTTTCCAAAGTCGCACACCTTTTCTTTTCCTGTCTGGCCTTACGCCATGCGGCAGCCATTGGCCAATGAAGAGCAACAGAACACCACTGGCCATGGACTCCGATGTACGGCAGTTAAAGACAGAGGGTCCCATCTGGCCTTGAGGCCGTCACCAATGGGTGAAAAAGGCATTAAACAATGTTTTAAAAAACATTTTTTACATGCCTGACTATGTTGAATACCTAAGTGAATAATTCATGATAAGTTCCAAAACCTCACGGCCATGTTTTATGATGTCTGATGTTTTTTCCAATGTCAATCACCATGTTTGCTGACTCTGTTTCAAATTTCTATACAAATCCCTCTACAAATCCATCCAGAACTATCACATTTTCATACTTTGACATAGGGGGGTTCCTGAATTGGGGTACCCCCAAAGAATCCATGTTCAAATTTTCAAATGTTCATAGGACTTTCTCATCCATAAATCCATAAATTGGGGGTACCCCCCATTGGACTGTGTGCTCTTCTGGCTGGTATCGGTCACACCGTGAAAATCACGTTTTTTGCCCTCGAAAAGTTGAAAAGTCGAAAAGTTCACCTCCCAGGAGATTTCGGCTCGAAAAGTCGAAAAGTCGAAAAGAAACAATTGTCAAGTAAACAGGTGCAAAACCAATCAATACATTGAAACGCTCCACACGGTGACAAGATTTGATGTGGGAGCAAACACTTTCCACTTGAGATTGCGGTGCTATCATCAGTACTTAGAAGGAATCCAAACAAACTGTCCTGCATGTTGTTCTTGATATCTATTAATTCAAGTTTCTTCCGTTCGCTAAATTCGACCGCAGCCATCATCACGACTTTCCAGTTGACACAGCTGCGCACGCCTGTGAGGAATCATTCTCCAATTGGCAGTGACCACGAACGGTGGCGGACTGTTCTGAAGCCAAGCACTTTCCGGGCGAATCAAAAAAGAATCGTGTCACGTCGATCTGGTTTTAGACATCATGCCTCTGAAATCTATTTGGTTTTTGGTGATAAAGAATAAGAATCTACTGGCGTGCTCGCAGAAAACAGCAAAAGACAATGGAATTGCGAGATGCAGCCACCTTATGAGCGTATGCACCGATGATGATAGCATTGGCCTTGCTGGGTTCCACCACCTGGATCTTCCCAGTCGCACATGGCAACCGGAGTTTTTTTGCTGGCCAAGACCTGGTGACTGTCAATGTCTTTGGGTCAGTCCACAGCTGCACAGTCATCCATCCGTGTAAGTCCTTGGCCTGCTTGTACATAGCAGCCACAACATTGGCCTTCAGCACCGTGATCTGAAACTCGGCAGAGGTAAGGGGTTGATCGATCACCCACTCCACCTGCGTCTGTTGCTTGGGCTTCACATACTCCTTCCTTCCATTCTCTTTGAAGCAAGGACTGGATCTTCACCTTTACCTGCCCACCTTCAGGCTCACTTCGAAGCACCAAAGTCACTCCACTGTCATGAACTTCTTTGATCTCTCCAATGACATCATTATCCTGGATGGTGACACCAATCTGAAAGCCCATCGCGGCCAAGACGTCCATCTGATTCTTCAGCTTGCCTTGGCCATCGCACTCCCGGAGGGATGTGTGTGCACTTCCAGTGCCATTGCCTTGGATTTTGCTTTGGGTTCTGCACTTGCTTCCTGTACCTATGCCTGCGGAGGATCCAGTAGCTTCTCAATCTCCATGCTGCACTCCCTCAGCAAAGCCAAGGCTGCATCCTCCATCTTGGCAAATTCCCGGGTCTTCTTGTCCAACGCCACGGCGCGGATCATGCACTCGAGCCGGCCAACCGCTCTCACCCTGGCAGCTTGCTTCTCACCATCGTCACCTGCCACGGACCTCCACTGGTCCACGATGGTCTTGCCCTTATCGGCTCTTTGCAACGTCTCTTTGTTCGTCAGCGCCTTTTTCCGCCTTCGGGCAACATAAGAACAGTTTCTTGCGCAATATATAAGAGTGATAGTGTGTAGAGATGCATCTTTCACAAGAAGCGAATCTAAAGGCCCAGCTTCTTTGGCCAAAAAATCGCAGGCATGCGTGTAGGTGCCATGCATGGATATATTATATATGCGCAAACCAATGGTATTAAAACATCAGGAAAGAGCTGGTGGAATGTTCGTCCCAGAGCAGTCCCCATGCTTGATCAAAGCATGACGCCACCACAGCATAGGCCCAGACTTCACATCCTGGAGAAGCCATGGCTGGGTATAGAATGCGCAAATCACGGGCATCGTTGAACCATTTCACGCTAAGTATTGACTATGTGGACCCAACTGCTTCTTTGCAGTGCAACGCAGTTCCACGCAGGCCAAACAATCTCGAACTGTTTCTAGCTGTTTGCTGAACCAATGAGACCATACCAAGAAATGCGCCAGATCTCTGCGTACCAATTTCAATGCATCCAACTTGATCGAGTATCTGCGGGCAAAGATCAACTTCCAGTTGTTGGTTCACCGAAAAACCGAATCTCAAATTTGTGTTCTCTTTCACTGAAACTAGTTCGCAAACACATATATGAAAGACATTTCAAACGTTTCCTCATGGTTCAAAGTCCAGTCAAACGTCCAAACCAACAGGTTTTGTCAGCGCTCCAAGTCTGCCAAACAGACTGCTTACAAACAGATATATCATATATCTACTTCGCGTAAGCAAGAACTAAAATGACTGAACACATGCATGGGCATGCAATGATCCAGCGAACAATGATTTGTAGAGATAATCAGCATACATGCAGCGAAACAAAACTTGGCAAAGCCATCGCCCACTTTACCGTCCACAAAATATTTCTTTCAAAGGCACATTCTGAAACATTCCGTACTTTCCTTTCAATCCCCAGCATTCAAAGCCGCCCTCGCAGCACCTAAATTGTTACTGGTTGCTATTTAAATTTCATTTATCATCGTTTAAAAATTCCTGTGGGGGACAGTATTCACAATAAACATGCCCAATGTACATATACAATTACATATCCATCGCGGATTTTTTCCTCTTCCTTCCTACATTCAAAAAAGACAACAACCTGCAACAACAAAAAATCGGTGCAAATTGTTTTTCCTAGGAATTGGCAATCCATTTTGGAAACAATACAGTAAAGTAAACGCCACGAAAAAAGGTTTGGCGCGATGCATGCGCAAGTAATAAAGTATACGTTGAGTGAAGCAGGCGCGGAAAGTTTTGGCGATAGCACGCTAAACGTTGGTCTCAACTAACAAGAGGGTTGCTCGTGAAAAACGCGAACTTCCTTGAAACTAGTGGCTACGTCGTTGTGTTTTTCAACATGTGACAATATAGTCCAGCATGATTTCCCACTACACAACCATTTTTTTGCAACTCAACCCATGTTTTGCTGTTCATGGCCTTACTAAATCCAACCGGTGTGACTTACTAAATGGGACCGGTCCTACTTACTAAGTAGGACCGGTCCGACTTACTAAGTAGGACATTATCTAGTTATAGGCTTGCTTGCTCTAGTTACGTTAAGTGGAACAAGTCCTCCGTAATTAACTAGCAACTATATACAAGTTGAACGTTAACTAGATATAATTGAGACAAGTAGGTGTCTCACTTACTAAGTAATTATACTTACTTAACAAGTCGGTTTCCTACTTATTCTTAGTTGTTGGACTTATTGGCTGACTTGCTAGACTTATTGCATGACTTGTCAGGCTTATTGCATGACTTATAACCCAAACAACCGTTGCAACTAGTTACAAGAAGGGCCGCACCTCCAAGAAAGTCGAAAAACTCGAAAAATTCGAAAAGTCGAAAAATTCGAGAAGTCGAAAAGTCGAAAAGGTCACAGGCCAGGAGATTTAGGCTCGAAAAGTCGAAAAACTCGAAAAAATCGAAAAGTCGAACACTTTTTGACTTTTTGCCAAAAGTTTTGCAATTTTTGCGCCATGCGATTGCCGGCGAGGAGAGCGCTTAGCCATGCTTAGCCATTTATGGAAGCCCCACACATCTTCAACCAATGATCTCAGCCCTGGCGCCTCCAGTTGCTTCATCCACTTCTCGTAGCGTCGCTGTTCCCGCTCGCAGCGCCGCATCTTGGTTTCGTTGAAGCGACGCCAGAGTTCATCCCGGACGGGTGCCCGGTGCTGGTACATCCTTGGGCATTGGGAAGCGGTTGATAAAATACCGCTGGTAAGGGAGGTCGGAAAGCCTGGAATTTTCATGTACCCTAATGGGGAGTAAAACTTCATGTGATCTACATCAAAGGTGAGTCGGAACCACTTAGCTGTTACATTTGCAAGGCCTAAACAGATGTGAAACAAATGCGGCTGAAACCAATGACCAAATCTTCTCGTGTTTGGGCACGATTGCAAACGAGGCATGATGGTTCCCGAATGCTTCTCTGTAGCATCTAGCAGCTAGCAAGTCAAAAATGGCAGTCACAAACTTGATAGCACGACATCATTTTGTTCTATGACTCTACTTTATTGATATAAATCTAATGTAAGATATCAGAAATAGATTCTTTGTCTAATATCTAATATTCTTCCATACTTGCAGCACGCGATTGAGTCAATGGACATCTGACAGGACACCCATACCCTTCATCGTGTTTCAAACCAGGTGTCCAGAAAAAAAGCTAAACCAATCTAGTGATTCTAAGATATAAAACCATGTATAAAACCATCTAAAACCACAGAACACCACTAAAAATCCATTCAAAAACACCTTAGTCCCCCGGGCAACTTGGTATCACCGCCTAGGTACTGATCCAGTTTGACCATCCACTCCTGGCCAGTGCAAAAATAGGTACCCCATTCTACATGAACGATTGTGAATGGTTTACCCTCCGGTACTCTAACATAGCTATTGAAAATGATTGATCTGGTAGATTTTCCCAATAATTGGTGATTTTCCATAGTTATGTATGTTTACCAGAGCAGGTGTACTAATAAAAATATACATATTATATATGGCATCCCCCAGGCTTTAATGGGAATTAATGGTTTCAATGCATGCTCAAATCTGTGGTCCCCATTGGTCCCCCCAGGTCTGAAATTTTGACACCAAAAAACCCCTAATTAATGATATTAATGGGAAGATGATGGAAGATGACTGTAAACACCTCCCTTGAATTAATATTAGAAGATTTTAATGTGGATAGTAAGACTATAAGACTCATCTTTTTCGTATTGGGATGTTTTCATTCCCCCGTTCACATTAAACACACCAGAAAGTATGATCCCCAAATCTTGCGTAAATCCCCTATATCCACCATGGTTGTAGGTTTTTTTAAATAACATGTTTAATATTGGCGGGAAGAAACATATAATGGGACACCTAATACATAATTAGATTAACTAGTAAAAGAAAAGTTTCTCCAAAGTCCTCTTTCATATATCACACTGACATATCCCCACCATCATCCCACCATTTTCCACCTCTTCCACAAGCCGCGTCCTTCCGACTTTGGCCGCGCCGTTCCTTGACGTCCAGAAAGACGTCGCGGATCTGGTGCCAGCGCTGCTCCACGTCGCGGTGTGGCAGGGCCGTCAGGATGCCATGGCGTCCGGCGCCGGTGAAGATCTTGTCGTTGCCGCGGGCCGCTTGGAAACGGAGCACCACCTGGTACAAAATTGCGGCTTGGAACACATGATGATATGAAATCATCTATGTGACAAGATGAAATATGACATATGAAATGTGATAATGTAGATAATATAATGTATATATATATATATGATATGATATATGCTATAATGATCATTTATGATTATTTATGTATTGTCTTTCCACACATTTTCTGATCAAACAAGCCAAATAATGTCTCTCTTGGGTGCAACTTCTGCGGCAAATATACGGTGGAAGTCGGAAGCGATTTTAATATATTTTAATTGTATGCATATAGTACACCTGGCTCTATGAGTATGCACATCAGCAAGCAACCCACCAACTGCCGAGCCACCTCATCAAACTCATCAAGGTTCCGAACACGGTAACCTTGGTGATGGAATTTGGTGCGTCAGTTCACTCTCTACCCGCAGAATCAGTGATGCTGATTAGACAGTAAACTTGAGACGGTTCATAGTTCAGCTTGCACCAGTTTAACAGGTGTCATCCATCTTTCATATTATCCATTTTTCGTGAGACTTTTACCATCTTTTACCATCCCAACAATTTTTTAGCGAAGAGTTCCGTCAGAATTTGAACCAGATCCCAGTTAGGCGAGCGGTTATCAGACAGCATCAAGCCATCAACTGACGGCTTGGCACCACGTCCAAGCCACATGGAGTCATCAGTGGCACACCAATCCAAAGCCTTGTCTCCAGGACAAAGTAAAAACGCAGCTTCTGCGACCTGCAGAAAAAAAAGAAGTGCAATGGGATGTGTCCTGAAAAATGTTGAAATGGGGCTACGAGTTGTGATCGGATCATGAGTTATGACGTCTGGGTCACTGGGATTGTCATATTTATATGTACTATATAAACGATTCTGATCAATTTATGACCACTTATGATCAATCATGATCAATTCTGATCAATTACGTATGTATCTGTACGTACGGAATCGTACGTATGTAATTTGTGCAATGATGTGGAGTGCATGTATGCATGGCAATGTACTGTAGTGTAATGTGATGTAAAGCAATGTAATGTAATGAATGTAGCCAGAAAAAATGTAAATATACTTGCTGAAGCACTATAGTAATCTTGGAACATGACGATAAATGGATAATGAAAGCAACTGGCATGCAAACAAGTGACAAGTCTTGCTCGCACACAGCATGTTCCACTGACACTTCGTGGATGCTCTGCAGGATTTTGTCCTTTAGCCCCGAGGGACTGGGCAGCTGGGAGTTTAGGGAAGATCCCAATCGGTACCCTCCGGTATTCTGGTATATCATCAAACATGGCAATGTGAAATCCCCTGTAAATGGAAGTTTTGAGGGGGGTATCATTCAGGAAAACCCCTAGGAGAAATCGAAAAACTCTATGAATCTCTATGGACTCTATTGTGTTTCCATTGAAATTCTCAGTGCTAGGCTGGTCACCTGGTCCCAAACTTTCTTGTTGAGAAACGGTTGGGTGTCGATTTCAAGGTTAATGGACGGAAACAAACAACCCTCAAAGCACAAAACACCAGAAAATGACGCTCCAATGCACGGGCAATAATTAATAGGAAATATGACCTCTTGGTTCGTGTGCTTATTGGGCAGGGGCCCTGATTGGATGTCTTTTGTTGTGTCAAGATACCAGTACCTCCCAAGTTTGACCAACGGATGTCCATCCAATCCACAGAACGCCATGTCCTTGATGCGACTGCTGCAATTCCGCCGCACGCATTCCGCAATGGCGACCTTGGTCTTCCCCGTGAAGGGAGAACCAACTTCCATGCGTCACAAAGAAAAAAGAGATGCTGTGGCACAGAGAAGGGTTGCAGAATGGGTCTGGAAACTCCAGTCTTGGCAGCCAAACCTACCTACAGTAAATGCATGTTAGATATAAAAAAAACTGTTTGATGTATTTGTCATCTCTAAACAAAGCAAATTCTCCATCAAGTTGAGACCCACACTTGGGTTCCACGGCTGAAACCATCGGGTTTCTACCATGTTCTGCTCCAATATGATCAACATGGCACATGGTCGCACCGAGCTGCGATCAAAAGATGAATGTCAATGGCTTCCTCCAGGGTGCGAACACAAACTGCCTTGATCCGCAAACCTTCTACCGACACGGTGGCGCAGTAGAACAAGCTCTGTTCAGCTCCTTGGAACAGTCGTAAACGACACGAGCCAAATGCTAAGAGTCAACGTCTATTCCTACCCCTAGATGTACATTTGAAACTAGTCCCTTGTACATCCTTTCCATTCCTTTCCTATATTGGGAATGAGGGAATACTACGACCCAACTGTGTTGATGATTTCGTGCTGGAAATTCATGCATCTTGGCTTGTTTCCTCAGCTCGACTTGGACTATCTTGACTTCCCCCGAGAGCAGCCTCTAGACTCTAGACATATTCAACATAAAATATTGTTTTATTATGTTTATTATGTTTTATTCCTGTATATGTCTATGATTCTTTGATGACCGAAGAAGAATGTCTCCAATGTCTTCCGATGTCCAGAATCGGTGTAACACGAGGACCATCCGCGCCCCCAGCTGACAGGCGTCTCTTCCGGAAGGTATCAAACCTCACCTTGTGGATTCCTCCTGTAATGCGACGCGTCCGCAAGGCAGGGCTTTGCACTGAAGGACAGGGCGCTGCAGGCTCCTCAGGCTCCTCAGTCCATCCGTTGCTGATTTTGCCATCTCAACTTCTCAACATCATTGGGGGATGGTCTTGAATAAAATCCCAATAGTTATGATGATTTTATTGTCATTATATGTCATTATTATCCCAATTCATGAACTTGCCATGATTTGCCATGAAATTCCCATGAAGCCATTAATTGCAGCTAAATCCAAAGTAAATCCACCATTTCTGCACCCCAAATCCGCGCCCAGGCCCAGATAGGCCCAGTGTCCCTTCGCCGGCGCCGTGGGGCCACCATTGGTGCCCAAACAGCACTGGAAGCATCAGGGACCTATCAGGATGACCCGGGGGATGAGGAAGAGCTGCCAAGTCCCAGTTTACGCAATGAAAAATCAACTGAGACTATACTATACATCCCCCTTGAAATTTGGGGAATCTAAGGATGATTATGCCATGCTGTAACAATTGATCTGGGGAATCATCTATGGGAGGATGTGTGATGCCAGATACCAGCGTTGGCTGTCAACTTCGATACCAATCCAAGCACACAAAGGATCTAAGACCCAAGTTTGAACCCGTGTACATTCAAAACCAAACAAAACTTCATTCAAAACAGTTCCATCAACAAGGACCTTTGGTCTTGGCATGCGCCAACTTAGTCTTTGATTAACTCTACAAAGGCCAAACATGCTCCATACTGTCTGTCTCAAAATAGAAAGTCTCAAAAATAGGTGGAAATCTGGCCTTAACCCTGGGATTTTAGTATTCCCAAGATTGAGATGTCCGGCCCAGTTCTGCCTGATCCCTCAGTCGCTGGGCAGACTCGAAAACCGAAGGGCTCGGTGGCTCTTCTGACAGGGTCCTCTAAGTTGGGTGTGTGGCGTTGGACTCCAAAAATGGCGAATTCAAAAGAGAGTGAAAAACCAACAGTGATGGGGATATGATGGTATGTCAAATAAACATTTAAAAAAAAAAGACTATAAATCCTTGTCAAATTATCAACATTGGAAGTTCCCCATTTTCCTTCGCCTGGTGAAAGGTTCCGATTTTGTAGCAACCAGTTCCCAATTTTTCCCAAGGAAAAAAACAGTGATTTTCGCAGGATTTTCCCAACTTTGTGTGTTAAGTTTCTATGCTTTGGCCAGAAAAGTTCAAGTTGCCCCTTTAAGTGCTCTGCATTGGTAAAGTTGGACGTTTCTGGGAATCATGACATGTTATACAATTAATTATGACGATCAATTATTTAGAGATCATTCAAGAAAGCCATGGATGATAAAGAGTCTGAAACGTACCCAGGCGCTGGGGAATCAGCTGAGATTGCTCAGGGCCAGCATGGGCATCATGTCCGTCGCTGTCGCGGTCGCGCTGCAATTGCATAAACGACTCCAGTTCCAGCCGCTGTTCTTGTGACAGGCGATGTGTGAAGATGTGGCGTCGTTCCTGCAACAGTACCCCGGCTCAACTATACTTGGGAGTTCTTGGCCCTAGGCACTGGTAAATCTGGTAAGGCCCCAAGACAAAACATTGAAATTGCATGAAATTGCCCTCAAAACTCGTGGGCCACAAAAAATGGCGAAACATGAACACCGAATCCGGCGAATCCCAGCATCTGAGGAGGAGATGCACTTGAGCAATTCAACGATTGCGGTCAGTCGCTTCTTCTCAATCTCCTGTTTGGTTGCTCCTGAGCACCAAGGACAATACTGTAACACCTATGAGTCGAGCCTATGGTGATATTCCAACGGTGGCAACACTCCTTCACTGTCCTTTCGGGCATGAGAAAAAATCTGCCGCAGCCCTTGCAATGGACCCTTGCGGAGGGACGCACTGCTGTTGAATGAGCATCATACCCCGATCGGAAAAAATATATAAGTTGTAAACAGTTGAGATGATCCTTTTTGTGAGCCCACAACACCCATATACAACCATCAACCAACGTGGGTTTTATAACCGCCTTTCAACAGTTCCACCAGGGCTCTTCTGCGCTGTCTCGGTGCCCTCTCTGGTGCTTCCAGTCGCAAAGGCTTCTGCGGCGGACATGATGTGCTTGCGGCTTTGCGCTTGCCTTGGGTGGCTCGACATCAAATGTTGCGCAAAATTTGGACCTGCTGAAGGGCCCCAGTGAATCCAAATTGTCTATGGTGGTGAATATAATGTGAATACATTTTGCTATGGCAGCTACAGTATGGTGCACAAAGACATACGTATCAGTGTCTGGCACCAAGCTGGGAGTAGCAAGAAGATGCCCTACCCCAGACCGTTTGATCGGCAAGTGCTATTTTTAGCTTGCACCACTAGATCATACTAGATATACAAGACTCCCACCCGAAACCGCACCCAAGAAACTCAATCGACACATCCCAAATTATCTAAGATGTTGGAGTTTCACCCCGCAACATTGTAACATAAGCCATATTGTAACATCATGTAACATTCTTGAACTTTGTTTGCCAAGACACCAGTGGTTTTCTCCACATCTTTGTTTGTCTTCTTCCGCCCTGTCTTCGCCCTGCGCGGCTCCTCCCTGGGGCGCCTGGCCGCCGCGCGCGGCGGACCCGCGCCGGGCGCTGGCGCTGTCGCCGCCGTGGGCTTCGGGGCCAGGCGCTGGTCGTGGGTGTGGCGAAGGGAGGGATCGGCCAGCTGCTCGAAGGCTGCAATCCTTGGGCCATGCCCCAGTTGTGAGGATGGGATGGTAATGTAGTCGTTTTCAGGATTTTTAAGGTAGTGGTCCCCACGTTTTTTGGAATTTGGACCTCTTCAAACCGTGTTCAGTTCCAGCTGGTGGTGGAAAACCCAACAAGGATCCTTTGCAGGTTCCGTTTTCCCATGGAATTCCACCGCTCCGCCCAGCGTCACTCGCTGGAAGGCTGCCGCCGTTCCTCCCTTGTCCTTACTGTCGTCCCAGGGTCCAGGAGTGATGCCCTCTGGTAACATAGGACTGGTGAGTGGGGATCTTTAGGTTACCAGTGGTTTGATGTAAAACTATCAAAGTTACCAGTGGTGAGTGTGGATCAAACTACCAAAGTTACCATCTAGTTTATTTTTGATCAAACCCAAATGCTGGTGGTTGCCTTCGTCTGTTGGGATCTTCAATCCAAGTTGGAAGACCCTCAAGACCAGTTCTTGGAAACCAGAACAGACCACATTCCCCAGTAGATTTCGTAAATTGGTTCACAACTCATCATCCATCAGTGAGAAAATCAAGCATCACCATGAGATATTCAAAACATGTCGAAACTCAACGGCATGGTACGTTCATCAATGCGGAAACACATTATACATCAAAAAAAAACATCTTCCAAAAATCATGGATAATCAGCCAGCCCCTGCAAAGCTGACCCCCACAATAAGGGTGTACTGATGTGTACATGTATTAACATGTATTAACATGTATTAACCAATTATTAACTATTAACCATCTATTGTCATCTTTGGGAGGGCATCGGAAAAAAACAAAAACATCCGGGCGTCAGGGTGCACCTCCAAGGCTTTCCGCCTGTAAGCGGCGCGGATCTCTGCAGGGCTGGCGTTCACGTCCACGCCCAAAATCCTGACAGCTGGTGGCTGGTGGATCTCTACGCAGATCCACAGAGTTTCAGTACAATTCATATCTAAAATGATCTAAGCAGGATGTCCTTGCCAGGATGTCTATCCAGCACTGTGTGCTTTTCTGCTTATTCAAGTCTAGGGTGCTTTGGTCGGAGGATTCTTGCATCCAACTAGATATGTCGAGTATGTAACATGTTTACCCATTTTTGGGGGTTGCCCAGTCCATGCCTAGACAGATTCCGCGTGTTTGTTTTTTTTTTCCGGATTTCCCGTGGGTTCTACCTCCTTTCTCAATGGCCAAATCCCATGTCCTCAATGTCTCAAGGAATGACTCCAAGACTCTGATAGAAGTTCTGGCTGTGCTGTGCTGTTCGCGGCATCTAGCGAACGCATGCGAACGCTGTGATGCGGAGGCTCGCATGGCGCAGAGATCCAGCTAGACATGCTAAGAAGTCAGAGGAATCCAGGCGACGGTTGAACGGTTGGTTGTTTTTCCCTAAGATCACATAATAATCCGGATTCTTTAAGGGGGAATCTACAGGAAGTCACGTTAGTTCTGACCCATCATATGTGGAGGTCTCACACACTTTTTTTTTGAGCGGAGCCCATGAAAGCATGGGTCCTGGCAACAATGCAAATGGATGTAAATGGCTGGCTTGTAAACATGGGCGATTGTTTCATGATGGTTGAGTTCAGGTTCCTTTAGAACAAAGAAAGCGGCTGCACTTTGGAGAAACCGTAGGACGGCGGAGTTCCATCGTCCATGGCCATCAACAACAATGATGTTGGCTTGATTGATTCTCACAGTCCCTTCTCCCTTTTATAAATTTTATTCAATGCCCCCTTCGAAAACCCTACACTGCCGGATCCGCTCCCTTTGGGGGCCCAGATTGGAAGTGGGTTTCCCGAGATGAGACCGTCCTGCAGCCAGCCTCCGGCCTCATGCCGCGGCCTCTTCGGCTGCCGCCGGCGCCGCCGCAGCTTTGGCGGCAGGCACGGCAGGCGCGGCAGCCGCGGCAGGCGCGGCAGCTGGGGCCGCCGCGGCATCGGGGGGAACCTCCCAGGTGGGTTGGGGGAGTCGCAGAGCCCCTGGCCTCTGGGGATAGCTTTCAATGTCTGCTAAACTTGTGGGTTTATTATTGGAGTTTACCACATCAGCGGGGATTCGCCCCAAAAATGGTCAGCAGACGGGAGCGAAGCGAAACAGCATGTTGACTGTCGATCCACAGGTAAATCAAATTGGTTAGGATGGATGAATTATTGATGAGGGTTTATGATAGTTGCACATAGTCTCCTATAAGAAAGTAGCTTGGAGAATTCATGTTCAATGGTGGTTGCCATCACTGCAGGGTTGATGATTATTTCAAAAAAGTCCCACAGTGCCTGTTGCGAAAAGGCTAAGGCCCCCCCAAAAGGGAAGATATCGGAAGATATTGAGATTATTGAAGTAGCACTACTTCATATATTATTATCTTTCCAAAATGCCACCTTTGGGTTTTTCTAGCCATACTGTCCGATCTCCCTGAAGTAATCGGGAACCGAACCTCCTCTTCCTCGCCCTTTTTCTTCTTCCCCCTGGCAGTCAGGAGGTGCCCTGACTGGATCATTTAGTTCCATCCTTGCCAGTGGAACAGCGGGGTTCCAGTCAACTGTCAATCTAATGTGAAGAGTTGTATACCAATCTAGGACTTGAGCCATACACCGTTTGGGCGTTGGCATAGTTCATGAATGTTCATGATATTTCAATCTTTTCCCTGCCGGATTTATAAACTGTATGTCACTGTAATTAACTGGGATACAAGGGGGTAACATCAAATTTGGCCAAATCTTTTACATTGACGTTGCATAGTATGTCAGACCCAATAATGAACCATCCCCAAAATCACCATAAATGGGCCGTAGAAACCCGTGCCCAAATAGTAGGTTTATGGCCATGTGCCCCAGCTGCTCCAATCAATGCAGGGATCACCGGACGTACTGCATCAGCATGGCAGGAGAATAAGAGATGCCAACGCCCACTGCAACCTAAGGGGCTGGGGCACAGGCAGAGTGACAAATGGTCATGGTGAATCCCCTTGAAGTAACTCCCATTCTCAAGCCCAGCAGCTAGGCCAGATGAACCCATCAGATAGTTTCAAGCAGCTGATATGAACCGGTGCACAGCGTCCAGCTTTGGTGGCTGTCGTGATGATATATGAAATTTGTCAGACGTTGGCGTGCGATCACTGGAGCGCAACCTATAAACATGCCAGTTCCTTGGGGCAACATTATAATCTTCCAGTCATCAACAGCATTTGGAACTACTGACTCGCGGCCATGGCTTTCTTTGACTATCATTGACAACCTTCAAACAGGCCCTCAACCAGGTGCAAGAAACTCTGGTGTAAGAAACTGCTAGACTGACAATCCTCTAGCGCAAGAAGACTAAAGTTGGTTTAGTTTCACTGGAAATGCTTGAAAAGCAACATGTTCTGCGTTTGAATTTTGTTTCCCCGCATGAGAACATCATGCCACCCTGGAATTTGCACTACGAGACTTGAATCCTGCAGTGCGGCAGGGCTTCCTGATTGATCCTGCACAGGAGTTTTGGGGTATCAGCTACAAGCCCCGAAGATTAAACGCAAGACCTGTGCAAGTTAGCATTTGGAACCACAGATTTTTTCCGCTTTCCAGAACTTCCGCGTCCGCAATCAACTTCCCAACTATGCGTCAAAATTTTTGTCAAAACCCTTTAGGACCCTTCTGTTCCCACCCCAAAAAGGAAGAGAATACACTGAATACACATAATTTTTGGAAGGTTTTGGGATGTTGAATCATGTTGAATCTACCAAGGTTGGCTGTCAACGTTGACTCACCTCTGCCAACTCCCGACGTCCCCGGCCCATTGATGCTTCGGAACTCCGGCAAAGAGCCAGCCCAGCTTTGTCATGGGTCCTGCTACCTGCCGAATCGAAACCCTGGCCTGGCCTGGTTATATACAGTAGATTACAGTATTCAACTTTTTGTAGCACCCTAAACCCAAAATTGTCTGATAAAATTCTTTGCCCCAGCATAGCCAGTCTCTCAACCATGGTCTCCATCATCTCACTGCGGTCAACTAAAAAACCCTCTCCACATGATTGAAGCGTGGGAAACAGCACCAACAGCCCATCGATAAAGCATGCGTTCCCTCCCACATGAAAGCGTCTCCTGAGAAAGTTTGGTCGGGTGAGCGAAAGCCTCTTGGAACATCGCGAAAGTAGTTGTCGCTTTTATTGAGGAACCCAATGATGGTATGAATTATATTCCCATGAATCCCCAGCACATTTCATGGAGGATATAACTTTCCCTATTGGATATTATATTGGGGAGTTATACTACCAAACATACCCCCTGGTAAGTTCACATAGACCCTGAAAATCAGCAGTTAATGGAAACTAGTCTTCCAATCCCTATCTGCCAGGGACTATGTTAATATACCAGAGGGTATATTGAGGAACCCAATGATGGATCATGACACTCCACAATATGATCAATATGTTTGGTAGAGTGAACCCCCAATTATCAGCCAGGGGTTTCTGAAACTGCTCTGGCAAATTGATTTCCCATCCAAAAAAAGAAGAGTTCCAGATATTATATATATATAATCCACATCATCCCCAAAAAATAGTTCCATATGTTAATCATTATTAATCCATTTATAGATATTGATAATATATAGATATATATCATCCCAAAATTAGAGTTCCGTACATTAATCATAATCCATCAAAACAATTCATCCACATCATCCCAAAAGAATTTTAGTTACTATACTGTGTGTATCCAATCTGGTTGGTGGTTTCAGCCCCTCTGAAAAGTATGAAAGTCAGTTGGGATTATTCTTCCCAATCTATGGAAAGTCATAAAAATCATGTTCCAAACCACCAAGCAGTAACCCATATTGATCACGAACCATAATTTACAGTACCATGTTTTTAACCATAGATATTTATATAACCCATTAAAACCACCAACCAGCTGTGTCTTCGCCCATATCGCGAAGGTCCCCGTTATAGGCACCTTCTGAAGCTGATGGATGTCGTGCATGGTCTTCCATTCGGCACTCCACTTCACACCTTGACGAGCCACTTACGTCAAAGCCCGCTTTTTAACGAGCCACTTACGAGGTCAACAACCGTGGAAAAAAAGTAAATTGCAGTAACTCAAGATTACATGATCATATTATATGATCAATATATCATGAATATATAATGATTAATGATGATGAATCCATGACGAATATATGACCAATCATGATCAATCAATATATTATTATCAATTAGGGTTTCAAATACAGATCTTCTCTGATTGATGAGACCTGAGGCACTTTTCCCATGTTACCAGTTTTGATGGGTTTTTTCACAGACTCAAGAAACGCAACCCCCAAGGCTTGAATGACCTGGAAAAGAGATACCCTATTTCCCAGCAAAGCGATGACAAAAAACAAGAGATGTTGTGGTCCTTAGAACTAAGGCACAACTGCAATGCCATTGCCATCGGCTTGTCGCCTTGACCCAAAAAAAGCGAAAGGCCCGGTGCCAATGGGCATCATCTATTGTGCTGGCTGTTTCGTATCGGTTCCCATAGATGCATTAGTGGGTCATTAATGATTATCCCTGTAAAAGTAAAGGTATAGTTTACCCCCCACTTTTTAAACAAACATATATAATATATCATATATATATCATATTTGGGCTTGGGCATGCTTGGGCACTGCTGCTCAACCTATTAAAATAGATCAAAGGTCCCATAAATGGCCTGGGCTCATCCCCAAATCCAACTAGTTGTGAAAACAACCCGTCGACAAAAAATACTCAATGAGGGATCATCATCCTAGGTAAGGTTGAGCATACAAAAATGTTTGACCCCACCAGCCACTTAATTACTTATAACTAATCATGTGTTCTTTACTGTACCCAATCTTAGATCAATGATCTTCCCAATTTTGGTTTTGCGACATCCCCAAATATCTTAGATCAATGATATTCCCACTTTTGGATGGTTAAATAGTTAAGTCATCTTATAAATCACTCAATTAAATTCCCAAACATCCCCAAAGATGATCCTTTTAGCATTTCTGGTTGGTGGTATACCTACCCCTCTGAAAAATATGAAAGTCAGTTGGGAAGGATTATCCCATATATTATGGAAAAATAAAAAAACAATGTTTCAAACCACCAACCAGATTTTGAAGCTATCGATTGGACCAGATCTCCCGGCAACCGAGGCGCTGAAAGGCGTCGCCACGTCTGTGCCACCACCGCCCTGGTCCGGGTCAGGAGGCTCATCGTCGCGACCCTCGAAACTCCTTGGAGGTCCCAATAGGTCCCAACAAAAATGGTGGGTTTCCAACAGACACATGGTAACATGGTGGTTTTTGTAGGGATCTAGTGGGGATCAAGCTCAACTTTCATGGAATTAGACCAATCAAAATGGATCAAAATGGATCAAAATGGAAGGTGAAGTCACAAAAGAGAGAGTTTGGGGACAGAACAATTGAGAATCTATCCACAAAACGTATGGTTTTAGCTTGATGGGTAAAGTCTGTCCAACCGAGTTTGTGTGTCCCTCCTGGGATTTTTGGACCCACGTGTTTGGTGCGCTTTCGCACTTTTTTCGGCACTTTTGTGAAGTCCTCAGGCAAGACCCGCAATATTAGAAGTACTGGTTTCCATAGTATTCGCGAGCATGGTTCTCCAGCCAGTTCAAGTCGCAGCGGGGTTCACAAGGTCCTCTGCAGAGAACTCGTTGATCCATGATGGAGTGCTTCAATGTCCATCCCTGCTTCATCAGCTGGTCCACCACTTTCTCTTCTTTCGTATGTTTATGGTTCTTCTTTTTCACAAAGGCACCGGGATGGACTTCCACAATAATCATCGTGAGAGTCTTCAACAAATCGGGATTCTCCTGTTGAGGCAAATCGAGTCTTTGAAACATGGACAAGAAACGGGGAGTGTCTAGAAAATGGAGGATTTATCTCCAAAGTATGACCATCTTGATTAGGATGATGATCAAGCAGCGTGGGTATAGCCTCCCGTATTTTCAGACAAACCCAAATTTGGGAAAGAATGTCAAAAGCATAACAACCAACCCAGTCCGACTGGAATTTCACATCTGAATCATTAACAATGCTTGACAGACATGCTGTGTCATCTCACCGCTTCTCCTTCAAAAAGGTCTTGAAACATCCCTCGCAATCGATGGCCAAAGTGTCAAAGGTCACATTGAGAGACTTCACGGAGTGTGCTGGGACCACGACTCCGGGGCGTGGGTCATTGGCGTTGGAGGTGAAAGCACTATAGCCTGTTGCATTTCGATCCCTCTTCATCCAAGTTGGAGTGACCAATTTGAAGCTCTTGGAGCCGACGGTTCCCCGCACCACTTGAGCATTGCAGCCCTTCTTCGCCAAATTGCCTTCCAAGACGTCCCAGATGTGTGGATCCGCGTCGGACGAAACCAACTTGGCGCCGGAAGTCTGCTTCGAGTCTGTGTCGAGGCTATTGAACTTTACCGTTCCAGCTTCCTACGTTGCGCCCGACACCCCAAAAACTGCGGGGGGAAGAGGGTAAACGAAGAGGGTAACTCATCAATTTTACTAGTGCCAATCGCCTGGATGGAATATCCTAAAATCCCAAAACAACATGGCTTCTATTGAACTTTACATTTCTTAACCCCTCACATCTTCAACCAGCCCTGTCCTCTTCGTCCAAACCCAGGACTTTGGACAACATGCAGGTGGCATGGCCATAGCGCGCTCCAACCTCCAAGACCTTGGCGCCGGGCCTCACCCAGGTGGCATAGACCATGCGCGAGGCATGCTCCACCTCGCAGTGGAACTGGGCTTTCGGCTCCGTCTCGAAGTCACAGTCTTCGTTCTGACCGTTGAAACAAAACGGAGGATGTTGACTCGTTGACCCAAAATTGAAAAGGGGAGGGGAATGGAAGGGGGATAACCAACGAGATCCCAAAGTTGGTAAATGATCTCCAACCAAAAATTGGAATTTAAGCAGCAAAAAATGGACATGTGAACAGAAAACTGAAATTTGACCACCAAGAAATGGGGATATGATCAATAAAACATGGGAATATATGGGAATATATGATGATGTTTTTCTATGTTTTTCTACTTTATGATGAAATTGTCTCGGGCACAGGGTTTTAAGTTTCCATAGTTTTCCCTAATGTCCTCCAATAATGCAGCACAATTGCGCAATGTCGATGTTGATTCATCGGTGGTGATTTTGCCCTGAGTCTGAAGCATCGCGGCACCGTCGCAAGTCTCACAGTCTTCGCCTGCGGCCATGGTGGCCATGGCAACCAAAAGTGCACAGACCCGCGCCATGGAAGCGGAGTCAGGGGAGTAAATGTATTTCAGGTCTCGAGAGCTGAAAAATAGGAGCTGCTGCCCGGGATTTCTCGACAGGTCGCATTCATGGTGACACGTGATCCGAAATTGGCAAAAAGTCTGGCAGTGGCATGACAGCTTTTGCGACTGAGCGGTGTCTGGCGTTACATTTTTTTTTGATCTGTGATTCTGTGTGCGTTTTTGTTTATGTTACAATTGGGTGTGGAAATCAGCTCCAAAATGCCGTGGTGAATCATGGTTGGCTATCCCCCTTCCCCCGCCAAGTTGCCCCGGCAGGAAATGAGCGCCCCTGGGATGGAAAAAGTCGCCATAGGATCGCCGAAAATGGATTCGCAAATTGATTCACCAATGGAAAATCTGGAAAAATCAATGGAAAATCAATGGAAAATCATGGAACATCTGCGAAGATGATGATTCTTGGAATGATTCTTGGAATGATTCTGGAAAAATATTACTGCGAACATGACGATTCACTGATTTTTTTCAGCGCTGGAGTATTACCAAACTAGTTGATAAATGTTGATAACCCCATCGTGAGATGCCTATGGTAGGACCTTGTTGGTGAGCTTTCTTTCCAGCTATGGCAGCTATGGCAGCTATGGTCACTGCATGATCCCCTGTGATCATATGTGATCAATGGTGTCAAACCAGGCGAGATCGGCCATGGCTTGGTGACTCAACGCTTTAAACATGTGTTTCGTTAAAGTTTAAACGATGTTTAAACCAAAAAAGTAACTAATCCAATGCGGAGCAGTAGGGTACCCAAACGTGAATTCCAAGCGATTCTGAATCCAACCGCCTGGGATCATGCGCACTTGCAGAATGATAGTGACATCACCCTGGTGCTTTCTGTTTCGCTCTTCTGTTCTTATTTCCTCCATCACTCACTTGGGACATGTTCAAACAAAAACACAACACATATTATGTTTAAACGTTTAAACGTTTAAACGTTTTGGGGGGTCATTGCTCTAAACATGTTTAAACGATTTAACAATGAAACATGTTTGGACACACTCTGGATCAACCCATCCCAACATCATTCCGCAGAGTGCAAGTTTTCAACCAACAACAGTAGTCATCTTTGATCTGACAATATGAACATATTTTATCCATTCATATCCCACACTTGTCCAATCAACTTCTGGCCGTGTCACGTTCTACAGCTGTGCGGGGCACATAGAAAATCCTCAGCACGTCTGGAGGCAACCAAGCAGCAGGTTGGATGTGCATTGGATCTAATCAGACGTCGTCTCAACTTGAGTTTCTTCTGACAACTTTGGGGCTGATTGACCAACTTTGATTAATAGTGATTAATAGTGATTAATAGTGATCACTATTAATAACTTACTTTTGAATCACATTCTCTCTGATTGACCAACTTTGGGGCTGATGTGCTTTTCAATATGCCTATATATTGCAATGCCGCTCTACATGATTTGCAATGCGGCCTGTATAAACGAGTACGGGGTTGTGGCAATGATGGCAAAAAACTTGTGGCAATCCATTTTGCCACACATTTTGCCACACATTTTGCCACACATTTTGCCACACATTTTGCCACTAAAAATTTCGTTGAACGATTCGTTAAGAATTCGTTAAGAATTCGTGGAGAATTCGTTGAGAGTTTCTGAGAAAATACACCCAGTCAGCAGGTTCTTTTTGTTTTTCCAGCTTCTTGGATTGTGTGGTCTTTCCCACTGCGCCGCGAATCCCACATGCCGAAGCAAACGCTTGACGCTTCTTCAACATCAATGATGCTGTTGTGAAAGTCACCCAATGAAAACAATAAATAGGTAAGTTGTGGTAGTCGACAGTCGATAGTAATGATAGTTGATGGATCTATGAGATTCTATAAGTCTATTATAAGTCGTCTATAAGTTTATAAGTCTATTATTTTCTGGAATAATTTTGAAGTGCAGAATGTAGGGTCTACGAACAGTAGTAGGCTACATACCCTACAGATCTCAAATCTATCGTCAGGGATCTCTCACTTTCCAGCATTGTAAACCTTTAAGAATGTTGTCATCATGTCGGGTGTCGCATGTTGAGACAGTACCCGCAAAAAACCCTTGGAGGGCTTAAACTTCATTGCAATAAACCCCTTCAAAGCTTTGTTGGCGAGCAAGTTTCTAGTCTCACCTGTTTGCAAGGGGCGAAACAAAGATGTTAAACAAGTAAGGTTGGCAATTGCCTTTCGAGGCGATTCCATATCATCCTCGAGTTTTCCTAGTCCCTCTTTGCACACGGTCACTGCTTTGAATGCAGCTGGACACATGGCTTTCGAACTAGCTTGATCAAAAAGATCCTCAGCATCTTTTACAAACTTCTCAGCTAAATTCTTCAACGCACGGGTCTTGTTGAAAGTGACATAGAACTTTGTAGCATCTGGAGAAGTTGTATTTTCTTTGTAAAGCTTCTTGGCATGGTCTTGATCCATGATCTTCTTCGAGATCACTTGACACCACATGTTTGAGGATATCCGATGCAAGCATGTCAGACATGTTGCGATTCAAGAAAACGAGCTCTTCATGCATTGCTTCAATGCAAGCAATTGTTTGTGACTCTGCTAAGCTCACACTCTCTGTGAACTTGGCCTGAACGATCTTGATCTTGGAGGCATCTAATGCCCACAGCACGATGCGGCAATCTTCACACACCTGAAGCACCAAAAAACGACAGCAGTTTTTATATACCTCTTCCGTGTGTATTACATACCCTTTGTAAATTATTGTCAATTGTTATTTGTGATCTGAGGTGGTAATGGTTAGTATAGTGATCTCATTTGATATGGTACGGTATGATTCTGTTTTGAGTTCTGAGTCATGAGTTATGATATGAATCTGAATGAACGAATCTATGATTTAATGAAACGTTGTGAAAAAATGTGATGTGACTGAAAGACATACGGCATTTATGGTACGGTATTGTATGGTCTGGTTATGATAATGGTATGGTTTGGTCGTACTCTATGTACTGTATTACTTGAATGTGTATGTATGGTGTGTATGGTGTGTATGGTGTGTATGGTGTGTATGGTGTGTATGGTATGCATTTGAATATAATTTATATTTAATAGAATATAAATATAATATAATTTAATATAGATATGTGATGTGATGTGGTGTGGTGCGACACGCGCGTCGAACAGTCATTCACTTAGTACTGTAACGAACAATAATATATATTATATATTTATATATTATATTAAATTTTATTAAAATATTAACATCATCATATTCATCATATAATGTATAATAATTAATAATCATAAGTTTATATAATAATTATATTATTCATTATAATTATATGATACGATATGTAAAAGTAATTTTAATATTATTATAATTTATAATATATAAAATATGTCAATATCTTTTATAATATATAAATATTATATTTGATTTATATTAAATCATAGTATTGATTTATTATCAACATATTAATTATCGTATTATATTATATAATTATATAATTTAATATATAATATATATATAATATAATAATATAATATATATATAATATATTTTATATTATAATATAATATAATATAATTTATATTCTAATATAGTATGATGTGATAATATGATAAATGTTACATGTTACATGTTTCATGTTGCATGTTACATGTTACATGTTACATGTATGGCCTGGCTGTAGGTTCAATACACATGATGTGATAGAAGATATATTCTACACATAATATCAAGTGGTTCCATCTATATTGAATTCTATTAAATTATTATATTATATTTACACATTTTATGATATCAACTTTTTGAATCATATCACAATATCGAACATATAATATAATATAAATATATAAAATAATATGTATAATTTATATATATATATATTATTATAATTATATATATCATGAAACTACTATATCATATATCATTTAACATATCATATGCTTATTATCACTATCATTATATAATTATATAATATGTATTATATTATTAACATATATTATATATTATATTATTATATTATATTATATTATATATGTATATTATTATATTATTATATAATTATATATTATTATTTAATTATATTATTATTATATTATATAATTTATTAAATAGTTATAGTATTATTATTGCATCATATCTTGTGTCATACATGGTTTCAACATGTAACATATGATATGTTATGTTATGTGTTTTTGTGACATTGATTTTCCTGTCATGTGTGTACACATGAAGTTATGAGATATGACTTGGTAGGACTCATATGACCAGAACTATTGTCACATCCTTCTTGTTGAGTACAGTAATTCTGAGTAATTTGCCTAAACTGTGCAAAACTAGACTAGTTCTGATTCTGATAGACTACGATGGACCATGGACTAGCCCATAGTTCATTTTAAATCATTTCTTTTGCAAACGTCGTTTCAAAAAGCTGGTGAACATCAAGTGTGTTTTGAACAAGGGGCCCCCCAATTCCCTGCCTGAGTCCACCGTTTCAGCACCGTCATCAAATTGGCAGCACTTTCTGTTCTGCTCACTCCAGGCTGTTTCATATCCTCAACATTCTGGGACTGCATGAGGGTCGAAGAAGTCAACATTTTCTCACTGACAACTCGCACGGATGCTGTGTAGCGGGCACAGGGCAAGTAAATGCTGGCCGCACACAAACTCTGCAAGTCAACTTTGGTGTCACCAAAGTCAAATTCGTGCTTCAAATCCGCATGAAAGCAAACAGTGCAAGCAACACTGGAAAGCTCTCGGTTGCTTGAGCGGATACTAGCTGGCTCTTCATCCCCGTCTACAGAACCGGTCACAGACTCAAGGCAGATTTCACTAGCGCTAATCCCATCTTGCAAAACTAAACCCACAAAGTTCTTGCAAGAAGATAGCTTGGCACTCACACGCTGTTGACTCCATGTCGATAGCCATGATTTCATTTCCCGTGCCCAAGAAGGGCCATCAGGATGGATCTCGGTGAAAGCAAAAGTGAACAAGCCACCATCGGCGGACACTGGGTGGAAGTATTTGGTAAACTCCACGAATGCTTCTGCTTGGAAAACACTCAGGCTCTCTGAGTTCTTGCCATCCTGGGAATCTTTCAGCCAACAACAAAACTGCTCTGCTGCAGTCAGAAACTTGGAAAAGTCGGAAGCGAATTCACCTAACGATTTTGCCAAATCAGGACCCACATGCTTTGCAAATTGGGTCCTGGGAACCACCATGGACTTGGCAGCGATAATTGCGTTCACATGACAATCCCAGTCCGCATTGGACGCATTTGGCTGCATGACACAGCCATTGACACACCACTGAATGGCAGCTGCCAAGGACGGAACTTTGTGAAACACTCGCCTACTTAATGCTTCCCTGATCATGCCAGCGATCTTGATTTGCAATTCCTTCAGCAAATCAATGTCTTTCTTGTTGTCTGACTGGAACTTGTCAGTGCTGGCTGACAACAAGGATGCTAGCTTTGATTGAATCTCCCCAACCTTTGCCGCCATCGGAACGACGATGTCAAAGTCCTTGGTCAAGAAACCATCTTGGACAAAGTCTGGTAGTAGACGGTGAACTTCCATAGCTCCCTTCAAATCATCCTCCCAACCTGAAAGCTTTTCTTGAGCAGCCAACACCTCACATAGAGCAGCACTCAGTTGCAAGCCGGCAGGCGACTGGGCCAACACCTTACCAAAGTGCATGGTGAGTTTGGCAGGTGATTGAGTCTTTTTTCTGAAAGTCTCGGCAAGCCCCCGATTCTCGGCACTAGAGTGATGCATCTCAGTTCCAACGACTGACATTGCACGAAGACCTTGGACCTCTTCCTGAAATGGAGCATCACATTTCTCAAACCATCCACAGGCTGAGACCTTTGCAAGCAAATCAACTATGGCACGCCATGCGTCTTGGCACTGTTCCTTCCGATCGGGTGCAGACTCAAGAATGAACTGAACTGCCCTGACTGTGCAAGTGCAACGAAGCTTGCCCAACACTCCATCATCTAGCCTGGGATGCCCAGAATCCATGGCTTCAAACCAAGCATCCCATTCTCCTGACTCCATGGGCACGGCAGTTTGCCGCATGAAAGAGACGTTCCAGGCAATTGCGGAGACCTTCAAGCCAGCCCCAATCATCTTGGAAATGGCATCATCCAGCTTGGAGTGAGAGTAGTCCTGATGCAAGCAGGTTTTAGACACACACACACACACGCACATTCAGATTCACATACCCAACTTGAACATAGTTGGAGTATAATCTGCCTGAAATAATCTGCACTGATTCTGTAGGTACGTGTCTAGGGCAATAAATAGGAAGACTTGACCCCTCTGTCGACTGGATGAATGGAACCTTATCATTTGTTTTTTGATAGAAATTAGATTGTGTTTGTTGGCTTCATAAAAGTCAATGTGACGAGTCATGCGTTTTCTCTTCCCCCTTAACTAGAAGATTCGATACTGTGGACTACCATGACTACAGGTGGACTACAATTGTAATGAATAGACTGGACTATACTATACTATACTATGCTATGCTATGCTATACTAGACTATACTGTACTATACAATAAATACAGTTGATAGAATTGATGTAATCAATATAGACTACGGTATATAGACTATAAATTATAAACTATAGACTGTAGACCTAGATGATATAGACATACATTGACACAAACATTTTTTGCTCAATAGTTTATATGATGTCAGTAATATGCACTATATACTGTAGAATATATCGTCATATCGTTATGATATGATAGATATAAGTGATGATATGATTTGATTTAATTTATATAAATACACATTCACGGAGAAACTTTGATTGTCTCTACCTATCCTACCTGTCTTTTGTTCCCGTAACCCCACCAGTCCTCAGTTCCGGATTTTGCTTGCAAGCAAATCGCCAGAGTCTTCGCCAATTGAAGGGAGCTTGCCATAGATTTCATTTTTTCCACAAGAGCAGTACCCCGGTTTTCAGGTTGTCCTGCTTCCCATCCTTGAGTCAAAACATCAACTGACTGGGCGGTCAACTTGGACTCAACTTTGTCAATGAGTTTGGTGATGGTAACAATGGCGATGGCATTCATTGTGTCATCCTCTCCAAACATGGCAAGGTTCTGTTGAGCCTCAAGCAACAATGAGTCACACCCGTTCAAACTTCGAATCAAAGACGCAGCAGTAGTTTTGCCTGAGCCAGAGGTAGCAGCTCTGCCTTTTTTGGCTGGTTGCGCATCCCCACTGCTGCTCAATCCACTTGACGGCTTCGATCTCTTTGCCACGGGTTCCTCATCATCAGCCAAAGCTCTCTTCCTAGCAGCAGCATTTCCTTTGCAAGTAGCTGCAGGCATTCTGGTTTCCCAGATATCATCCAACAGGTTCATTCCTTCATCACAGGTTGGACCAACTGACTGCCAAGCAAGGCTGACGTTGCCATGCTCATCTGAATTGATGTTCTTCAGGCTCATGCGTTCCTGACACTTTTGCCATATCTCCCCCGTGTCCTCATCCTCGTCACCCTCCTGTAGTGTAGCAACCTCGGCCGATCACTACTGCAGGACACCCCATAATCAATAATAACAATAATAATATAGTATGCTGCATGCTATATGGTAAATATTGTCTTGTATAATGACATGCTTTAGCATATATATATATATATTATGATAATGATATATAAATTATTATATATATTATATAATTTATAATATTATTAAATTATATATATAATATAAATATCATTATATAATTAATACAATAATCTTTGACTATCTTAGTCGATCTTAAAAACTATTGACTACAGACGACTATTGACCAATATTTGACTAAGACTATTGGGTACGGTATTGGCTATTGAACATGGTAGTGTATTATGTTTTGTTTACTGTAAATTATATTGTATGTTTTTTTTAATATATATAATTTAATATAATATTAAATATAATAAATAAGTAATATAATAATAATAATTGTATAATGATAGATACAGATACATCATCGAATTAAAATTGTAGTAGTCCTGTTATGATATTTGATGTATGATATTTTATGATTAAATCATTATTATTATTTATTTATCTATTAAAGTCAAAGTTATGTCAATTCATTTTTGGTTTATTAGTTAAGTGTTATTAGTTATTAGTACATATCACAGAATTATAGTAATCAAATTCTAATTTATATAAATATTATCATCATATGTGTTGTATTCTTTATATATTAAGTTAATTGTTAGTTATATTATATATTATATATAATATCATAGTAATTATATTTTAAAATTTTATATTTGATAATATATCATTTATTATATTATGATTTCATTTTTTATTATATTACATTTTATTATATTGTTATATAATAATATATATCAAATTATATTAAATTATTGAATTAATTTATTGTTGTTATTATGTATTCATTAAATATATAATTATTATATAATAATAATTATTATATATTATTATATAATTATATAATTATATAATAATAATATAATAATATATATTATGCAGTATGCATATCATATGTTATATGAATGATTGTTGATATTATTGTAGTGACATTGATATGTGTTTGATTGTCATTCCATTCATATAATTTAATACAATTGTTTATTTTACTATTAATTAGTAAGTTATTTGAAGTATTATATAATATAGTCTAGTATGTTTTTTAACAATAAAATTAAAATTATATATTAAAATGATTGATTTTTGTAGTATAGTATGTGAGTATGTATTCGTATTAAGCTTATCAACACTTATTATAGTTGTTATTTTAAGTTATGGTGGGTATTATGTTCAAATTCATCACATATCAGAAACTGGCAATTGGCAATTGGCCACTGCCAATATTATATTATATATTATATTTATTTGTACAAATGTTTTTTGTATATTGTTTTTTTTCTCCGGTTCTACTTGAACTTTTGATATTGGTATGATTCATTCATTGATAGTCGATAGACTAGTGTTGATATTGTTGATATTGTTGGTAGTATGATTCATCAATGATATTTTTGATATTACTCAAGTAACGCAATTCTATATATATATTATATTATTATATTATAATTATAATTATAATGTGTTATAATTTATAAGCATATCATATCATCATATCATATTATTATTAATAATAAATATAATATATTATAATTTAATATTATTACTTATATAGATTACATTGTATTTTATTTGTAACATTTGTTATCATGATTGTTTTTTTTGGGTATCGGTATCACCATACAAATTACATGATAAGTTTAACTCCATTTGTTGATGCCGTTCCCTATCGAAACTGAATCTTGGAAAGACCGTGTTGGTTAAAGGTCAGCAAAAATGAATCAGTGTTTACACAAACGTGAAACTACATTGCATGGTCATAGTCACAGTGAATCATCAGCATGTGAACTCGTACGAAATGTAGTTTGCCCCTGAAACAAACTTGTAAAGTAAAGTAACCTTTGAAGCTGTCTTGTCATCGTAGCTCTCCATTTCAATGACACCAATTGGCGTGCCATGACTGCTGTCCAGGATGATTCCCCTCAAGTTGCGACCATTGTAGGTAATGGTGGTAAGTGTTTTTGGTATCTCTTTCCGTTCTCTTCTCAACACGTCTATAGGCCAAAAATAGCCCATGACCATTCTCATTTTGAAACCTGTCGAGTGTGACGCCTCAACTCTCTTGGCTGGAATTCTATTGCTCTTGGCTGTGAAATCGTCTCGTTTCTTGGCTTCGAATTCTTCCAAGTCACTCTGAAAGGTATCTTTTTTCCGCTGGTCATTCTGCAGACTAATCTCTAGATCAGGGTCGTCGTAGAAGTCACGCTTTTTGGAACGAATCAAAGCACAACAGGAAGTACATTCCTTTCCCCTCTCACGTCTGAACTGGAGAAATGCTTTTCCCGACTGCTCTCTAAGCTCTGGGGGCAACCAAGGGTTCGGTGTGTCCTGGTTGGATCGCCCACAGTACTTACATGTGCAGTGAGAGGCATTCTGATTCTTTGGCGGCATCTAACAGCCGATCGGATTTCAATTGACCACTGGTGGGTCAAAAAACCTCTTTTTGATTGTGCTAAGGAACAACTAAATGCTGCAAATAGGTAACATAGACAATATTGCCAATGCCAATGTCAATGTCGACAGCAAATGAGACAGGAGAGCAATCAAGTGAGTAACAATATCGTCCGTGAAATTATAGATGTTAGGATTGATAGGCTCGATCACAAGAAACATGAGAACACAAAGGAACAAAACACTGTCTCGTTTCTAACGCTTGAGTTGAACAGTCTTTCGTTTCTGTTTTTCCACATTCGTATGTTTCATGTGGCTTCAGTGAGAATCAATGTCACATGTCAAAAAGATTCTCAAATATTCTGAAATTCTCAAATAGGATTCTCTCGATGCAAAGAAAATGTGAGAAAAACAACTTGGATCGACGAGACTAGCAATTTCTCGCACTTGCTCATCTTGTCCTAATGTCTCCCCGGTACTAATCATCGGGGCATCCCCGGCACTAATCATCGGGGCATAAGTCCTACCATTTCAGCTGAATTTCAAATACGGCTGACTCTGACTGATGTAGTCAGTGTCATTTTCAGCAACAGTTCTAGCTTCCATTCATGGACTCTGCCATTCTGGAGAGCACGGTTTTCAGGCCAATTCTCTTCCAAGCTGAAAACGAAAAGAACCCTCATGTTTCCAGAATACAACCAATAGATGTCTAATATAAGTCAGATACAGTATAAGTATAAAGTATAAGTACAGTAAGTACGGTATAAGTCTATAAAATTAAATACTTTTTTTTATGTAGTCTATACAGTCTAAAAGAACAAACTTATGATTTCAAACAGGAAGTTAAGTTTCCAATTCGGCCTTACTCTTCCGCAACAAAAGGCGCAGAATCCTTGAAGACCAAATTTAGGTCTTCACTTGCTGCTGGTTCCCAAGCCCGGCTCAGAGTCCTTGCCCACAAAGCGCCAGAAGATTCCCTTCTTGTTGCGATTGCGCTCCCACCCCTTCTCAAGGAGAAACTCACGAGCGAACCTGGGCTGGCACAAACCCAAGCTGCTTTTGCCAAAAACATGACACTTCGCTTCTGTTTCCTGTGTTTTCTACTTTTTTTGGTGGATATTACTTACGTAGATATTCAACTCATATGACTCATATGACATATCACATGATACTGTATTGACTGATATGATTCTATGATCCATGATAATTCCCTTCTGTTAGCATAACCTTTCAAATACTGGCTCAGACTCATACTTGTAAAGACATGTCGATTAAGTAGTAGATAGCCGGAGAACAATAATGTAATGATTGAATTATCTTAAGTTGGAAAATCAAAACCATCAACAAACTAATATAAATTCCGGTATCGGCATCGGCATACAGTATAAAATTATTACATTAACAATTAATAATAATTACATAATAGTGTTCATTCAATTTATGATACACAGTATACTAAGAATTTTACAGTTTACAGTATACAGTCTAAGATTATTAGTTCTTGATTTTATTTCTAAAATGTTTCGATTGATACATTGTCACATTGTCACACATTGTGATGTAGGTTTTATTAATTCTTACTACTATGTTATTTAACTACAATGTGCAGCATCAGCATAAATGAACTTTATTTGTCTATCTATTATTAATAACATATGTAACTTTTAGAACTCGTATTGATGAGTTATTTGGGTCATTTGGTGAAACACATGTCACATAGTCGTCACATAGTGTCACATAGTCGCATAGGCTAGGTCTACTATACAACATAGATTTTAATTTGCCACTTCATAAGAATTTGAAATATAAACATGTTTGGTTGATGGATACTACCCGAAACATACACACGCACACACACTTGCTGCAATTATTCTTGTGTGATGTTTAGCAAGAAATATTCAGTGAGCATTGCTCTCACACACTCAGCATGTCACTTGCTCAAGTGCATTGGATTGTTTGATGAACATGCATAAAAACACTTATATAATCAGTAGAAAGCCGAAAAACGATTTGAATGCCTCAGCGCCGCAACGAAACGACTTGTTGTAGCCACGAAGGTCGCGATGTTCATACCAGGCTTGTCCCAAATCGTTTTGCAACATTTTGACCTGACCATGATAGGCACGCCACCCCTTGTAAAACTTCTTGGGACAAATGATGATGGTGTCGGAGCTGGGTTTCCAGATGGGGTGCTTCTTGGGGTTCTTCTTCAAAACGATATCCTTCTTCACCGGCTTGCCCTTCCCTTTCACAGGCTTCATTGCCTTCATGACCTGCTGATGCACCTTTGCCTTCATACTCTTCATAGACATAGGTGCCTTCATACTCTTCATGGACATAGATGTTGATGAGGTGGGTGTCTTGGGTGATGTTGAGGTAGAACCAGGTGAGGAAACAGGGCGATTGCGGGTTCTCCTCTTAGGCTGCAACGAACCCATGACAAGAGTAGTAGCGTTGGATGCCGGTGATGATGAAAAGGAACTCCCCATAGGAGACATCTCATCCTTGCGGCTCCCTCCACGGTTGACTGGTGTCTTCGGGCTCACCAAAGAAAGCTTCTTCCTGAACTCACTGATAAACGAATCAGACGATGATCCTGGGCTGCTCTTCTCACTACCTGGCGAAAAGAATGTCGCACCTTGACGGCGCAAACGTTTGGGCGTGGCAGGCGGAGGCGATGTTCGATTCTTAGGTGATCCCATAAGCTTGGAGCTCATACTGGAAGGATAGGAAAACCTTCGGGAAAACACCTACAAATTGTAACAGACTCGGGGGCCGAAAAGCAGCTGCATCAAAAACGATTGACGTCTCACATACTCAGGAATTTTGCTTCAACAATTTCACAATGAAAAGATATGTTGTTTCATTTCTCAAACACTTGATGCTGAAAAAACTCAAAGCTCTTTTGACTTGAAGCTCTTGCACTGGCTTTGTTCTTCGATGCTTAGGATGACAACAGAGATACGGATGAGAGTAAGATTCAAGATGAATAGGAAGCAACAGGGCAAACGCACGGACAAGATAGAAGGTATCTCAAAACAGAACGAGGTAAGTTGGGATGCAAATCTTGTGGCAAAACTTGTGGCAAACCTTGTGGCAACATGTTTTGCCACAATATTTTTGTTGATTTTTTTTCGTTAAAATTTCGTTAAAATTTCGTTGACTTGGATGGCTTACCAACGAAATTTTAACGAAATTTTGACGAAATCCCAACGATTTTGTTTGTGGCAAAATGTTGTGGCAAAACGTTTTGCCACAAGCCAAAATTTCGTTAAAACCCTAGGTTTTTTCGATTTTTGTGTTGTGGCAAAACGTTTTGCCACAACATTTTGCCACAAAAAAAATTCGTTGGGATTTCGTCAAAATTTCGTTAAAATTTCGTTGGTAAACCATCCAAGTCAACAAAATTTTAGCGAAATTTCAACGAAATTTTAACGAAAAAAAATCACCAAAAATGTTGTGGCAAAACATATTGCCACAAGTGTTGCCACACTTCTTGAATGATAAATCTAGCCATTTGAAACCTCCACTGTCTCAACAGACTCCTGCGTTTGAGACGCCTGAATTCACACTCAAAGCTGCCATGGCGATTGCATACTTTTGCAAATCCTTAATTGAGATTGCTGCAAGCATGTGATGCAAGCTTGCATCCTGCCACATACGAGAATGTGACTCTGAATTGTATGAATTCAAACCGTGCACACCTACTTCCTGATTTTCATTCCATAGGCCTTTCGAATTTCAGAGCTTGAGTCAATGTGAGATGTTTTTTCACAACGACTATGCCCAAGCCATTTCAACAAGTCTCTAAACACTGGAATTCTTTGTGATTCATTTGAAAAACTCACCCAGCATTTGCAAGTGTTACTTGGTCTGTGCACTTTGCACAACGCTTGAAAACTGAAACTGTTTAGAACAAACTTCGCTGTCTTCACTACACCCAAGAGATTTTTGCGATCAGCATCATAAACATAAGCAAACGAACCGCTAGCCAAGCAAGTCTGGAACTCAATCCAAACTGAAACGTCTTCAATAGTGACCTTTGAAGCCATAGGCAAATTGAAAAGCTCTGCGATTTGTTCCACATTTGATTTTGTTTTTTCAGTCTCTTTCAACCCCGATGAACTGCTAGATCCACCAGCAGAAGATGGCGGCAAACCAAACAAATCATCCACCACATTCACTGAACTGGCCAGATCGTCCCCAGTAATCTCGCCAATCTGGAGTTCAGCTGTTTCATGCTCTTTCGAGTCTTCCTTGGATAGGTTTAGGGAGGCCAAGGGCTAGGCTATAGGCTATAGGCGGCATGCGGCATCATAGGGAATAGGCTAGGCTAGGCATATAATAGGCTATCATATGGGCTTTGGGCCAGGGTATGGGCTATGTAGCAGGGTAAGAAATATGAGAGTGTAAACGCTGAAATAAATGTTCGCCCTACCCCCCTCAAAAAAAAACATGAAATGCTTATCGGTAGCTTTTGAAGGATTCTTGTTTCCAGAATGATATCCTTGGAGAAGCATATCTTTGGAGGGCTAAGTGCAACAGACAAGCACAAAGGCTGGAATGGTTGCATGCCAAAACATATATTGACTGCTAGTTTTTGGAAACTCACTAGTAATTCAGAAATTCATATTTCCTGACTATACTACCGTACATGCAGTACAGTAGGTAGCATAGTATGATGTAACGATGTAGTTTCTGATAGTTTTAAACCACAGATTAAACAAATACAATCTAAAAAATATATTTATATAATTTATATAATAGATACAGTGTACAATGTGACTTTTGTGGTGATGTGACTATGTATGGGATGTGATTGTTGTGATTTGATACGATACGATTCGTACTAATTTACAGTATGATTTTGAATTATATAGACAGACTATAGAGACATTACATACAGACATTACTGACATTACATGTTACATACATACATACAGTACAGTATACAGTACAAGCATACATACAGACA
The DNA here is from genome assembly GCA_947184155.2 of Cladocopium goreaui. Classification (NCBI taxonomy): domain Eukaryota; class Dinophyceae; order Suessiales; family Symbiodiniaceae; genus Cladocopium; species Cladocopium goreaui. Next base: position 20,054 of record CAMXCT020000066.1, on the reverse strand, counting down.
GGTACACACATTACATACCTACATACATACCTACCTACCTACATACTTAATACTTTAATAACTTAACTTGTATATACATACTTACATACAGATACATACAGATATATAATATAATATATAATATATATAAACATACATACATACATACACATACATATACTTACATACATATAAGTTACATACATACATACATAGTTACATACATACATACATACAGACAGACAGACATACATACATACATTCATTACATACAGACAGACAGACAGACAGACATACAGACATACATACATACATACACATACAGTTACATACATACATACATACAGTACATACGTTACATACATACATACATACATTCATACATTCATACATTCATTACATACATACAGACATACATAAATACTTACATACATACATACATACATACAGATTCATACATACATACATACATACATACAGACAGACAGACAGACAGACAGACATACGTTACATACATACATACATACATACATACATACATACATACATACATTACATACATACAGTACATACATACATACATACATTACATACATACATACTTACTTACTTACATACATACATACTTACTTACTTACATACATACTTACATACATACTTACATACAGACATGACATACAGACATGACATACAGACATGACATACAGATATCATACATATATCATATATATTATATAATATATATTAATATTAATATAAATATATATAATTTATATAATATAACATATACCACTGATTCACAGTCTAACTCATTTCATATCTGATTCCCAGTTCAAAACTTTTTTTGAGGGGCCATAAACCTGAGATACCCTTTGACATGGCACATTTTCCCAAGATAAATATAGCAAAGGATAGATAGAAAAATAAACGTTGGAATTTGCAAATTTCAAAATCAGCATCAACTTCTTCATCAGATGGGGCTGGTTCTTTTTCATGAACTCCATGACGATCTTGTTCAGTTGAAGAGGAACTGGTTGAGTTTTTGTTTTCAGATGCGATGATATGTTCAATATCATCACACTCAGCATCGTCTAGTATGCCATCAAAGTCCCTTACATAGAGTCGGTTCTGACCAGTTGATTGGGACCGGCTGCTTGAATCATGTTGCTTCAGTGTTTCAACGACTTCGGATACCGATTCTTTTTTTTGTGCAGGTCTTTTGGTACGTTTCACTCGTGGAATAGACGAAGTGCAATCTTCCAAATCAGTTCCAAACTGCAGAAAATCAATGGCACCGTTGATATTTGACGGTGTCCCACCCACACCAGCAGCATCAGCGACAGGTTCTGGAAGGTTCTGAGTATTTGGCACGGCAGGTGGACCTAAAGGTTGTTCTTGGCTTTGAACATCAAGCCAATCAAGTTCAACTGAAATGTCTTTCAAATCAGATCGCTTGCCCGAAGTGCGCACGCGCATACGAGTCACATCCTCAAACTTCAAAAAGCTCATAGTGATCCGCGTAGCGTGTTGCTCTCCTGGGATGTTTGACAGCCCCAAGTTTTAGTAACGTCTGATAGTCCAGTCAGTTTGTATTTATATCTGGATATATCATAATTTGATGTTATTCTTTTTGTTTAGTGCGACTCACAATAGTCTAGCAATACTTTAGAACAGAAATTATAATTGCAACAATAATAGTTATAGATTTGTTTTTTCGTTACTTATGAGTTGACTGAAGGGATGATAGGCCATACAAAGTAAAGCCCCAAACCTGTGTCTTTCAAGGCTTCGCCTATACCGCCTATACCTGTTGGCACTGCATCAAGTAGAATAACTCCCCAAATCCACTACTTTCAACAATTGAATCTTCCCACTCCTAAGAAGTACCAAGGATCCACATAGTAAACCGTCCATTTCCTCGCCAGGCCATAGCAACAATTTTGCTAGTTCACCCCTGCAAACCAATCGTAAGCAGCCAAACCCCTTCCCTCTGTTCCACGGTGAGCAAAGCATTTCGTCCGCCTGATGAACTGGCTGCTCGCAACAGAGTTCCAGCAAAACACCATCCTGAGGGAAGTAAGCTGAAATTGAAATAGTGATTGTTGTTCATAAGACCACACATGATTTCATGGATAATTATTATTATATATTATTATTATTCAATAAATTATTCTTAATTATTATTAAATCATTTATTGACTCATATAATATGACACATGATTCGATTCATCTGAAATTGTTCTTGATTCTATTATTATTTGATGAGAATATAAGATATGGTGAGTGATATTGATATGATTCATGATAACTTGATAATTATAGATAAGTAGTCACATGATAATCCCGTGTATCATGTAACTGTGCCTGTGCTGTAGACTGTAGATGTACATTCTAGCAGTAACAAGTTGGTTCGAAGATCGTTTGGGAACTACAAGTACTATAAACGCAATTGTATTTTATATGATTTGATTCTGATATATTATTAATAATAAATTTATATATTATTGTGAATAATTATATAATAGACAGTCTAGCGATATGATGTGATAATATGTGATATACTACAGGGTGACAATACACATTAATGCATCATGAATCATATATTTATATGATCTGATTCATATGACACATCATGAATCATCGAATCAATATCATATCATATCATATCAAATCATATCATATCATATAATATCGAATCATAAACCATTAGGCCAATCACCAAGAATTGTACCATTTGTTGTACGGAAAATACCCCCTTAGGACATAAGATGGTGGTGTGAAAAAACTCAGCTGAAACGAACATCACCTAGCTGCAAAATCATCAGCATCGTCTCGTCGATCAACGACGTCGCACAACACGTGAACAGCGTCTGGTTTGTTGTATCCCCCCTTTTGCGACACTGCTGTAATGAAAAAGTACCACATGAGTTTGCCCAAACCACATTCGATGTGACATGCTACCAACACGTCTCCTTGAACAACCTTCGTAGGCTTGTCAAAGGATGCTGCAGCACTTAAGGCCTCTGCGACTTTTGAATGCCGAAGCCTGTCTTTTGTTGAATAGTCCAGCTGACACAAAGTACCACATTGTCCATGAATGATAACTGTTTCAGGAAATACGTCCTTACCCGGTTCTGGTCCAGAGACCATTTGGCATTTCTTGGAAAAATCTTTCCCAGCTTGCTTGAGGGAAACCCCTTTGGCAGTTGTTGTTGCCAATGCTGCAAGAACGTTTGATTCCCCAACAGGCCAAGTAGTGGCATCAGTTGATTTGTTTTGTTCAGTGGCATAGCTTCTGGTAACCTTGGACATATTTGCAAGGCTTGTAGTGGCATGATTCAACTCATCAAAATCAGCAGGTAGTAGATTTGCAAGTACCGGAGCAGAAACGTCTATTCCAGAAACTGATGGCTCCTGCCCTGAATGCAATTCTGTTTCATGCGCTACAATTTCCTCTGATTTGTTTTGGCGACCCTGAAGTAACAGTAGTGGTTGTGTTGACTGCTTCTTTGAACCAGCGCGTAAGTTCTTTTCCTTCTCTACATTGTTCAAGCGCTCTCTCTCGTAAATTTCCCGACGTTCTGGTTGGAGTGCTTGGAATGCTGCGCGTACCTCTTCCCACGCTCCCTTTGAAAACCAGTCTTGCCTATTCTGTGAATTCCCTGCGATGTAGTCCTTGCGAAACAAGTGCAGAGCAGAGAGTCTGCACTTTTGTGGCTCCTCATTCTCCAGTTCAAGCTGTTCACCGTTGGAAACCTGAGTTGAAGTTGTGTGGGCCGTTAGGTACCAAGCACATCTCATACATATTTATATAGTTACATCTACAATAGTTGTCTAGTCTACTGTTCAATTATTTTGACAGTTTTAATTTAGTTAAGTCAATTCAAGTCATATAATTACATATTTAAAGAGTCTCACATAGTCTAGCTGTTCTTTCAACCGTATCAGAATCATACCATATCATATCATATCCATGGCCATTATTGAGTTATCATTGACATTGACATTGATAATCATGTGAATTCATTACTCTGATTGATTCTGCAGCTCTTGATGAATACACTAAGTAAGTTGTAAAGCCATGATGTTGTTTCGAATGTCCAATTCTTTCAATTTTTGGTTCATGATCAAAACTTCCAGACATGGAAGGATCATGACTCCTGACTCATGTTCAGTTTTGATCCCAACGATTTTGAGATTAAAACCCCACATCGCTAGGATCGACATCAAAAAATTGAAAAATTCTTGAAGTAAGCCGGTAGCTTTCTGCACGCAATCGCGTGACGCCGCTGACCCCAGTGAATGTGAATGTAGCAGTTTGGATTCATCCAGAATCGAACTCACACAAAATGATGTATACCCAGTACGACCAGTGGAGGATGTGAAAGTACGATTCCGCGCATGACGCAATTCGCAGTCAGCTACTGTAACCCGAGCCGAGCAAACAAGTCCTTTCAAAAACCCAGACTCATGAGATTGAGAAAGATCCCGTGCACAAGTGTGCTGCCGACGAAGAGTGCGAACCATGCCCGGCCGTCCACAACAAGGGTTCAGGGTATCCCACTGGGTTGCTGCCGCGTCCTTCACGCCCTCATTTGCCCGGTCATCAATCAAAACCTGTGCTGGAGAGCCGGTTCGATTAGGCAATTTAACTTGTTTGCTCATGGAATGCCAAGTACGCAGACAGTAAATTTATCAATTCCGTTCTTCAAGAAAAGCAATGTCGTAATATGATGATAATTGATGTGACATGACTCTGACGAAACTGCTCATACTTTTTTAGGAGTTCATTCTTGATTCATAGACTGTAGCCTATAGTCGTCTATAGATGTCTATAGTCTATAGTCTATAGTCATCTAAAGTAGTCTATAGTCTATAGTCTAATAGTCTATGTTTATGTCTATGTCTATATTTATATAATATATAATAATAATCATATAATTTATAATGATAATATATTAAATTATATTAATTATATATAGTTGTCATATAGTTTTATATATTATATAATTATATATATATAATTTATATAATTATATAGTCTAGTGTGGTATCAGGAGTGTGTCACTACTTCACTTGCTGACCCCAAAGTTACAGACTAACAAAACCAATCATAATCATCGATGTGCTGGTTTAAAAAACATCGCAGAAACATTGACAAGCCACACATGTAGAGACAGGAGGCTCTCGTGCAAACATCAGATGGCGTCTGTAAATCCACCCACTGACATACATACATATCCTTCGCATAATTCGCACTTCCTCCGGTTTCAAGCTTTCCCATTCATCGACACTCCAAAAAGCAGGGCACATCAGCAACACTCTACCAGAGCCCTTCAGTAAGGAACTCAAATACTGCAAAACCATCACATATGGGCTGAACTTTGGGTTGGCTATGTCCAGCAATGGTGGTGCTTTCACAGACTTTCGATTTTGACGATGTCCAGCAAATAGATGCCAATTGGTCAGAAAGCGCGTCACTTCTTGCATGATTGCTAGCAACAAGACATGAAATTGAACAGTTCCATTTCCAGTCAGCACGAGTCCGTTCTTTGCGCGCTTTCCATTCACTGCTGACCAAAAAAGTTCGGATGTCAGAGCAGGGTCTAGGTCTTCCTCTTTGTTGTCTCCGTCTTTTGGACCCTTTTTTCTGTCGAGTTGAATTGAGTCAATGGATGTCTTGTAGGTTTGTCCCAAACAATTGCAGACGTTGAATCCCAGCACGAGGAAACACAACACTGAACCCAGTTTCGTCCATTTGCCAGGAGCTGGCACTTCAGGTTGAGATACCAACAGCAGATTCTCAAGCGTTGAACCTGCCCAACGAACATGATAAGATTATTTTCTGTCTATTAGTCTACTGTGAGCAGGTTGTTTTAAAACAGAAGATGAACATTAAATTGGTCCCAGAAATTGCACACCACTCACATCACACTTGGCACTTTTTTGGAGATTTGACAGGGTAAGAGTTCTCTTTGGTTGAACCTTTGTGATAAATGGAACACTAGAAACACACAAATGTTATTTTGTATACATCCAGCCTAAGCGCTCAACACCTTCCTCATGTGAGTTGCAGCACTTGGAATTTTCCGGGTCGCAGTAGTGTGTAGGCACATGCCCACGCAGATTTCCATTCCAAGTAGCCTTACAGCCGCTTGTTTCTGGCCAATGAACAGACTTCATTCTAGATAGAAGAATTGAAATTGAATGACTGAATGATGATATAACACCATGATAAAGGTCGCAGAAAACACGAATCTGTGAATTTTGGATTACTCTCTATGGGCTGTAGGCTGTATGTTAGACTTTTTGAAATACTCTTGTGATAACAACTCGATCATATACACTGAGTGAGTCACACACTCTCGTTTAGCCGTTATATCTTCCAAGCTTTATCTTCCAGTCTATGGTCTACATTGAGTCTACATGTAGTCCTCACAAGTCAACTCTGATGCAGTACGGTCTGGTCCATAGTCAGTTGGGTCTGGTCATACATTTGCGTATCATCACATAAGAATTTGATATATAAAGTCTAGTCAATACAGATGCATAGTCCCGCCTAAAAGTCAGTATCAGTCCTGTGACAGCATCAGCATAATCATGAATCTGAATCATGAATCATTAGCCAGAATCATCGGCTGTGGAATCTCAGGTAGGTACTGTGTATGTAACATACTTACAAGTTTAGTTATGTTCTGTTATGGGTTAGTTATGAATAATAATAATTATTATATTATTATATAAATTATATAATTATATGAATATGAATCATATGAGTCATTAACTGGTGAGTTCTGTAAATGCATGCGCACTGCATGCTGCATACATACAGTACATGATTATTACATTATCATTATCGTACACACTGCATTAGTAATGCTGCGTTGGCAATGGTATCAATCAATGAGACAAAGACTGTCTTTGGTTCGTAGTCTGGGTGTGTAGTCTGTTAGTCAATTAACTTTATTGCTCTGCAATTTAAGTTCGAGGCAGCCAAAAAATATAACAAAATGATTGCATCCTCCAACCAAGATACGAAGAACTCATCTAACTTCTGTTGAAGCTTACTTTTCTCATCCGGTGGACGTTCTGCTGTGGAGGAATCAGAAGTAGACGTAGAAGATGCTAAACGAGCAATGCTACGCTGCAAACGGTCGGATGACTCAAGAAAGCTTTTCAATTCCAGCGCGTGTTCTGTCCATCCTGAATTCCCAGTATGTCCCGAATGGATTCTGTGAACCTCCGCATTTTCCCGAATCCAGTCCCTAACCGCCTGCTTCAAGCGAACCCAGTGTCCCCCTGTTCGAATGAAATGAGTGAAGCTGAAAAGCAAAGACGAAAGGCTGTTGCCAGGAGGGCTAGCAGTCAGAATAAGGCTTCCTTCAACTAGATTGGTTTGATGATTCCTACATTTGATGAGTTCAATCATTGGCCCATGCCGTTCGGTTGTCAGAAAATAGTGATACAAACGTTCGTTGCCAGTCGCACCATCAAGTTCAAACAAGGTCATGTTCTTGTTTCCAGTTGCCTTGATGGCATCCAGCATACGGTTTGTGCCCTCGAAGAACGGGTGCCGGATCATGCCGTAAAACAGATTCGCCGATGAGTCTGAAAGTAGCAGTATTGGAGGCATAACCTCAACAGTCATCCCTTGAAAAAATGTGTCGCACACACACTCTGAAAGGGGTTAGAGTCAGAGGTTCCAAAGCCAGGTTCCCCATTTCGGCAACTTGTGAAAACATCATGAATCATTATCATTATTATTATTACTATAGCATACCCTGAGCTATTAAGACTATTGCGGGTACAGTAGTTGTGACAGTGGCCAAGATGATTTTTTCCCTGAGCAACTACCGAACGAGGCAGATCCATATGATATGTCATATGTCCATATTACAACCAAAGATATGATTTATATAATATAAAAATAGTATCAGTATTAATAGTATCAGAATGTCTAAATAATTATAGATGATATATGAATTATGTTTTGATTCTATGACAAATTGCTTACTGTATATGATGAGATAACATGATATTTAGTAACTTACCTATAGCCTATATCATATAAATATATATTATGTATTAGAATTGATGTGTATATGATATTTGATTCGATATGAGATATATTGATACATTGATATATGATAATTATCATGGTATATGATATATGATATGATTCGTATACAATAGTATAATATAATAATAATATATGAAGTTGTTATATATAATTGTAACTCTAGTATGTTGTACGTACTGTAAATCTACACCGCATTCGTCTTCGGGACAGAAACTTGGTTGAAGTGTCTAACCCCACATGGTAACGTTGCAACAACATTGGCACACTGGCATCCGTTGCACAACCACAAGTCCCGTTAATAGCTACAGTAAAATATTGCTAAAATAGACTATCAACCTTTGGGGTTTCAAAAGTGGTCTCTTGATAATAGATTGCGTTCCCCCTTTTATAAACAAACTAATGAATAGAGATGGAGAGAAAGAGAGAGAGAGAGAGAGGGAGGGGAAAAAAAACACACAGCAAGAGAGATGGAGAGAACGAGAGAGAGAGAGAGAGGGAGGGAAAAAAAAAACATACACAACAAACGAACTAACATTATATACCAGTGTTTGCATGCTAAGAAACCAAGTCCATCGAAAGTGATGTCTGGTTCCAGAAGATCATGATAGATACCTTTTGAACCATCACTTTCCAAGCAGAGCGGGAAGCCGCACCACCAAGCAAATTCACATTGATGTCTTGCGCTGTCTCATCCCAAGCATGTCGCACTGCGACCGTCACGGGTGGATTGCTCTTGCACAACGCAAAAACACGCGCAGCAACTTGAATTTGTTTGGTCATGACACTCGCAGCTACAGTGGTACGCATCAACTGAACGGTTTCTCTGGACATGTTGAAATGCGTAGCAATATGCCCCACTAAACGGAAATGATTCTTGGCATCCTTCTCACCAAATGCCACCTCCAAAAAATCAGTCATGGAAAATTGCCGTGAGTACCTGTTGCCCTTTCCAATCTTCATCTTGGCTTGAAGAACAAGGCTTCTTTTTGAAATTTCAGAACTGCGATTTCTACGCTTCACACGTTTGACATTGTAGGCCACACAGTGTTTGCCAGTCTTGTGTTTCTTTTGAAGTGCAATCAAGGCATCCAAAACAGTTGATTCATCAGTACGGATTTTCTTTTTGGCTTTGCAGAAATGACGGTACCAACTGAGTGCTTTTGGACAAACTCGCCAATCGAGCTTAGTTTTCTTCGAGTTGTGCGTAGGTAACGTATGTTGAAACACCTCTGGGGGAACCTCCACCAATGCATTTGACCCTGTAACTTGTACTGGTACTTGAGGAGAGGAGACCTGAGCTAACTCAGACCCCACATGTTCGGGCAAAGCCAAGGAATCAGCCGAAGCATCAGCATCCAACCCCAGGCACTCATCAAACATCTCCAGGAAATCAACGCCCATACCAAGGTCAAACTCATTCTCCATATCAATATCCATGGCATCAGGCCCGGGTGAATTCCCCTACACCCAGAAAGCAACAATGTAGCAACACCTTAAGCACATTTAAACACATTAGATGCTTTAACATTCCATTCTAAATTAAAGATATTATTGAAATAACTGGTTGAACACATCTTTGAACTGGTTGCAATGGTCTGTCTAACTTCATCACATGGTTGCTAAGATTGCTGCGCTTGCCGTTGCAAATTTCAAGTAGGCGACAAACCAGTCAAAAGTCCAAACGAAATCCTAACGAAATCCCAACGAAATCCCAACGAAATCCTAACGAAATTCCAACGAAAAAAAATGGTGAAAAATCTTGTGGCAAAACATTTTGCCACAGTGACCCAACGAAATTCCAACGAAATTCCAACGAAATTCCAACGAAATTCCAACGAAGCAAAATCACCCAAATCCAGTTATACAGGGAATCATTGCAAATGGTCGAATATCATGGTAGAGCTACGTAACAACCTATATATGCCTATGCTTTTCCACCAGAGAGCCACGTTTCCTGCCAGGTCTGATGGTTCTTCGTTTCGTGGGTTTGCATGTTTCGGGGGAACTCCGTACAACTCCGTACAATTGTCAAATTAACAATAAATTATGAACCAAACAGCCCTGCTGCCGGCAGGAACATGCAAGATGGGTTTGTCATGGGTTGTCTAAAATGTTGAAAGATCATTGATGATCATTGGAAAAACCCTAAATCCATCTAAATCCAGCCTTTAATTTAATCATCATTTCTGAACCAACATTGTCATAAGTTGATGGTACATCACCCATTTTCAGACCCAGATCATACCCTGCAGTCCGAGGAGCACTCCATGCGTCATGCACTGCATCGTCTGTCTCCAGCGGCCAGTGGGGTTGAAGCAACACGTGTGCCAAGCGCCCCATTGGATCTGAAAATACAGGTTCTGCGTGTTGAAGCTGTTCGTCGAACTCCCAAAAAAAGGAGGTGTCTTTTTTGGAAAAGTTGTGTGTCATTCCGAGAATGACTTCTAGGTCCTAGGTGCTGGAAGCGCTTCCAGGTCATAAATCGAAGTGGTTGCCACTGGCATAGGCAGACTGTGATGCTGCTTCCAGCTGAACATCTGGGTGCCATGAAATCACCTTCTTCAAAGGCTCATCAAACCACTTAAGATTGACCTCTTGAGCCGCACAAAGAGCCGGATGATCCGACGGCACACATGGTGCGACCCAGGACATCAGCGATTCTGTGCCAAGGTACCATTCACCATCTCTGCGCACCTCAATGGCAAATCAGCCGCTGAGCCACACTGTTCTTCAGCTCAAAGAATCAAAGAAAATGCACAGAAAGTTAGTCATACATGTTTTTGTTTCCTGGACTTCCATTTTGACTCCCAATTTTGCGGGGTTGGCTTTTCTGGTGGATGTGTTCACTGATTTCAATGGAAAAATGGGAAAAAAAACCCTCCGCCTGTGGTGGCATGCACCCCAGGGCATTGCCGGAGTAGTTGGTCAGGCAGCTCGAAATCTGACGGCGCTTGGTATGCTTGGTGCGGGAGTTGGGACTACAGGTCCTCAAGTGTGACCAACAAAATGTTGGTTGGTGGTTTTAACCATCTTGAAAAATATGAAAGTCAATGGGAATGATTATCCAATATATGGAATGGAAAATAAAATTCATGTTTGAAACCACCAACCAGAAATGAGTGGATTTACAACTAACAATCTCTGCCAAAAATATTCTGACCAACAATATCTGCCAAAAAATAGGCTACCTTTTCTGCCTCAGACCTGGACTTGTGAAATTTCGCAATTCAGCATCACTATCGGTGCGGCGAACGATGATAGCATTCAATGGCATGATGTAGGAAATTTGAAGGAATCCACTGTTTTTTATGTCTTCACCATGAAATGTAACGGTTTCACCATTGATTTTTGCTGACACCAGGCAATGTGCCCTGAGATTTGAATCCATATCACACTCATCATTGATATAATTGTTGATGTGTATATAATATATATCACATCATCATAAAGTGTATCAAAAAGACATTATAATAGTTACTTAGCTATATAAACAACTGGCATAAACGATTGGTTTCTATCATGTACCCCTCATCCTTACTTTATCCCTCCCTGAGAGCCCGCCATGTCGGGATCCACTCCAGTCATCTGGCAGCGAGGCGACCGCACCGGGGCTTCAACAGCTAAAGATGCTGGGGAATTTGCACCATGATTTACACCATATATATATACAAAGAAACGTGTATATACATATGATCATATGTACATATATATATATGTATATAATTGTATATATGTATATATTTATGTGTATAGTATATATATATATATATGTGACATATGTATATATAGGCTCGTCCCCGCTCTGGAACCACATGGGGTGGGGGGGGGTGGGGGTGGGGGGATGTTAACGTTCATGTGACCTTGCGGCAGGATGTTAACGTTCATGTGAACTTGCGGCAGCAGTGGATGCTACGCACATGCGGGGTGGGTGGGGGTGGGGGGGATTTTAACGTTCATGTTACCTTGCGGCAGGATGTTAACGTTCATGAACCGCGCAAACCTGAATTAGGTTTGGTAAAACTTGTCCATCTCCGTGACGAAATTTCGTCGCGGAATTAACAAGTTTCATTAGGGTCATTATCATCATCATCATTATGATGATGATGATGATGAAGATGATGATGATGATGATAATGATGATGATGATGATGATAATGACCCTAATGAAACTTGTTAATTCCGCGACGAAATTTCGTCACGGAATGGACAAGTTTTACCAACCTAATTCAGGTTTGCGCGGTTCCAGAAGCGGGGACGAGGCTATATATACATATCCATATGTGTATCTGTATTTGCGAGTGTATGTATATGTGTATATATATATACACCTACTGAAACATTTACCTACTTTTTTGTTGGGGTGAAACAGAAAAATGTATCTATGTTTCATCTGGATTAAAAAAATATATATATATTAAAAAAACAGATGTTTTGTTTCATATCCCCTATATCCAGACTATTTGGAAGGTTTTAGTTGGGAATTTAACACGTTGCATGCATTTCACTTGGCAACCCCTGGTCCAAAGTGGTGTCCCTGTGAAGAACCGAACCATGACCAATTATAAGTCAATGGGGATGGGAGTGGCGCAATGGGAAACCGCCACAAGGGTGCTCTTACAAGCAACTTCATGCAGTGGCTGCTTGATCTTTTGGCAAAAGTGCGTCCTGACCCTGATGGCTTGTTGAGACAATGTCGCATGGTGACATACCGGTTGAACTTCAATGTTCAGTGTGCTGTACAAGGCGGGTGCTTTCCTGACAGAGGAGGAGTGTTCATTTATTTCAACGCAGGGTCTAGAGTTTTTGCGGTGTTACGCTTCCTTAGCTGAAGTGATGTTCAGAGCTACAAAGCACTGGTGCTTCCCCTTGTACCCCAAGCTCCATATTTTCCACCACATTATGCTGGAGGTGAAATTCAAAGGGGAAAGTGCACATACATGTTGCAATCCAATGATGTTTGGAACTCAAATGGATGAAGATGTAGTGGGAGAGACTTCCAGCCTCTCAAGGCGGGTAAATATTAGAAAAACATAGAAAGACCAGCTTACGGGTTCTTCAACGGTATTTAGTTGCAGCATATGCTGCCTTCTCGAAGGCGAAGTTGCTTGGCTAGGAAAAAAAGGTGGTGTTAGCTGGGTTCAGAAGGATTTGGCTCCATGCCATTGGCTGTTGGAGCAACTAGGTATCGTGGGTGATGCCTGGCCATGAATGGAATCAACGATCTTCTTTTTCTGGGTGCAAGTTAAATCTACTTATGGGCCCAAAACCTAAAACCGTTTTTTTAACTATGTTTTTTCCCTGCACTACGTAACCAGAAAAAAGAAGGTATTTGATTCCGATGGTATATATATATATAATTATATGTCTGTATACCATGCAAGTGTGTGTTTAATTATAGTAATATAGTATAATATAGTAATATAGTATAATATAGTTGTATAAATATTATATAATATATCCCCCATCCCCCTGAAATTTTAAGCACCCCCAATGGTGCCATGTAAACGTGTGCAAATCCCCCGACAAAAATCAATGGTTTCTGGGTTGTGTCAAAATATGTCGAATAATGAAGTTGGAAGTTTTTAATAATTCCTGAATCAGACATGAAATGAAATTCACCCATTTGGAGTGCTTTCGCACACTAACCATCTATCGTCAGGTCCTTGTGAGGTTGCTGATCAGAATGCCCAGAGCATGAGGATGACGCATCATCGAACACTAGCCTGCTAAAAACTACAAATTACAATCAATGACAAGCAATTACCGCCAAATCTTGAAGTTTCTCTAACCGCCCCGCCAGTTGGTATCAGGTCTTGTTGATGTTTTCACACATTAGGTAGGGGAGGGCATCAACAATCATGGAGACATATTCTTTAATAAGGAGTGGAGTCATAAACTTCCAAAAACAACCAAGAACAATTATATTATATATATAATAATAATAACAATAATAATAATAACAATAACAATAACAATAATAACAATAATAATAATAATATTAATAATAATAATAATATATAATAATAATAATAAATAATAATAATATATAAAATAATAATAATAATATAATAATAATAATATATAATAATAATAATATATATATAATAATAATAATATATATATAATAATAACAACAATAATAATAATAATATATATTATAATAATAACCTAATACTACTCATCTATACTCCTAATATATCTACTATTCTCAGAACTCATCCTACTCAAAACTACTACTAATAATATATATAATAATAATAATATTAATATATATAATAATAATAAAAATAATAATAATAATATTAATATATATAATAATAATAATAAATATAATAGTAATATATATAATAATAATATATATATGATAATAATAATAATAATATATATATAATAATAATAATAAAAAATAATAATAATAATAATATATATAAAAATAATATATATATAATAATAATAATAGTAATAATAATAATATATATTATAATAATAATAATAGTAATAATAATAATATATAATAATAATAATAATATATATATATATAATAATAATAATAAATAATAATATATATAATTCTTATCTCCATAACATCAAGAGATTCTCGGTGAACTGATGGGCCCTGTTTGGATTCACCCTCCGCCTGCGCTGAGCACTCCAGCATCTTGGGAACGTTCAGACCTCTCTGATGGCTCTGAACAAAAGCAGCGGTTGGATGCCTCTGGTCATGTGGCTTAACCTCATTAGTGGCCTCAAATGTGGCTGGAAAAAGCCAGCGAAAATCGGCTTTGAATGAGAATATATGGGAAAATCATCTATAAATGGCGGTTTTAGTGGGAAAATCCACTGTAAATAGGGATTGCTTCCATTGCCATGCTTGGTTACAGGAGGGTACCACTCAAAATAGGATGGAAACTATGGAATCTCAGCGAATCCAACAACTATTTCAGCATTCGAAATAGTGATAGGAAGTGAAATATAGAATAATATAGAATAGATAATGATGTATCATGATGTATCTATATATATATAATGTCATTCCAAATCTAGACATAAAATCGATGCATCTCATCGCGCAATGGGCCCGTTAAGATTCACCCTGCTGCCATGGTGCTACAGTTTTGATCTGTGTGGAAGGTCACCTTGGCCGTTTCATCATTGGCGTACCTGAGTTCCAAACGTGCAACCCATCATGAGTTGGAGATAGTTGGGAAGAGTTGGGCTATGGGCCATATATGGGAACCCATAGAACTGTGCTGTCAATATTGATAATATTGTGCGATTTAATGTGTGATATCTTATGATATGTTGTTTTGCTGTTCTTTTTTTGTTGCCAGCAGCGTTCTACCAAAACGTGCAAATCGATTCCGGCCTAAAGCCACCAGGCATCAGGTTCATGGGGCATCCCCAATAGCTGGATGGTTAATGGAAAATCATGTTTTTCAATGGATGATGACTGGGTGTACCATGTCAGATATGTCAGGAAACCTCCAAATCTGCCAAGCCACTCCAGCACATCAAGCTCTCCGCCTTGATTTCCAGCGCTGGGGGGGGAACCTCAACCAGTGATTTCTCCTATTAAAATATCGTAACCTGTAAACTTACCAAACAAACATGATATACAATGATATAAAATGATATAAAACTACAATGAATCTTCATGAATGCCTGGCAAATCGGATGTGTTTAAAGTACATTAAACCTCAACAGGTCCAGTCTCGGGGCTCCGCAGATCTTTTTTCCGGTCAAGTTGCCACTGGGCCAGGGCCGATCGCTGTTCAAGAACCAAAAAGCCGGCCACACACCTGGACCTCGGTTTTTTCGGTCAGGGATGGTCAGGGCAGGGCAAATCTGCAAAAAAAATGGAACATATGTGGTTAATATACTGTTAATAATAGTTAATATATGGTTAATGATGGGAAATACTAATCTGGTTGGTGGTTTCAACCCTACCCCTCTGAAAAATCTGAGTTCGTCAGTTGGGATGATGACATTCCCAATATATGGAAAAAAAATGGTCCAAACCACCAACCAGATAAGAATTCTCAGAACATTAAAACATCTTAGAACATCAACTGACATCAATATCAAATATCATCAAATATGAAGTCCACCATGTTTATCGAATATTCTCAATCAACTCTTCTAAAATAGACAGACTGTAGGGATCACCAGTGGCATCACCATCTCGCTGGCAAGATGCCATACGGCACGTGCTTGTACTTCATGGCCTTGGTAAACCAAATCAGTTCCGAGCCAAGAAAAATACAGAAAAAACACATAGAAGTTCCAATGTGCTCCAAAGTGGTGGCCAATTGTTTATCACTTTTTCGCCACTCTTCGTGCAGTTTAGGGTGAAAGCCACCTTTGGTATCACCATCACCGCCATCGCCCTGAGGCAAAGCACCACCACAAAGCCAACGTCCGGTCTCCAAGCCTCGACGGGCCCCTATTCAGAACACCACTTACCCTCTGGTTATGACTAACATAGCTATTGAAAATGGCCATAGAAATCGTGGATTTTCCCTAATTAAAAATTGCCATTTTCAATAGCTATGTTAGTTTACCAGAGGGTAAATCAACCATGTGTTGCGTCTTTTTCTTCGGCGAGTCTCTAGCCATTTGGCATTAAAAATGGCTGTGTTTTTTTTGGATGGAAAATGATGGAACAGGTCGACCATCATTTTTCCAGAGGTTTCACCGATTTCACAAAAAGCCAGGCTCAAATGAATTCACCGAGTTTTCCATCAAATGTAAAATATATATATATACATAACCAATTTTGGGGCACTCAAACTCCACCAGAATTCACCAAAAGCCGCCAAAAGCCTGTGGAGAGTGAAGCATCAGCGATCGACGCCTCAATGACTTGTCTACCCCCAGAAACATGTTTTTGTGTTGGGATTTGCACATATTTGGAGAGTGGTGGAATTGCAGGGCTAAGTGGCTTGAGAATCCTACATCTGCAGCCTCAAACCCTGGGTGTTTCTGCAGCAGAAGCCCCACCAGTTACACCGTCGAATGCGCTGGGCATGCAACTCAACACAGAGATATCTGTCTGTGGTTCGAGTTAAAGATACACTTTCACCTTGACTGATGAGCTGCAGCCCTATAACCAGCCGCATTGTACCCAGTGGCTTGAAAGGATGTACTTGTTCTCCCACGCGAATGATGGCTCCCGCCGGGGAGGCATGGGCCACGGACTGGTAGATCGCTTCCTGGGAGGCATGGCCGGGGGGAACCAGCCACCTCAGCTCAGCTATACCAGGCTATACCAGGCTACAGTACCAAAACTATGCCAGGTGCAAAGCTTCAGCACATTTGCAAAACCATTTTACGACCTGGAAAATGGCATCGATTTTTGAAAAAATCCAAGGGCATCTCTGGCTGTTTCTGTTTTACGACCCTTCGACGCTTCAGCAAACCATCTGCAAATTCGAATGATCTCCCTGCTTTGGCCTGAGTTCTTTGAAAAAATATGTTACGATGTCTGTGGTGTGGTATACTGAAAAATATCTGGAATACCCTCTGGTAAGCTAACATAACTATGGAAAATTGCCAGTTTTAATGGGAAAATCCACTATTAATGGCCATTTTCAATAGCTATTTTAAATTACCAGAGGGTACCTCAAAAATCCTTAAAAACATATCCAAACATCGCGCCGAGTGTCTGATCTGTTCAAGTACCATTCCGCGCCTGTCGGAAGAGGTCGGCTGGTCAACACCCCCGCTCCGACCCGCTCCGACCCGGTCCCGACTCTCTGACCTTCTGGAAATTCGTGGCATCTGAACTCACCAATCTCACCCAAAAAAAAAGCAGCGCCGGCCTCTAGATCATCCCACTTAGATCCACAAAGGTAGGTGCTTCTGCTTGGTAAGTGCCCGATTCGTGGCTTGTCCCATAAATGGCTTCCCCAGCTACTAACGAACCAGTTAGGCACCACCCGGCCTCTAGTCATGCTCTTCTCAATAAATTGCCAGTCCTGGCAGGGTCGAATTGAAGGTACCCTTGAATGGTTTCAGAACACCAAATTCATGCGAGGACGATGTCCGGACACTTAAAAACGCAGCCACTACTGCACCAATAGCAAGTGACAGGAAACTAGACATTCGCTGAGCATTTCAGCAGCCAAGTGGTTTTGTGTCACTTTCCGTTTTCTTGATTTTTCTTGGACATATCTAAACACAAACACATACCTATATCCTCTGAACACAAACGAACTGGTTCGAAGCAAATCGCCAAGTCACATCGAAGAAGGTCTCACCTTCAGCTTTCCAAGCCAATTCGTACTCAGCATGCAGGCCTCCGCACCCTTCAGCCTCACCAGGGGCAACTGGAAGCTGCCGCTGGTTACCACAACCCCAGAAACTGCCGAGTTTCTTGCTGACTTGGCGGACAATGCTGTGTGAATGGGGTGCAATTGTTGCACGCAGATAGTAGCACAAGTCATGTCATTTGTCAGGAAATGGAATATACTCATTGGCCTCATTGGCCTCATTGGCTCATTCGCTTCCCTATATGTTATGATGATGAGTCAATACCTTTGATACCAGATTCGAGGGGATAAATGGATAAACATCCATGTCCATCAATGTTCCATCCATTTCCAAGCTATTTTGGTGTCAGAACCAGGAGAACGAGCGTATTTTTTCCAGAGTTTTTGAATACTTCTGACCCCTTGGTTTCCACCAGGGTTTGGAGGCCACCCAAACCCAGGGGTCAACCCCTAGCTCCAGAAGGCCCCAGTGTCGATGAGTTATCATCCAGTAAATTAACACTTCGATAGGCCTTGGAAGACTAGTGAAACCACTATCGGGGCAAATTATAATGATTCACTAAGCTGAAATAATGCTATTTTGGGATGATTCCCCTAACTATAATTTACCCAGCACTGTTAGTAAAGGGAATCATCCCAACTGTTAGTCAGGGGAATCATCCCAACTGTTAGTAAGGGGAATCATCCCAACTGTTAGTAAGGGGAATCATCCCAACTGTTAGTCAAGGGAATCATCCCAACTGTTAGTCAAGGGAATCATCCCAACTGTTAGTCAAGGGAATCATCCCAACTGTTAGTAAGGGGAATCATCCCAACTGTTAGTAAGGGGAATCATCCCAACTGTTAGTAAGTAAGGGGAATCATCCCAACTGTTAGTCAAGGGAATCATCCCAACTGTTAGTAAGGGGAATCATCCCAACTGTTAGTAAGGGGAATCATCCCAACTGTTAGTAAGGGGAATCATCCCAACTGTTAGTAAGGGGAATCATCCCAACTGTTAGTAAGTAAGGGGAATCATCCCAACTGTTAGTCAAGGGAATCATCCCAACTGTTAGTAAGGGGAATCATCCCAACTGTTAGTAAGGGGAATCATCCCAACTGTTAGTAAGTAAGGGGAATCATCCCAACTGTTAGTCAAGGGAATCATCCCAACTGTTAGTAAGGGGAATCATCCCAACTGTTAGTAAGGGGAATCATCCCAACTGTTAGTAAGGGAATCATCCTAACTGTTAGTAAGGGGAATCATCCCAACTGTTAGTAAGGGGAATCATCCCAACTGTTAGTAAGGGGAATCATCCCAACTGTTAGTAAGGGGAATCATCCCAACTGTTAGTAAGGGAATCATCCTAACTGTTAGTAAGGGGAATCATCCCAACTGTTAGTAAGGGGAATCATCCCAACTGTTAGTAAGGGGAATCATCCCAACTGTTAGTAAGGGGAATCATCCCAACTGTTAGTAAGGGAATCATCCTAACTGTTAGTAAGGGGAATCATCCCAACTGTTAGTAAGGGGAATCATCCCAACTGTTATTAAGGGGAATCATCCCAACTGTTAGTAAGGGGAATCATCCCAACTGTTAGTAAGGGGAATCATCCCAACTGTTAGTGAGGGGAATCATCCCAACTGTTAGTGAGGGGAATCATCCCAACTGTTAGTAAGGGGAATCATCCCAACTGTTAGTAAGGGGAATCATCCCAACTGTTAGTAAGGGGAATCATCCCAA